>JANTQI010000003.1:0-23583 GCA_032988985.1 Emmonsiellopsis sp. PD_5 | reverse complement strand
TTTGGGGCTGGGCCCCACCTCTTCCCGGGCGCTCCTGTGGGGGGGGGGGGGGGGGGGCAGAGGGGGGGGGGGGGGGGGGGGGGGATAGTGGCAGTTTTCAGAGGAAGGAGACTACACGGCGGGAGGAGAGCTAGGTGACAGCGAGGGTGTCAATGGCAATCCCTAGCCCGTCGCTGTCTGTCTATAAAGAGCCAACTCTCCCGCTCTCTCGAGATTCAGCCATCATCCCTCCTCCAAGATGCTGCTACAGCTACTTACACGCGCCTTGATACCAGCCATTGTCCTCTACGGCTCGGGCATCAGTGCTGCTCCAGCTGCTCCCCCAACCACCAATCTTTCCATTTCGGCTGTAACCGCTCAGGTTGAGGCAGACAACTCGGTCATTCACTACGCCAGGAAGAAGGAGAACTGCCTTCTTATAGGAAATGATGCAAGTGCCGCTACAGGGGGGTTTAGAGCGTGGAATCTGTTCCACCACCGCAATGAGACCAGCTCTCTGCCCGAGGTCGCAGGGAGCACCCACGGACGAAGCAAGGTGGTTGGAGTACTGTATGATGTTGCTGGCAAGGATCTGGTTGTTTCCATAGCTGCAACAGATTCTGTCATCCGCGTCTTCAATGTTGACGGAATGGCTGAGCTGTCGTCCAACAAGAAGGTCATGTTGGGCGATTGGTCCGCCCTGTGCTCGTGGAGGGCCCCCGTTACTGCAACGCAATATTTCTATTTGCTTGGCAAGAAGCAGGCTGTGCAGTTTGTTATAAGGGAGAAGGAGAAGGTGTATGAGATCCTAGAGGTTCGTGGCTACTAAACCCTTGGATGACATACACCTGCTGAACCTTATCTCAGGTCCAAACCTTTGGCCTTCCTGCAGAACCTAGTTCCTGCGTTGTTGCACCACGCGACGGGACCGTCTATTTTGTGGCCGAAGATGATAAAAACATCTATCATTTTCAAGCTGAAGAGTCGATAGCCCCTCCAAAAGTGACTGTGTTGGGGAAAGTTGAAAATGAGGTGACCGGCATCGCCCTTTATGTTGGCTCCAGGTCTGACCACTTATTCGTTGCTCAATCGGATATAATTGAAGTACACTCGACCAGACTAGAGCTTCAAGGCTCCTTGAATTTGACTGGTTTCGAAGAGATCAAGGCTCAGGGGTTCTCAATCTATCAAGACGAGACCCATGGTTATCATGATGGAGTCGTTAGCTTCGCCTTAGAAACCGAAGCTGGGACTTCCTACGGTATCAGCTCTTTAGAACCAGTTTTCAAAGATCTTAAGCTCGAGCCAAACAAGGACTACAACCCAAGACCAATAAAGCCCGAGTCGCCAATCGATAACCTAAATGGGTTCCCCAATAGGCAGGGCTCACTTCATTGCTTTTCCGGATTTACGGGGCCCTATTGCAGGCAATTTACGTGCAAAAGCGATTGTTCCGGCCATGGCCAATGTGTTGGGCCCAATGTGTGCAGATGCGCAAATTCTTGGAGCGGACCAGACTGCTCCTTCGTCCTAGTCACACCCAAGTGCGAGACTGAGGCAAATGGTGGAGACGGGGATGATCCAGCCATCTGGATCTCATCACGCTCCCCAAATCAGTCAACGGTTATAACGACTACCAAATCAATCGATGGTGCTGGGTTGACGGTCTTTGACCTCGCCGGGAAAAAACTCCAAACAATGAAGGCCGGAGAACCGAACAATGTGGACGTCATTTACGGTTTTAAGGCGGGCAATAGGACAATCGATCTTGCATATGCAGCTTGTAGAGCTGATGACGAATTATGGTAAATAACACTATCAACCTCATAAACCAACCCTCCGCATAAACCAACTAACCCCCCCATGCAGCCTCTTCGAAATAACCCCCCAAGGCCTCCTTGCCCAAATCCCCGGCGGCACCCAACCCACACCACCGGACTACACCATCTACGGCTCCTGCGCTTACCGCTCCCGCACCACCGGCAAGCAATACCTCTTCGTAAACTCCAAAACCGCCCAATACCTACAATACGAACTAACCTCTCATCCCAACGGAACCCTCACCACAACCCTCGTCCGCTCCTTCACCGCCGGCTCAGGCGGCCAAGTCGAAGGCTGCGCCACCGACGAGGACGCCGCCACCTTATTCATCGGGGAAGAATCGCACGGCCTATGGCGGTACGATGCCGAACCCACCGGCTCCACGTCAGGCACCTTGGTCGTCCGCGTTGGCGACGGGAATTTATTCGCGGACGTGGAAGGCATCACGCTCGTCCCAGGTAAAAACGTCACGGAGGGTTTTCTAATCGTCTCATGCCAGGGCATCAGTGCGTACGCGGTCTTCCGCCGCGCAGCACCGCACGAGCATGTGTTGACATTTACGATAGGGGCCTCGTCGGATGGCAGCGTAGATGCGGTGAGTAATACAGATGGCGTGGCGGGTGTAGGGACCGCGTTGTCACCGGATTTCCCGAATGGGTTGGTCGTTGTGCATGATGATGTGAATCAGCTGGGCCCACCTGCGGGAGGGTCGACGGCGCCGTTGGCGTCGTTTAAGATGGTTAGTTTGCTCGAGGTGCTTGGGGAGCGGTTGGTCGGGGAGGTGGATGCGGGGTGGGGGTTGGATAGGTAGGGTTACTTGCTATGGAAGGTGGAAGAAGCGGGATATGTTATTTTCTGTAGCTTTATATGGGGTGAGGTAGGGATATAGGGATATAGATAGATAGATAGATAGGAGATATGTTTGCCGGAATAAATGGGGCCACAGAGAACTTTACAGAAAAATATGTAGGTAGGAACTTAACGAAAAGAAATATGAAAAAAAAAGAGAGAAAGGAAAAGAAAAGAAAGAGTGAAAAAACCCAACATAACATATATAAGTTCAATGAACAAAAGTAAAAATCACTTTGAACTCCCAACCAACTCAATACCTATGGATATCCCATCCCCATCCACATACCCACCAAAACTAACTTCCGACCAAGCAGTTCCCGTACCATACCAAACACAAACACATCACCCATCCCACCCACATCCCCATCCATCCGCATACCAATCCGTCTCCGTCTGCCCAAGCTCAAACCCAGCCCCACCCCCAGGGCCAGGAGACGGTAGGTCCTTTTCTATCCGAGCTTCCACAGCAGCGGAATGGCGGTATACGGCCGTGCCGCTGGGGTTTGGATTGGGGGAGCTCATCATTAGCAGCTGTGCGACTTTGGTGTTTAGGATGGATATTTGGGCGTCTTTTTCGCGGAGGGAGTGGATGAGGTGCCGCTGCTGCTGGTTCTGGTGCTGGTGGTGGTGGTAGTGGGGGTGCTGAGTTGGGTTTTGGTTTGGGTTTGGGTGGGTGGTTTGGCGGGCAGGGGGAGGATGGGGTGATTGGAAGGGGTTGTTGGACGAGGTAGATTCAGCTCTTGCCGTGATAGGGGTTGAGTGGTCCCGGTTAGGTTGTTGTTGTTCTTGTTCGCTGTTGCGGCGGCGGCGGCGGTGGTGGAGACGATGGCGATTCGCGAGTAGGATGTTTATCTCGTTTATCTCTGGGTCGTCGCTTGGCTGGGCGAGTTCAGGTGTGAGATGTTTTGAGATGAATGTGCAGAGAAGGTCGAGATGGGAGTTGTGAAGGTGGTGGAGCTCGGAGAGTTCTTCTTCTTTGGCGTCTAGGCGCGCTGCGAAGTCGGATTCTAACCGTGCGAGGTCTTCTTGGTTATGGGATGGCTGGGGTCGGCGTGGGCGGTTAGAATGGGGCTTTTAATTATGGAACCAGATGGGCCATGTGAATATATGGTAAATCTGGAGGAAAGGATAAGTGAGTGTGGCACACCTCTTCCATAGCTACCGCTTCATCCCTAGCCTCCCTTTCAACGCCTCTGTTCTCCTCTAGGCTTTTGATCTGAGGTGCGAGCTCAAGCATAGCGGGACGCCAGTGCATCTTGATCTCGTCAGGAGAAAGGTTCGGGAGGATTTCGAGCAGTTCCCAGAAGTCGATATCCGGAGGTGGTATGGAATTGTGTTTATGGGGCTGCAGAGGCGCTGGTTCCAACTCACGCTGCCGCGGAGTGGAATTTTGATACGGGCTGTAAGTCAAATCCGGAGGTGTACCATAGCCATAGTCATCGCTAGTTTCATATGATTGTTTGATTGGCGTTGAGAGGGCATCTAACTCGGAGCTCCCGACCGTCCCCATCATAGAGCCAGGTAATTCGGCAGGGAAGTATTGACTCGTTGGGGACTGACAGTTGGAAGTAACCGTTGGTGTTGCGCAGGAATGCCTACCGCCGCAAAATGATGAAAAGGGTGGAGACATGAGCAGGAACATTTCTCCCTCCCTACACGTAGGGTGCATACAGCCGGGGCCATGCGGTGTTTGTGGGGAAGAAGGGAGCCATGTAAGGTCTCTGCAGGGCGCTTTTGCATCTGGATTGGCACCATTAATGAAGACGTTGCCATTTTCCACCGAGATATTGATGGGAGGGGGCCGTTTCTTCCTCATCTTTGAGAAAGTTGATCTCCCCCCAAAGCCACGATATCCAGTCGACTGGACAGCTTGTTCGGGGTCGTTGGACGGTAAACTAGTCCGTTGAGCTTTTGATTTTGGCGAGAAGAATGAAGACATTGAAAGGTGAATATCACAACGTAAGACGAAAACCCCGTGAAGAGAAGAAAATAGAGAAAATAGGTATGATATAAGAGAAGCACTCTTTTCTCGAGGTCATACCACCAACCGAACGTCCGTATAAAAGAGGAAAATGCCAGTTGCAGGAACAAGAACTACGCCGCAACAACGAAGCTTGTCTGGGGACCATTTTCGCTTATCGGAAAGCTGTACCGAGCGCTCTGTTCTTGAGCAATGAGGGGAGATGCCGGAAATGATTGCCCTCTATGAGCTATATCGATTCGCTCTGAGGCGCCAAAAAAGAAAGTGTGAAACGGATGGATGCTGTCTACAGGGAGACAGCTGGCTAGTGAGGTATGGATTCATAGCTCGCGGGGCCTTAGGCCATGTGCCGGCGTCTATCCATAGGGGGATGGACGCTAAAAGGGGAAGAAGCACCGGGAATGAAAACGGGAAGTTTTCATTTGGTACTTTGGAGTTGTAAACTACCTGGGTCTGAACAAGCCTGGCATTGACACACGCATTTATTTAGTGTCGAAATAGCCAGCTTTGATATCCCTCCTGTAGATGTTCGTGAAGTGATGCTGAGATGAAGTTGAAAGCGGAAGGTCAATTGGCCTCGGCTAGATCACGCTAGTCCGAATCTAGATTAAGCTACAATACACTAAGCCAATCAAAGCATAGCGCGTTTCATCTAGCGCCCTTCCACCGAAATTTGGAATTCGTTCGATATCAAACACCCCAGGATAAACATCGAGAATCTCAACTGTTCCTTTCACCTGGGACAGCGGCTAGAGAATACATTTCATTCCTTCAATTGGCCCGAGAACGCCATAGGACCCACACAGCACATTTATGTGCTGTTGATTTTGCTCTTCCTCGTTCCTACCCCTGTTCCTAGGAAGTTTTCAGTCGGCAGCTTCAAGGATTGAGCAGACATACCCCGGTCATATGTTTGTTATATCCGAGTATAGCTTGAAGTGCAGTCGAAATGATCAAAAGTGGATATGATTGGGCTAGTGGCCAGGCGTACACAGATCGTGTCATTCCATCATTCGTTTATCCCTCAGACGCCAAAGGAGCCGCTTGGGCGCATGAATCACCCTATCTACCGCCCGGCTGGGAGGAAGGTAGTCCCGTCGGCGCAAACTCGTTGAAACACATGGCGATGCGCAAAACGCTTCTGGACCAGCGTCCCCTCACTACCGCTCATTTTGCTAGTGTTCCTTGGGAATTGGCCAATTATTTATGGGATTGTTTGGGACGCTGGTAAGTAATTGGTCTGCCTAACTTCCTTTTTGACAATCCTAGTTCCGTAGAATAACCTGAATTTTAGTGGCAAAAGAACATTATACATGTGGAAGATACTTGCGACAGCGTATCCTCGAGAGTTTCGAGAGATAGCACCCCTTCACTCCTTAAGAACTCCCACGAAGCAAGTGCCTCTCCGAGACTATTTTCAACTGGTCAAATCTCCTTCTTTGAGTTGGGGAGCCGTTGTAACCATTTTCACAGACCATGCTGATCTCGCTGGTCTTGTTGATGTCTCCAAACTTACCAACATAGTCGCCTTGGATATCAGATCGCCGCCACCACCGCCTCCATCAAGATCAAAATCGAAACCAATAGGCGCAGAGGACGAGGCACCGGTAGTAAGGCTGAACGATCGGGTAGTGAGAAGTTGGGGCGAATTGGCACTCACAGGTGGAGCCTTCAAGCATCTGCGCACATTGGTGCTCCGTTTTCAAAATGAAACCACGCCGCAGATTTTCGCTTACCTAGACCACTTCCCCTCGCTTGAGGTTTTTATTGCAGTGAATTGCTCACTTTTTACTGTCGTAAACGCTGGGATTTTGGCCAAGAGGTATGGATGGGAAATTTTTGAAGATGACGGCAAGAAAACGAAGATCACTAAGAAATCGGTCCATGAATTGTACACTGACCATGTTTCGGATACGACTACGGTGCCAAATCCAGAACGATCCCTGGTAACCGCATTACCGTTGCTTGAATTCTCGCTGGGAACCCCTGAGACGAGACAGCCTAGAGGACAAATTGCAGTATGGTTTTATCGGCCGTTGCGTGATACAAATGCCGGGATGCCGAGCAGGAAGAGGGCCGCTGAGCCCGACCCTCAAAAGCTACCTACCCTAAAAAAGCAGCGGAGCAAACCTATCATCAAGAAGAGCAATAAAAATGTCGACATGGCTGGCTTACTCACAGAATTCCAAAGGTAGTACCATTTTCTATCCTCCTAAAATTAATTGTGCGGCACACTGACGTAAATAGGTGACTGACACCAATGACGGGCTTCCCTTCCGGCCAACTCATCCGCATCGTCAGTGCGGGGTGCATTGCGTCCGTATTACGCTCAACCTAATTGGTCTGGTTTTTGGGGCATTCTAGCTTTCTGTACCCCAATATTCTGACTCTGTTGTGAGATCTTGGCTTCCTATCCGAGACCCTCGGGTTTAGGTCCCGTGACGGCACAGGATCTTTTGACATCGCCGAGATTTACTCAGTTCCATGTAACCCGATAGGGGTAGGTCATCGAACCCGCCATACATACCATCGAGGTGGCATCGGATAGGCTACGTATTTTATTTTCTTAGATGAAAATATCATGGCAGTCAGTCCTGTGCGTTGTAATGCACCGCTCTAGGCCGGGATTCGTCATGGGTTCGTCCCAGTGCTTTCTAGGCTCGGTGTAGAAAGTACTGGTTATGTAATGGAGTGTAAAGGAGAGTAAAGGTTCTTACTCGAGCTTCTAGATAGTACGGAGTACTCCTGACGGGCTCTTTTCCGAGTTTGGCTTAGGCATATAGTGTGTATGTGCTTGGATAACGCAGTGAGCCCAAACAAACAGAGTATATTATTACCGTGGACCATTTACTTTCTACATAACCTCACAGAAGTACACCCACTCCCTGGACATGCTGTAGTTCTCACGGAGTACGAGTACGGGGTGTTGATTTTATAGTTCAGCCGGCCACGCTAAGCCACAACAGGCAAGGCTCCCCTGCCTAGCTCCACCCGCACGGACCAACCTCAGGCGATGACTGATAACCAAAAGATGATATCACTTCCAACCTCCAACCTCCCCCTCTCTCGATGCCAATTCTGATACACTCTCTCTTTTGCTGTCACTCTCCTGTTAAGAGATACACCCACATGACTTCGCCGCAGACTGTTTCCCTCCGCCTCAGATCTCTTTGATCTCTCCCCGCTCGCTAGTTGGCCTCCTGCGCTCGGCTACCAAGCTTGAGTCTGTGTACACAGTTAGGCACGACCATGGCAGACCGCAATAGCCAGCCGCCTACGGAGCATCGCAGAGACTCTTCGATCTCCTCTCCCCGTTCCAGCACTGATTCACGGTCCCCTCCCCCACGCAACACGTTGTTACGCCCCGGTTCCGTCTCCTCGCCGCAGCCCCGCCAAAGCTTTAGCGACTCCCTGCGTGCCGTTCCCGCTTCTCCCAGAGCCCGTCGACAACCTTCTCTCACACAATCGGCCATCCAGAGCCTAATAGATAACCCTCCTACACGAAATGCAGCAGATCCTGCCTTCTCGGGCCGTGATTGGACCCAAATTACTATCGGGGAGCTAGTTAGTCCCAGTGATCTCCGGTTTGTCGAGGTAGATACAGGGATAGAGGACGCGACTAATGTATGTTGGTGACCTATCAGGGCAGTTTGAAAATATGTGCTGTCTATGGGAATTATTACTGATATTTTCTTTTTCCTGTAGCTTCTCATCGACTCTGGTGCCCCGGTTCTCCTAGTTCGCGAAACACCCGAGGATACAGCCGCCATTGGTACTTTTGACTATGCTGATCTCAATGCGTATCTGCTGCTCGTGGTTGGGTTGACGCAGCCAGATGCAGAGCATATTGCGTCAATGCGCGAAATCGCGAGGAAAGCGAGAGAAGGGACGAAAATTCCTCTAAAAGATGTCAAGGATTTGGGGTTGAATGTACCGCTCACAACTCTTCCGCCAAGTGCCAATCTAATGAGGGCTGTTGAGACGTTTGGTGGGGGCGTGCATCGGATTATCGTGACCAAAGAAAACAGTAAAGAGGTGGTTGGAATATTCTCTCAGTGGAGGCTTGTGAAATTCCTCTGGGAAAATGGACGAAGTTTTCCTGTCATTGATCAACTTTATCCCCGCTATTTGGCGGACCTAAGGATAGGATCACAAGCAGTGATATCGATTAAGTACGTGTCGGCCATGTACCCCTTGTCTTGCTATTCTGACTGAATACTAACTGTTGGTAGCGGAGATAAACCCCTTTCCGACGCCTTGGAACTGATGAACAGTGAAGGCATTTCGTCTGTGGCAGTTGTTGACAATCATCTCAATGTAGTTGGCAACATATCTGTTGTTGACGTAAAGGTATTCATGGATCGTAACCCTAGATAACTTAAAAATGAACCTAACTAACCTATTCGCAGCTATTAACTAAATCATCGTCTCTTCCCCTCCTTCACAACACCTGCATACACTTTATCTCAGTTATCCTTTCCACTCGTGGCATGAATGAAGGCAAAGATTCATTCCCAGTCTTTCATGTGCACCCGCAATCTACCCTCGCTCATACTGTTGCAAAACTTGTTGCGACTAAATCTCACAGGTTCGTAACACTCCGTCTGTAATACCAGGCCCTAGATCTAATCCAACGTGTAGGATGTGGGTAACCGACCCCCAGTCACCCTCATCATCAGGGCCACCAACACCATCGCACTCTGCCGTCCACATTCCCCTTAACAACCATTCCACCATCCCAGTCCAACCACAGCTATCCGCTCCACTGACCCCTATCTCACCTCCCGCTCCGATATCTACCTCAAATAACAACCACCTTTCTCCCACTGCACCCCACTTTGCGCAACCTCATCATCCTACCCCTGTCTCCCCATCTGCCACCGTGCCAGGCCCTTACCCACAATCTATGTCCACAGCAATTCCCGCCGCTTCGCTACCAGGAGCTAGATTATCGGGCCACTTAGTCGGCGTTGTCAGCTTAACCGATGTCCTCAACCTGTACGCACGTGCCAGCGGTTTAAGTCCTGCGGACCCAAACATATACCGCAGTCAACGCCGAAGAAGCAGCAGTTCAAGCCTGGGAATAAGAAAAAGTGGGGACATAGGAAGAGACTTGGGGAGGGAAGCCTGGAACCGTCCGGGCCAGTAACTGAGAAAACTAACAATGAAGTTCCGGATCACGGGGCCATTTCCGCCATTTTAACTGCAGAATTCTTTAAACTAAAGCCTGAGACCTTGCTTTGTCACAATTTTTTGATATCTTTTCATGTTTTTTTCAAGAGTCGAGCTTTTAAAACTCTATGAGCAATCTTCATACCTCCTGGTTTTTCCCCTTTCATATAAAGCAAACTTTATCTATTTCGTTAACCAACATGCGCTGGTACCTTTTTCACGGCATACTTTCCTTTTTTCGCTTTTGGCCATATTCTTCAGCTAGCTAGGTATACCAAGAATTTTCCCTGTTGCAGATTGACTTTTGCTCCCAAAGACCCACACAATATCGAATCCTGGGAATGTTAAACAGTATCTTATCAATAACGCTTTATATGCCAGTCACAAGTAATGAACTAAGGCTACGAAAGGGTAGATATCTAATCTATTCCATATACATGTAACAACTATCAATGACCCCACGTGCTCCAGAATCCAGACCAACACCCCGTATTTGCTAACGCAGTCAGAGAAGCAACCTTATCCAGACATGCACGGTTTATTAAAGTCAGATCTAGATGTATGTAGTTGACACACATAAAACTATATTCTTAACTTGCGTCGATCCCTCCCTCCCCTGGCCTGCCCTGCCCCTTCCTTTTGCTTCGTTTGCAGTATTCGGCGTCTGCATAGCCCGATCAAAGTCAACAGCGACCCAGACAGGCGGCTCGGCTTAAGGGGGGTTTGATTTGTGGGAGGTGGCTTTTCTGTAGGTAGCTAGCTAGCAGGTAGGGCTAGGATGCAAAGTAGCTTGTAAGTTAAAGCAGACCTATTTAATTAACCTTAACATGGTGATAGACGGGAAGGGAATGCGCTTTTCGGGTTTTGGTTTGCTTCTTCAGGCCATCGGTTTAATTGAAAGAGACACATCATACTAGTAGTTGGTGATATTTTTGTTCCCCCCATTCGTCGCCCTTTTGAGCTGACATGTTTCAGCTGAACTTCAAGTGCGGGGCGTTATAACCGAATAGATCCCCTCTGTAATGAAAATATCCATATTTACTAGAATTGGCCACCACCCAACAGTGCAAACTTGTCTGCGACTGGTATCCATCTACACCAGTTACATACATATTAGTAACAAGGACCGCAATTGAATTCAACCCCCAACAAGCCCAAGTGGAAAAAAAAATACTTCAACTCAATAACACAGGAACACCTTCTCGCCACCAACAAACCAAACACTACTAGTAGCAACCACTCTCAGCAACTCCTGGAACAACGAATCCCCATCAGTAATAAAGTTTTGCACATCTACCACCACGCACGGAGCAATGGGGGCGGGGCACCTACAACCTAGCTAGTTAGTTGAACCCAGACAAAATCCCGTTCCCAGCCTCCATCTACTTACCTGCCAAACTCTCTACTCAGGCAACGAACCATTGTTTTGTTTGGGGACGGATAGTAATTACTCGGGCGAGTTGGGCTAATTACATGGTTAAAAGAAAACAACTAGTAATTTTATATAGCTATGGCGCCTGCACCGTTACGTAGGCAAGCCTTAGTTCACTATATCAAGGCCACCCACAGCATCACACTTAGCTCTATGTCTAAGATCTAGTGTGGTAGGACATTCCGTAGAGAAGTTAGTGGCCATATAGGCGGTACAGTAGTAGTACTAATCAGCACGTAGAAAGGGAGTTCAATGCTGAAAGAGGCTCGCACATACTGTATTTGTAATGCTATGTATAATCTATAGGTATTTTTGGCCGTGCAATTAGCAGAATAATGGATGAAATTATCCATCCCCTTTTGCAGTTTGCACACTTGCCTTGGCATTAAGTTTGCACGGGCCCCGGGGGCCGGGGGGGGATTCAGTGCTTGGCAACGCCCCACAAACCTAAATAAGCGGGTCCATATCCAACAAACTTTAAAAGCTTAATTTTCGGTCGGGACCCACCGGGAATCCGGGATGGAGTTCGCCGGCCCCGGGATTTGGAACTTGGGGCGAATACTTAAATACATGACAACTTTAGTTTAGCAGGAGGAGGTGAGTGGTATTGAGCGTGGGAAAACTCCTTTTTTATTATTTTGTCTTGGGGTCTTTCTTTGATGGCTTGGTGTGTTGCTTTATGGAATTGGGGAAGTTTGTAAGTCATTACATTTAGGCAAAGGGGAGGGGGGGATTGGTTACAGAAGTTAGGAAGTATAAGATTACCAAGTATTTTTTTCCTTTACCTTGCCTAATAAACTTTTTGCATATTCCACTAAACTTACAGAAAACTGCCACTGTAAATTGCAGCATGTAACTAACTGCTGGTTAGCTTTTACTACTAACTAAATAGAAAAAAGCTTCAAATTGAATTTAAAACCCAATCCAGTCCCAGGCCTAAAGCCGATACATAGTAAACTACCAAGATTGTGCATCCATTAATGCTGTGTGTACGGAGTATATCTCCAGCGCAACTGGAGCCCTCCATCTGCATACAACCTTTCAAGAAAAAGATACCGTAAATAAAAAAGATACCGACCACTTCCAATAAACCAGCACCTCCACCATACATCTCACTAGATAAGAGCACGTGCTTAAAAGGCAAAGTGGCAAAACCGAAAAGAAAAAAAGCCAACACACCAGGCAGACAGACAGGCCAGGCCGAAACCTCCTAATTAAGTTTATTCCCTTTTATTTTTCATTTCTATTTATTATTCTTTTCTACGTTTCCCATCCTGCCGAAGCATTTTCCCCAACGGCTGCCCTTGACATTGGGTTTCCCACCCCTCAGTATTGTTATGTCCAATTTACCCCATTCCAATTAGCTCGGGGGCAAAAAAGGGGCAATGTGTTATATAAAGTTCACAGAGGCAATCAATTGATTGATTAGATACCTAACCTACATGTATGTAACTATGTAAGTCACTTCGTCAAGTTCGTCCCAATGTACATTACATGTATGTACCAGCGATTTATTTACCATCGCAACTCCACTTTTGCCACCTTCCATCTCTCCCTCTCCCTCTCCACACGTATACAGTTCTAGATCTTTTTGTTTTTTCCTACGCTTGTTAGATTCGAGTCCTTACCATTGTGGATGGATGGACTGAACGGAACTGAATAATATAATCGATGATGACGTTTTAACCGGTGGTGATATTTTCCCTCCTTCCTTCCACGGATGTTGGGGAAGGTAGAGAGAGCTAGTTAGAAGATAGAAGGTTTAAATTGATTTTGATCTGATTTGCTTTTTGCTTCCTCGCTTCATCAAGTGAACATAGTCACTTTGAACGGAAGATAAATATTAGTACAAGAGGAAATGCCAGTTCAGCGCAATTCCCAGAATTAAAAGGAAAAACAACATGATAATCCCTAATAAACATTATTGTACAACACCTGAATATAGAATTTTTCCTTTTTTGGGGGGGGTGGAGGGGGGAAGGGGGAGAAGATTTTGTTTGTTTGGGAGTTGTCGGAACGCACGCAATAAAAGATTCAATTTCCAATAGCTTCAAGGTATGCACCTATCCATTATTGTCCATTCGCCACCGTTTTAACCAACACCTGAAGCTTGCGCGCTACGGACTGGTAAGCCCGTGCTGGGTATTGAACGCTGCTGCGGGAGAAAAAGTATCATGGTATCTCTTTTGTATAAAGGCTCCCGACTTCATTCGTTTTTCGTTTCATTGCACTTTTTCGTCTTTCGTAATCAGGCAAAATGGGGTATTTTGCTTTGCCGTGTTCCCGGTTCTAACCCAACGAACAGGGTATTCACCGGATCCAAGGCGAAGCATCTGGAAAACATTTTTCGCGCATGGGGGTATTTTGGTCGCGTTATGGAGGTATCCTGATTTAGAAAATTCCAAGTAGGCAAAGGGGAATCGAAAATCAGAATGCGTGTGCTGTGTGTAGCTCGTTTGGTGGGTATATTATCGCGTCGATCGGGTATGGCGGGATTCGTTTCCCATTTTCAGTTTTGTGTGAACTAACAATGGAACATGCAGAGTGCGTAAAGTACAGCAGGGCTTAAGCGCATTGAATAAAATACATTGAATAAAATAAGAACCAAGAAACAACTGTATGAGATAGTTGGGCACCGGGTTCCCCAAAATTGAAACATGGAGAGCGTATGTTCTACAGCAGCCCCTGCATGAGGGGCTGAGCAGCCGGGCCGAGGCGAAGGAAACACAAGTCAGGGAACTCAGAAGTAAAAAAAAAAAAAAAGGTTAAGCGACTATCTCTGGCAAAGAAGCCAAAAATTGCGCTTCATCAAAGGGAGGGTTCGAGGGGAACTCGCTGTCGTAATATTGTGGGTCAAAGGAACGCTCCTCGAGGTCGCTAGCAACTGGGAAAGCGTCTTCGAAGAAGGAAAACTCCGACGCAGCACGGTCCGACGCCAAGAGGTCATCATCGTTCAAGCCACCAGACGCCAAGTCGGAGCACGTAGAGTCCAACCCTTGATCCGTTTTGGGAAGGTCTGGCGTTTTAGTAGGCGGGTCAACGGGGCTGGACTTCGACGAAGCTGTTGTTGCTCGCGAACTATTCCGGGATATCGGGGAGGGATCTGCGGAAGACATTTCAGGCGAATGAGATCCGCTAGGCAGGATTGTCTGACCGCCGGTAGCTATCTCGAGAGCTTTGTTCTCACCGCAATCATTCCTGGGACGCTTGCTATGGGCATTTGAAGTATTGGTGAGCATAATTGATGTAGGAAAGTTGGTGACATTTCGCCCACTCTGGGTTCGATCTGGAATTCCATTCTCCTCATCGTTGGCGTTTTCGAGAAGCTTCCGCTTGTTGTTCGTACGTGGAGGGAAGTCATTGGACATCATCAAGCGCGGGAGACTACCTTCCCCGGTGGGACTACCACAGTGTGGGGTCGTAGGCCAACCGACTGGTGTGGCATTCTTGGTCGCAATGGTAGAGGAGGATTGAGAGGACATGGTTATCGGAGATCTGAGATTCATATCCCACTTCGACACAGAGTGTTGCGGTAAAATGTGGCGAGGGGCCGGCTGGCAGATATTGGGCAGTGATTGCTGTGTATACAAAGCGGGTCGCTGGATGGCTCGTTGCTGAGACAGCTGGCCTTGCTGGGGGAATGCGGTGGCCTGCATATCTAGAGACTGCTGTGATGGGGTATACATATACTCCGGGATGTATTGTTGTTGCACTTGTTGCGCCTGATTCCGTGGAAGCCCCATGTGCTGCTGATTTGGGTAAGGGAAGCCAGGCATCAACCCAGAATAGTGTAGCTGTTGCATCCGTGCGAAGCGCTCGTGCGCTGATTGTGACAGGTATTCAGGTGGAGCCCCAGAGCCACGTTCCATTGGGCCCTGGCCTTGGCGTGGTGTTTGGGGGAAGATGTAGGGATCAGACGCCAGACGTTGCCTAAGGCGACGATTTTCTGGGATTCCCCGAGGAATTTGCTCGGCTTGAAAGCCCTGGGGATTCGGGATCGAGTTTGACCGCCCACGGGACGCGGCAGAGGAAAGAGAGTCGGGCCCATTACCCAGGAATTGATTATAACCAGAAGATACTGCGGCCATTCGTTGGCTAATGCTCCCAGCAGTCTGCTGCATAGGAGTAAAATTCCTAGTCATGTAGTGTGGTAACTGGCCGTCCAAGGCATTAGAAGTGTACATGAGATCGTCCATGCGGCGCCTCTTTTGCCCGTGATCCGGGTCCTCTTCTTCGTACATGGTCTCGTTCTCGACGTCTTCCCTTGTAATACGCAAATACTTTCCTGTACGCTGATAGTGGACTTCAGAGGCACGATTTGCTGATTCCATCCTGGCCTCGATGGTCCGGTCCCCTCTCCTAGAAGCTGCGATGAAAGCCCTTGCGCAAAGGTCAGCTCCGTCGAATGAATGTGCCCGAGGGATGCGGGGAAAGGAAAGCTAACCTCTCCCGATTCATGAGTGCTTTTTCTATCTCTTCTGGAGTTTCGGGTTCGGCTTTATCCTTCTTGCCATCTTTCTTGCATTTCTTTGGATCCTTAATGTCGGGGGTAGGGGCAGACATGACCGCGGGTAAAGATAGATATGGAATGTAATAACAACGGGAATGTTTCTGGCTATCGTCGCAGGGGGGTACTGTATTTCCTTGGCCGGGTAAATTGCGAACGAGTGAGCGATAGCGACAATAACGATAGAAAATGCGGGTAGGCTTTGTAATCGATAAATCAATAAGACGGCACCATACTCTTGTTACAGATTCGCGAGATCAGCTTGACAATCACAATGAGATGGTGGTGCATTGGTGGGGTGGAGGAACGCGGGGGGTGACCATGAGGATGGAGAGGGAAAGAAACAAACAGCGAGACGGGGCAGCAGTCGCAGCTTCGGAGCGGTACTTTTCGACTAATGTTAGCGGGTAAACTATTACCACGGGTCGAGGGGACCCTAGGGTAACCTGGAGTTTAATAATGGATGCTGCTGTTGTTATCTTCAGAAAATAGGCCACACCACCCCCTTCCCCCGCTTGCTCGCAACAGGCAAGCGGAACTGGCCGAGCGTTCTGTCCCTAGTAACCTGCTGCAATCAAGGAGCTACCCATGGCGTTATGCAAGGGTCCAGATTGTAGCTATGAGACAGATTTTTTCTGATAGGGTACTTGTTTTTGCACGATTAAAAAGACCGGGTGTGTAGGTACCCCATGTCCCTCTCGGAGGTTTAGCCATGCTTGTTTGCCTCCCACCTCCCAATCAACAATCGCGAGATAAGGTGCTCAGTGGCAATATTACCGCGGCGGTAGTTCGAAGCCCTCCAGTGAAGTCATCTCAATTGGCAAGCAGAATTATGCGGGCAGGACTGTCCATACAACCGCCGGCCCTAACATCACAGCGAGACGAGGGTCAACGCTGGATTGGGGACCCATATACGCGGGAGGTCAAATGCCAGTAGACGCAAAGGCAATTTCACAGCAGCTGGCCAGTCAGGGAGGGGATACCGGGCATTGTGCCTGCGCAGACACAGCGGTACCTACAGCAGACGGCCAAGTGGAGAGGCACCCAGCAACCAGGGCTGGACATGGGCGCGAGTGGTAGTCTCTGTGCCCGGTTGGCAGACAGTGAGCTTGCCAGCAGCGAAGTAGAGTAGAGCGAGGTCGAAGTTGGAAGCGAAGTCAGGTCTCGAGCGAGGAGGTTCAAGCAAGGTTGGCATAAACTTTCCTGTTTTGGCCCTGCTTGGTCTGGGCTCGGATTAAAGTTGGCCGAGGCTGCGCCATGCCTGTTCGGGACTAGTGCAATCGCCCTCCCCGCAAGTCGCTGATCCCGTCCCAGCCAATAGGAGGGCCCGGGGTGGCTCACGTAAGCAGCAGCAGCCCTGTCGTCATCGCTCTCAACTTTCAAGTCTCCAACTTCCCTGCACTCACCACAGAGTATTACACACCACAGCTCTGCCCCAGCAATTGCCAAGTATCAGACTGGGACCTGCTTCTGCTCCGCGCCCTGGCGGCCTCTTGTCCGGACCTGCAGTGGTCTGCTGCACACAGCTCCTAGCACGCACCAAGCTATCATCCATGGTCGAGCAGCTTTCCCCTCCATTATCAAACTTCCGGCCTTCCCTGGTTGCACCGGGTGCGACTCCCCCCCTTCGAGGATCTACAGGACCCTGTCAACCGTGGAACACGGCCCGGCTAGGGATTTGCCCATTTTTCGGGCTGTTGTGGGAAGCGGGGGGTCCGTGTACGGAGTTCGGTTATCTGTCTATCTCCCTTCCCTCGCCACCCACCCTGATAGGCAGACCAGACCTGGCGTCGGGTGGTGGAGTCCTGCAACTCCATTGCATGCAAAGAATGCTAGGCTATCAACAACCCCTGCGCAGCATCATTTTGTCCAGACCTCTTCAGCAAGGATGTCTGCAATACCTACCTCATCGTGCTTTAACGAGATTATCAACATTCACAATGGTAAAGGTTCCTGACTCGCATCCGCTCTCGTATTACCCCAATGGTTACTCAGCACGAGTCAATGGCAAATAAACAAAAAAACATAAACTAGTTCCATCTACAAAAGGAGTCACCCAAGACATCCCCGGGCCGTTCGTCTGTGCTCTGTGGCGACTCGGCAATACAGCGCGAAATTTACCGATTCACCATGCCGTATTTCTCCTTCAGGAAACAGAAAACATAGGTTTCCAAGGTTTTCCGACCGGATTGATTAACAGCTAGGGAATTAAGTTAAATGCCACCCCCTTTTCGCCACATGCGCAGCTTCTCAACGGCCTGGCTATGTTATCCCCCATCCCGTTCACCCATCCTTCTTCCCGAAACTCGAACATCTAGACGGGGAGCTCTCCTTTTGTCGCCACCCCAGCGGTATTTAATTCCCATGCTTACACCAACGCAGCGGAAAACAAAGGAAAAAGCTGGATTTACTAACCAGCTAAATACCCCGGGCCCCGAACAAATTCCAGCCCTAACCGCCTGGAGAATTATACCCCATCGAGTTTACCTTGCAAAAACCTTATCTAACTTACACCCTATACTAGTATTATTACGCAGGAAGAAGACACACCTGGGCAGAAAAGGGAATGAATGGTATTTTTATTGTATTCAAGGTAAAAAAATATAAAGCAGGATGAGCAGTTTGGTCTTCTCTTTCTTTTTTCCCCATCACACTACAGACCCCTCACCCCTGGACATGGAATGATTTGCAAAACCGCCTGCCAGTCTCCAAGCCAAAATTGAAATATACTTACTTGCAATACTTCTAGGCATGTAGTTATACATTCCTTTTTTCCAATTTTTTCTCATTCTCATCCACATTCTCTAAGAAATGATTCCAAACATTCCTCCTTAAAAATTCTCCTCAGTCCCCCATTATTTATTGCAACCTTCATCTTCAATCTCCATCTTCAACCCAGCAAAAAGGAAAGAAAAGGGAAAAGAAAGAAAGAAAGAAAAGAAAGCGAAACTAGAACTACAAACTACATACTCCATAGTTAACTACTTAACACCCTAGCTGGTATACATATCCACTACCTACCTTAGGTACCTACACGGATAATGTACGATATATGCACCCCAGCTCATCCTGCAAGGGCCGCGGGTAAGCAACCAGGCAGGCAAGCAAGCAAGCGTGGGGCGGGAGGCGGTTCGGTTTCGCTTTGGTAGCATACTAGTATGTATGTATTTATGTGCGTATGTACATGTACATGGGGAGCTACAGCTTAGATGCAATAAGTAGGTACTATGTGTTTATTTATAATAATACCTGGTTGGTGGGAATGGGAGGGAGCAGGGAATTGAGAACTGGTTGATTTGATTGGTTGGTTGATTGGGAGGGAGGGAAGATGGCTGAGAGATACATACGGAGATGCAAGGGGCACATAATGAGCAAGCAAGGGGCGCATGGGGATAAGTGAGTTAAGTAAGTCAAGTTGGGCATGCATATCATATCATATGCAAGGTAGGTAGGTAGGTAGGTAGCTACGTAGGTACTGGAGCGGCCGGGCCGGGTTGACTTAGACCTACTTGGTTTTTACAGGGTGGGAATAGAATGCAGCAGGTTTTAGATACGTAGCTAGCTAGGTAACTAGGTATGTTACTTAGCTGGCCCAGCTGGATAGTTAAGCCCTGGTTGGCATGGGCAGGAATCATAAGTAGTTAAAAGTAGCATCCAACTAATACCCTACCTACCTACCTACCTACCTACCTACGTCCCTTGCACATGGTCATTGCACGCCCTGCATATGCATACAGTCCATCACTTACGCATTATGCATGCGTATGTATGTATGTAAGGACCAGGAGTATGGGAAAACAAGGAATAGAAAGAAGTCGATGAGAGCTTCACCAGGTCAGGGGAGGGGTAGCTAGCTCTAGCTAGAGCTCTAGCTACCTACCTAACCTATAACCGACAAGCTGTTCAGTTCAGTTCATACCTATCCATCCATCCACCCATCCATTCATAAGTATTCCATATATCAATCAATGATTCCTTTAATTCTCTTTCCACCTCCATCTCCCTTCTGGTCCTCCCTCCCCCTTCCACTGAATCAGAATCAACTTCAGATCCCCACCACACACACACACATAAGTCTGAGAAGAACAACAGATCAAACTAAATAAAACTAAAAAAAACCTGCCAACTTCAACTTAACAAGCAAAAACAAAAAACGAAAAAGGCATATCATATCGCATCAACATCAAAAATCAAGCAATCCCCAAAGCAGGAACCCGGCCCTGTTCCTCCTTCATCTCCGTGCCCAGTTTATACGACACCTTATATCGTAACTTGACCCCATTCCCTTGGCCAACTGGTACTCCGAGCAACTGCATTTCCAACCGTACACCGTCCCGTTGGAGTGCTGAGATTTCTCGGCCGGATTGGGGTGTTAGGTGGAGGGTGTAGGCCTGTAAAAATTATTGAGTTAGCAGGTCTGAGGCCAATCGGAGAAATTTGGGATTTGTGGGGGTTGATCCCTGAGGAAAGGCAGAGAGGGGGCAAAACTATGTCATACCTTTTCAATAGCTACTTGAAAGTGGAGTTCTGAAATAGGCTGGGTAGTGTTGTTCGAAAAGGAAGCGAGGACATGGATCTTCTGTTCGCCGGGGTTCCGTTTCGAAGCGAAGTCAATGCCTATTGACGAATTCAAGACTTGCACCTTGCTCGAGCTTGGCAGGCTAGCTTCTGGAAGGGCCGAGGCGAACGTCCACTCATCATCCCCCCCACCAGCAGCGGCTGTGGTCGGCTGGGCAACAGCAGACTGAGACACCGGCGGCTGGCCGAAATCGAGGAACGTTGAGGGCGATGAGCTGGATGGTTGGGAGCTTTGGAGTTGGTTGAAGGGGGATGATGTTTGGGATCGTGCGGATACTAGGGAGGCGAATGGGTCCGCTGCTGCGGGTGGAGTAGCTGTCGGCTGCTGCTGGAACAGGGATTGTGCGAGCGCGGGGGAGTGGGTTTTTGATACGGATGCTGGCGAGGGGGTGGAGGTGGGGTAGCTCGGGATGTTCCCAGTGGGCTGTGATGGAAATCCTGATAACGACGATGGCCCTGCTTGCATCGTCAGAGGACGCCAATGGTATTATGAAACGAAACAGGCGAGCTTACCTGAATTGGGGCCGTATCCTAAAGAAATTCCGCCTTGCTGCGGCTGGGGGGTATCGTCCGCAAGGAGATCAAGGAGGTCCATACCAGCTGATGGCTGGGGTTGTGATGTAGCTGCGGCTGCACTGCCATTCGCACTGGGCTCCTCATCCAGGCCAAAGTCGAGTAAAGAAAGTACATTATCAGCATTCTTCGCCACGCCTGTGCTCGTCCCTAGCGTGCCCCTTGGAATTCTCGAGGCCGCCTCCAAGTCGCCCGCCTTCATCAATTTGTATCGTTCGATCGTTCGGTGTATGCTATCATTGATTTCTAAAAGTTTTGCGACGGCTTCTGAATCATCCGACTCCTCCTCGCACATTTTCTGTATTTTGGGATGGGCACTTTGCAGAGCATTGGCAAGTTCCTGGAGATCTTCATTAAACACAATCCCAGGCGCTGATTTATTTGAGGCTTCTCCTACCTCAAAAACATCCCCTTCTTTTATTTTATCGCCGGGCTTGTAGCTCTGAAGCATCTCCTCCAGAATCTTTGCCTTTTGTTGAACCTTGGCAACCTCTTCAGCTGCCTTTGCCCTGTAATCTGTCTTGTGCCGGGTGTCGAATCCCGCCATAACCTTCATTAGTCGGTTTGCCTCTTGCAAATCTTCAGGACCCCCTCTTCGAATCAACTCTTGTAATTTCGCGGATTGGGCGGCCCGTTCCTCTTCTTCCATTTCCTCTGCCGATTGTAAATTCTACCCTATCGTCAATACCTCATTCAACGGGCGCAGAAAATAACCACAAGAACTTGCACATACATCACTAGGGTTCAAAACCGCCGCATCCTCCCGGCGTATTTCTGGGAACATATAACCCTTGTAAAGCAGCAGGCGATGCATATCCCTGATAAAACCCAGATCTTCCTTGTATCGTGACGTCTGACATATTGTCTGTCGCCATTCCTCGATGGATTCTAGAATGCGGTGCTGGACCCGGGAGGGGCGCATGGGCGGACGCTCCGGGAAGCGGCGGACCAATTCATTGAGGAATTCCTTTGTGCTTATCTGCAGGTGGAAGGGGTATCCGCAGTTCTTCACGCACATATCCAGGAGCTAGTAGTATCAACCATTATCAGTATCCCGAGACCTGTCCCCGGCAGAGTTTATAGAACGACATACCGCCAGGGCGAGCAGGGCGACATTTGCATTGCGCGAATTTATAAGATGTACTATAGAAAAAGCGGCTTCTCGAGGACTTCTCGACGGTTAGCGCCATGGTATGGTGACCGGGGGGGGTTGTTGGGTGGAGTTGGAGGCGAAGGAACCCACGCATTGCCCTTTTTGGAGTTTATCAGGTCGGCGACTTCGAGGTTCAAGGCCAGGTTGGGCTCGAAGTTCTGTGGATCGCAGGCATTATCTACAGAAGCGGGCGCAAGATTAGACAAAACCATCCCATGCCGGTGCTGGTGGAAAACTCACGGATATATCGTTGTAAAGTTGATTGCGCCGGCTCAGCGTAGGCACCGAAACGGTCCCTCGCTGCCATGCGTGCAGACGTAGCCTCCAGATTGGGGGACGGAGACAGGCAAAGCTGGGAAGACGGAGGTGAAACGAGCGGGCTGGCGGGATGCGCGAGGGTGATTTGGCGTGGTGTGTGTCGACGAAGATATGATATGATGGTGGGATGGTGGTTGGTGAGGCTCCAACCTTGAGGTGTCCACACGTGCAGGAACAGGAACGCCGGGTCGCTTCCGCAGCCGCTTCTCCACCACAATTTAACGAACTATCAACCCACGGTCTAGGAGAGGTGCTTCACGCCCGGGCAATACAATCAACTGCAGATGGAGTGTCTGGACGGCTGCTGCCGTTGTACAAAGACGTCGTCCTGCTTTGTGAACGTTCTCCTTCGGCCCGATCCGCGGGTCAGGGACAGGCAGGCAGGCAGTTTATCTATTTCTTTATGACGGCGGTGTCTGCCCGTTCGGACAGCTCTATCGCTGCACAACCCGGTTCATACGAAAGGAGCTCGTTATAGAGCCTGGGATGACACTGTTTCGTCTTCGAAATGCTTGCGTCCAAGGGATGTCCTATGTCTCTCACGACTGAGCGCTGTCTACTTGCAATTTCCAGCCAACAGGGGGCGATATTGGAATATATTGCAGTGCGGTGGGCGATATATGTTAGAGATCATTCCATGGAGCCATGAATGCCTCTTATTATAATTATGGCATGCCATGCATCAGGCTGGAGTGGCCCCCCGCACACGGCGGTGTGTTTCGATGCTCCGCGGTCTAGGTATCATAATGCATTCCATTGCTATCATGTCCTACTTCAAGTCCTACTTCTGCCGCGCCAGAATCCCCGTCCGGTCAGTCGTCGTCGTGGCATTTATAATCCTATCAAACGCCCTATCCTCTTCGTCCTCCTCATCCTCATCCCCATCCCCATCTTCCTCACCCCCAGTACCTGTCCCTGACACACCACCTAAATTCTCCGGCCTCGCAGTCCTCTCAGGCTGCCGCTTCTCCCCCGATGCCTCCGCCACATTCGTAAACGGTTTCGAATTCAGCACTCGCCGCCTCAACTCCGCCATCTCCTCCTCATCATCGGACTCCTCAGGTAACGAATACGGATCTCCCCTCCCCTCCCCCTCCCCCTCCTCATCCTCATCCTCCCCCTCACTCCCCTCCCCACTCCCCTCCTCCCCCTCCTCCTCATCCTCATCCCTAACCACCACCCGATTCGTATTCCCAACCGTCCACATATCATCCCCC
>JANTQI010000029.1:0-314017 GCA_032988985.1 Emmonsiellopsis sp. PD_5 | reverse complement strand
AAAAATGGAAAAACTCGCTATGCAACGCCATCAAAACCAATCGAAAAAAAAAAATGAAAAACAAACACAACGCTGCCTCCCGTCAGTTAAAAGTACAAGTGGTCTAAAGAGAAATCAACAAGAAATCTCTCCCCGTCTGTATGTCTTTCATATCCCGCATTCCCACGACAACATACCCGACTTTCAGGTGGCTGGAAAGGAGCAAACAGGAACAACACAAGCATACAACGCAATAACCAAAAGAAATAAGACATAACCACGCCATAAACGCCATACAAATGCAGATCATACAGGACAAAACAGCAGTGGTATATTTCGCAAAGACATGCAGGCATATCCCATAAAGAACTCTTCCCCCGTCGTTAAAAGGAAACGGAGTACGCAGAAATGGTCATGATCATGGATATCCCTCGAAACAGCCTCCTTTCCGTCTCTTAGACTTTTTCTGGGACGAGAAACAAATTCAGCCGCCCTTCGCAGTCCATTCCCGTTTTGGAAAATACACTCTATGCCTCCCAACTCTTAACTCTGTTTATTTTTGTTTTGGCGAATGATCGCATATTTTATTCTTCCGTCGATATCTTTCAATTATGGTGGCCCCACTAAATGCAGGTAAACACCTAACTGGTTAGGACTCCTGTCCTAACCTAACGTGCGGCCTCCGGTAACGATCACCTGGCTGCTCGTCCTCGGAATAAGCGCGGGCCGAAGAGTGTAATCCGAAGCGCCAGGATGCATACCGATGTCTTTCTGTGAACTGTCCCATGTCTCATCACCTAGCACAGTCAACCAATTGCTTCCAACTTCTTGCTTTAGGGCTTCCAGTCGTTGACGATAGGTGTCCCCATTGGCATTCCAGTCGAGGCCTTGGATTGCAGGTAGCAGGTGAGTCCCCTTGGGTGGATCAACATCGGGGCTCTTTTGCGGTTCTTTCGGTTTGTGAATAGACTTAGTGGTATGAAGTGGTTCGGTATCGGGTATTTTGTTTGGCAATTGCTCCGCTGGAGGGAGAGGTAGAGGTTTTGTCACTGGATGTTCTGGAATGGGTTGCTGGAAAATCGGGCTGATGGTCTCAGCGCCGCCAGCCACCCCCGTTGTTGAATAGTCACTGTGCGCAAGCTCAACGATTTTGCGTCTGTGACCTTTCCTCCGTCGACCGGAACCTACTGCATGTTCCGCCTGGATGACGGCTACGGGACTGGTGGTCTCCGTTCGGATAGCAGCAGGGGTCGAGGAACCAACGGGAGCACCCGCGGTTTTATCCGCAGGATTATCACCCCGTTCAGAGTGACGAATGATGGGGGCACCTTCCGGCTCTGCAACTCGAGCAACCAATTGCTTCTTCTCGGAATATCCAGGGCCAGTGGTATCAATAGTGATGTCTTCTGAAAATCCGGGAGTTTGTCGGAATAAATTGAATATCCTGACCCGATATCCCGAGAAGGTTTTGGTAAAGGGATTGCCAGAAACCCAGATTTCACGTAGATATGGGATTCCTGTTAACCTGGCGATTTCAGTGGGGTCACTGAGCTCATTGTCACGTAGATCAAGGCGCTCCAATGACAACAAACGTTCAATTCCTGCAATAGACCGGAGGCGGTTACCTCGAAGGTTGAGAGCGGTGATGGCAGGTAGAGGGTTCTTGGAAAGGGAATGGAGCGAGCCTATCATGCAGTGGGATAGGTTCAGGGATCTCAGGGCTGTCAAAGATGCTAGGCTATCAGGAACTTCGGTGAACAGATTCCAGGATAGATCCAGTGAGTGGAGAGTATTGGCAACAGGAGCAAGGCTGGACACGCTGACGCTAGTCATCGAATTATCCGTTAAGCTGAGATGCCGGAGAAAACGCCATTTGGAAGGAGGTAGAATGCCAGCAGCCAATAGATTTGAGGTGCTTCCGTTCCGGTACAGAATGGATGTCTCACTGGAATTGGAGCTTCCAGACCCAGATCTCCGGATTTTGGAAGACGCTCCTCGACGATGGGTTGGCTGTTTAGAACTGGTAGGGCGGGTAGGGGAAATACTTTGTGTTCGTGCATGGCCCTTGGCACCTTCGGAACCGCCTCTCACCATGGAGGTACTTCCCTTTGGACTGGCGCTTGTACCAAAGCCCGTTTCCGTGCCTGGGGAACCGGGGGCTGAAGCAGACTTGTCTGGTTTATTAAATGCCTGGGGGGAAGAGGAAGATCCAAGAACGGGAGAAGATTGGTATTTGGAGGATCTCCGTCTCCGCTTGTCAATATCATCCAGGACAATTCCGGTCAACAAATCTTCAGGGTCGTCAATATTGGCACGCTTGAGAGTGAGGGTCCTCAACTGTTCGGCCAAACGGTCCCAGCCATAGAAGGAGCGAAAATCTACGTCGATAATTTCCAGGGCACTGAGGTTTTTAAACGAATGGAGCGGGACGGCCGTATCGAATGGGAATTCCTCATAGCCACGGATGAGGCGAGCCCTATGGTCTGGAGCCAGCCTCAAGCAGGGGATTTTAGTAAAGGCCGAATACAGGTATTTTAAATCGTTTTCAATGGCCAGCCTGGCTTTTTCTGACTTGGAGGTGGAATCTTTGGAACCCAGACCAAACGAGGACCAGAGCGAGCTCATGCCGGACATGACACTACGCACGCTAGAGACAGAATGTATGGAGTCCCTATCGGTCTTTGAACGGCGAGGCTTGCTCAAAAACGACACATACGCAGATGAAGCCTCGGTATGGATATTCTCCAGGCGAATGTTCATGGGCCCCACGGGAATTGATATGTCCTCAAAGCGGGAGAGCAAATAGAAAAGGTGGTGGCTAGTCAGGGTGAGTTTTGCAGGTTTTATGCTGTGAGAGGCGAAGCTCAGCGACCCCAACGAGAGAGCAGCGGCCAGTGTAGAGGAGGTAGCGGAGCGGGTTGAGGAATCTGTGGATTTGGAGGATTGACGCTTCAGCTGCAGAGCATTGGCAAGGGCCTTTTCATGAGTGCGGACGAAGCTGGCCAGGTTCTAAGAGGGAATTGCACGCGTTAGATTTGATTTTCTGGTGTATTGACAGTGGATCGAAAAGTTAAAGAAACAGGACTTGCCTTGATAAAGAGCTGGCCATCCTCAGTGTTTAGTTTCTCCATGACGAAGATAGCACTGCCCAAGGAATCTGGGTCCAGTCTCAAGGAGATAGCAGGACTAGTTCATCGAACGAACAAGGCTATACGAAGATGAGAGGACATTTTGTGCGCACCCCAAAAGATATGGTATGGAATACTTTGGGGGGTTTGGGCAGAGCAGGGGTGGTGTTTGCCGCAAGCAGGCTACCAACAACAATACGCAGTGACAGTTTACCAATTCCAACACTGCACTATCCAACAACACAGTCGAGGGCAGGGCTTGGACAAAGGACGAGGACAGACAATGTAGCCAATTTCACGCAGACAAGTGTATTACGTAGAGAGTGGCGATGGGATCAGAAGGTCATGCTTTTTGGGTTCATGCGCACTCGTGGCGTGTGGTGGATTGGGTTGGGTCACCGGGACAGTCCCAAACGAAAGCAGAGTCAGAATAGAGAGAGAACTATGGGCATGTAGTCGCCAGGGGAAGACGCAGGCAATTATCTGCGACGTGATGGAGGGGGATATGGGGGGAGAGAGGACGAGGAACGGGGTGAAGACGAGGAAGAGGAGGAGAGAGAGACGTCGAGGAGGTTGACCCAAAGAGGAAGTCAACAGAGAGGACGAGACAGAGAGAGGGATAGAGAGGGATAGAAAGAGAGAGGAGGGAGATATGAGATCCCTGGGAGTTCCTCCACTGGAATGAGCACAGCGACGAGAGAAGAAGAGGAGAGGACGAGGACGGCGATGGCGATGGGAAGAGGGGGAGCGCGAGATAAAGAGAGCACGAAGCGAAGGGACGAGCCGATCGCCGCCCTGTGATTGGGGAGGGGGGCTGCCCGCCGCGCGCTGTGGGCATAGCTAGCGGGCCGTGTGCAAATATCTGCCCCCCGTAGCCTGTCCTCGGCGCCCTCTCGCTAGGCTCCGTAGCGCTGCGTCGGCTGCAGCACGCCCCAGCTGCCAGCCCCGGCTGCCCCTAGCCGGCCCCTAGGCCTGCGCTAAGCCCGCGCCGGTGGGGCCCACGGGCAGTCGTCGGGGGGCGCTGGGGCCTGTGGTTGGTGGCTGCTGTTATCGCTGCTGGTACTTTGCGCGCCAGCCGTGCATGTACTCGCAGGTCACTGGGAGTCTGTGGCTCTGTGGTCGCTGTTGATCTGATCGGATGACAGCGTCCACTCCGCCTTCCACTGTTCCACATGGCCTGAGGCACGGCATCATCACCATCATCGGAAATCATAATCACCTGTCCCATCTCGCTCCACTCTGATCCGAACTTAATCCTGCCATGTCGTCATGCTTCCGCCAAAGGCATCCCATTGAAGGTTGGCCCTGGCCCGGCATTGCTTCTTACATACATACATGATACAGAGCTTGGCTCTACCACAATATTCACACAATATTCATTCGGGGGAAGTCAGGCATTATCATTGTTATCATTATTGTTGATGTCGATGACCAGGCGTCCGTCTCACCATCCCAAGTAGAATAGTCAATTAAATTACACAATAATGCCATGCATCAAAATCAAAACACAAGGAACCATGGTCGGCATCATCCGTGCTCCATTTATTCTACCAAGCAACAAAAAAAGCCAAGAAAACCTAGATAAGGCACGCCCTCTGCTATCAAAATACGGAGTACGGAGTATTGAGGTAACTAATGCTTAATATTCCATTAAATAATGCGCAGAGGAGCATTCATACGCAATCCGAACACCTAACAATGATTACGTAAAAATCTGGTTTTATGAGGAGAGAAGTTATGATTCCCGAAGGAAAAGAAAGGGAAAAAAAAAGCCAACATCTGCTCACACAACCCTACATACATGGATACATAACTATGACTTATCATCCAATATTTTACATCACTCCTCCCCAACCTCACGAAAAGGCCAACCCCTCTCCAAAAGTTCCAAATCCTCCACATCCCCATCAGCAGTCTCAATTAACCGTCCCTTCAGCTCTGCCAACTTCCTCGCAGCCTCATCGTACCGTTCATGACTGACCCAGCCATCCTCGCCGACTCCACCAAGTTCTTCTTCCCGCCATTGATTCACTAGCGCATTCAGCGAGAACCATGTCTGCTCCTGTTCGTGGAAGTCCTGCATCTCAGCATCACTGAAGGAGATAGGGCATGAAACCCCCTGTGTATCAGGTAGGTAATCCCAATATTGAACCATCCGCACCAGGGCGCCCTTGAGAGTCATTAGGTTCCCGGTCCATTCGCGTCCTGCGCGATCAACGAGATGCTGACGAGGGAGGAGAAGGGGGTCCCGCATGGCCTGGAGGTGGGGTTTGTTTAGATGTCCGTTGAATATGCGGTAGTAGTAGAAGATGAGTCGGCGACGGTAGAGCTCGTCTGCTTGGGTTTTTTCTTCCGAGCTCAATGACTCGTAGTTGCGTGGTAGGAGGGGCTCTTTTAACTCGGCAGGTATCTCACTGTCTGGGTTCTCGAATGCGCGGGGGTAGCCTGAAGCCAGCAGGCGGGGCTCTATGATCGTGTGTTGCCAGTCTATAATGCAGGAAATTGTTCCTGAGTCAGGGTCGACGAAGATATTGTTTGGGTTAAGGTCTGTATTCTGTTAGTTTGTTGGATATAGGGACTGGAGAGGTGCGGGAGTGGATAGCAGAGCAACAGAAAAGAGAAACAAACCGGGGTGGCGAAGGGTGGGCTGGCTTAACGGAGCTGAAAGTTCCTTTGGGAGCAAATATGGACAGATGGCAAGGTACTTTTCTAGGAGCTTGATATACTCCTCCGGATCATGCTTCCCAGGAAACGCAGTGTTGTGAGGGAAGTCAAGTTCTAGGGGCTTGCCGTGCTTTCGCGTATTCTGAATCTCTCTCTGTGCAATAGATTCTAGGTACTCCTTAGGATTACTCCCTGTGAATAGAAATATTCAGCAATACGAATCCAACAACCACTAATTCTGGGACAAGGGAACCCACAAGGACCACGGTAAATGTCAAGGCC
The DNA here is from genome assembly GCA_032988985.1 of Emmonsiellopsis sp. PD_5. Taxonomy (NCBI): domain Eukaryota; kingdom Fungi; phylum Ascomycota; class Eurotiomycetes; order Onygenales; family Ajellomycetaceae; genus Emmonsiellopsis; species Emmonsiellopsis sp. PD_5. Next base: position 307,964 of record JANTQI010000029.1, on the reverse strand, counting down.
GGCCCGTTTCCCCATCCAGAACATATAATCTGTGATTGGGCCGATGCATAACTCTTCATCCGTGCCATCACCCTCCCCCTTACCCATACCATATAAAGGGGCCTGGAGATGTGGAGGAACATCGGATTTAAAATATATGCTCCCCGTAGAATTGAATGGGATATCAAAGAATTTCCTCTCAATATCCACAAAACTCGTCGCCAACTTATGACGCTCTCGCTTGGTCATGTTCAACCATCTGGTTTCCAATCCGACACCCCTTGCTTTCTCCATGATGATATATTCGGTCCCCGCTGGATTTTCGCCCGTGGACGCGTAGCCATACACCTTCGGAACTGGAACACCTCTTGAATGAAGGAACCGCAATGTAGCTGCCTCGCTTGCTGTTGCGTAATGTTTTGGGACAGCTATTGGGTAGGGAATCTTGGCGATGGCTTGAAATCCATCTTCCAGATCGAGAAGAAAGACACGGTTGAATCCACCCTCAGCTAACTTTGTGCAGCCCAAAACTTTCCCATGGCGCCCGGAATCTATGTGGTTCGCAGCGAGTCGTTTGAATGCATCAACGTCGAATTCGACATAACGTTCCCTGAGTCGCGCACGTTCATTAAATAGGAACCGGCCAGACGTATACGCAAAAAGACCAGTTTTGTTAGATGCCCCTATACACGTGAGTTAAGACGCGTCGCCTGACAGTTTTATAAGTTGATACATTACTTACACATTGAGCGAGATTGTATCATAGAGGCTACTGTGGGTATAGAAGAGCAGATGGTACGCGCTGGATGCATTGGAGAAAGGACAGGGATGTTGTGATTGACCGGCAGCGGGTTTTTGTGGTGCAGTTACGTGGAGCAGTAACTAAACTTGAACTCACTTGCCAAGGACTGGACCAATCTGGAAGCCATGAAGTCCCTCGATGATCTCTGGACTCTTAGGGAGGCATGGATATGATTTCATTTGTGTTATATTATTTCCCCCATATTTTCTGTCAGTTGTTATCCCTTGAGAAATTCCCAGCCAATACATAGATCGGTATTACTTTAGCCTATGAGTGTGATGATGATCAATTGAGAAATACTACTCACCAGTACACAGTCGTACCTACTAGGTAACTCATAAAAATATCTTTCACCCATGAGTGTACGGAGTACGGAGTAGACACGGCTCCATCCAGATAGATAGATCCATCCGGCGCCACTTTTGGCATATCCGAGTTGAGATGTGGCCACTGACGGCTTGAAACAGATCTCCCATGGATCGCGATCATCCTGCTCGCAATCAAAGGAGCGGAACCTTCTGCTGCCATACATAGATGATAGCCATGGCCCTGATGGGTCACAGAATAACCCGATAGCGGTCGAGAGAGTGGAGTTTCGATGACCCGTTTTATAAAATATGTGGACTGATCATTGTCTCCATTATCATGATATCGTGCCGTGGCCATTTCATAGTATCATCAGTCAACGCACCCACGGCCCGATGCTCTGGAAATCGGATGATGCTTTTCCTTCCTTGAGAGGATTTTGCCGCGAATCCGTCATAGATGATAGCGAAACTGGGCCCGTCCCAATCGATCGATCGGTTACGATATCCGTCCATCGACATGTCGCAATTATGGGCTTGGGCTTTTCCCTTTGGCATCACACCAGGCAAAAATGTCCCAGCTGAGTGGTTGGTTCATACATTGCATTTTCAGCCCTCCCCTCCCAACCAACTTCCAAGCACACTCAACCTCAAGAAGCGCGTCTGTCGACTGGGAGTTTGAGTCTTTTATTGGGGCGGGGTTGAACCCTTTCCATCCTCGCCTAACTTAGTTAATCGAGCCCTCTCAAATCTATATCAAATCAAACCACAGGTCAGCAATCATTCATGATCTTCATTCCAAGGATTTGTCTTGATTCATAATATTAATTGCCGTGGGAGCAGCTAATAATAATAATAATAATAATAATAATAAGCGGCTGATCTATCAGGTCAGTCAGTGCGTCGTGTGATGAGCCGCGATCGATGAGGTGAGATAACTAACTAGTTAAGCGAGACATCCCGGGGTTGGTGGTCAGATTAACTCCGTAGAGAAAGAGGGGTACATGAAGATACATCTGCATTTGCTTTACATTTTCACCGCCCTGGGATAAGAATAGGGAACTTAACTAGATTAACTCCGATCTAGCATCTTCCCTTTTTAGGAGTATTATTTGATGCGATCTGACTCAGTATTCCGGTATTCTTACCCACACCCACACACACCCACACACCCCTTTTCTGTGTCACAAGGCAGCGTTGACGATGGATGGATGGCTTGGCTGACTGACTGACAGAGATGATTGACACAGATTTACTGTAGGTCGCAGGTTTAACAAGCCGGCTGTTTCCAGTTCATTTACTTATTTTGTGTGGGCACCAATAGCTAACTAGTTAGTTACCAATGTGAAGACAGTGTTCATTTGCCTCAACTACCGAATAGGAAGAGTAAAACCAAAGATGGATCCTGTAACTCGTTAACAAGTTATGTATGCAACTAAGCATAACACTCCTCTGATTCCCCAGTAATCCATCCCATCAGCAATCCCAGCTGCCTATCTCCCCCCTCGATGGAGCATCTTGCATGCCCATGCAGCTCCGCCCACACTGGTGAACTCCTGGAAGTGGATGCTAGAACCATCCTTGCTTAGTTCACTGCATCATTAACAAAACAAACGATCTTCCCCCCCTCCCCCGCCCAATTATTCTTATTCTTAGCATGCCCGGAAAACAAAGACACATGATAATGACATGCCCCATCGCCTCCTACCTTCGGAGTACATACCCTGCCCACTAGGGCGATCTGCTCGGCGGGGAAATACTATGGAAAGTTGATTGATTAGATCCATGGATAGTTAATTACATTGGTACTTTCTTCCTTAGCAGTTGACCACTCATTGGGCTGATTATGTAGTTAGGTATGCATACGTATATTTTGTCTCTTCATGATGTTTCCTCGGGATCAAAGCCATTATATCCCACTGGCCCGTTTGAAGTGTACACTTGTAAGGCTGTGTGAAACAGGAGAAATGTTTACCAGCAACCTGAGACCCCATTTACACTGATGATTCCTCTTCGTTCAGCCAAGGATCATCAAGGAGTTCCCTCGCCGTCCTTCGATCCTCAGGCAGCCAGCTCAGCATCGACCGAATAAACTTGAGAAATAGGACCTTATCATTGCCTGCTAATCGCGTCTCAAGGTCTTCGAAGGAGATATCGGGTATCTTCTCATGGTTTCCTGCTTGCCAGTTGCCTTTGAATTGCAGGGTTAATTCCGTGTTTTCAATAGTCAGATAGGTCAGTGAGTTATGGAAGGAAACCGACCATCTGCATCAAAGCACTGTCCTATTGTCTCACTTCGTAACATGAGCTCTTTAGGTGGCGGTCCCAGCAAAGCAACCACCTGAGCCATGTGCTTGAATGGATCGTAATGGCCCTGTTCGTCCATGATGTTGCCAAACAGGTGCCTTCCCTCGAATAGGTCCCAAATCTATCAGAGAGGCGATATTAGTGTTCTCAAACCAACAAATATAACGAGGAAGACAGGTGCCTATTTACCAGCGTACCAACATTCCATATATCCACGGAAGCGCCCCAAGGAATCTCAAACGTCACTTCTGGAGCTCTATAAATGTGTGGTTGAATAAACGGGCCCGTGTCCTGCTGTACCTGTCCGATCCTGGCCTCTCCAAAGTCACACAAAGCCAGATCCCCCCAGGCATTGTTCTTTGGCATGCCTAGGGAACGAGACCTGTAGATTTCACGGGTATCATCTATGATCTTTCTTGGACTTGGATCCTCTAATTCTGATTTTTCAAATGACTCGAGCATAGAATTGTCGTCGATGGAAAACATTAGGTTGTCCGCTTTTAGATCTGAGGACGCCACGTCAGTGCCTCCTCTATCACTAATGCAACCACAGGGTCGCATACCGGTGTGGATAATATGGGCCTCCGTATGGAGAAAGTCAAGAACGTTCAGGAGACGCTTCAACACCTCCCGCAGCATAGACACATCTAGGGGTCTATACTTTTGTATCAGATCGTGCAAGCTCATATGCATCGGTTGCAGCGCCAGACATTGGTGACTGCTAAGAGGGCCTTGAATTTCGAATGTATCGTGCAACTCGCGAATATATCCCTGGCCTGGATGGGTTGAGTTGAGTTCACTCAAATGCTCGTAAATATTAAGCTCTGCGCGCCCTTTCTTAGGGAACTTTTTCAACTGAGTTGAAATTTTCAGGGCCGCATACTTGTGTTCTCTGGGCAAGTGTTAGTATGATAGATATGAAGAAAAGCTTCCAGCCCTTTAACCCTTTTCTTATCTGTTGCTTTTGCTTACATCAAGTCTCGACAAAGCCATACAGTCGAGTAGGCGCCATAACCTAGTTTCCCAACAAGTTGGTACCTTGTGTTAAAGACTTCACCGAGTCGGGCCGGATAGTACTGCTCATGCTCGTAGAACGGCAATGTTTCTTCCTCAAAGGCAATGCTGGAATCAATGACAGGGGATGTGACGGAAAAACATCGCGGTAGAGATGGTTTTCTTCGCGAAAGAATTCTTCGGCCAAGCTGAAGAAGGGATGACATGCTTTTCTCGAATTTGAGATTCTCCTTCGCCTGGGGGCTTAGCGAAAAGGAGCTTCCCTCAAGGAGGTTAGAACTACCGAAGTTAGGACAGCTAGCGCTGGGTCACTTTAACAAGTTAGACTCCGTACTATTATATAATGATGCCCCTGGGGCCATCCACACTCCATTCCATTTGTGGCTAGCTAAACTGGTTAATCTTCCGCTCATCCAATAGGATTGCTATTATAACGCCAAGGCCAAACTCATTTTGCTCCCGCTCTTTCCCCGTCGCTGGCACCATCACCTGTCATCCGGGAACATCACAGTGCTAACTCTTTGAAGAGCCGACCAGCCACCTCCCAGAAGGGTCTTGATATTCTCCTCCGTCCATCCCCTCTGCCGAACAATCTTCTCAAGCTCTTGACGATACCGCCTATCCCACTCGTCCTCTTCCGCTTCTGTCGCTCCGTCTCGGCCGGACTCGGAGACTTGGATGGGCTGACTGGCCCCTAACAGCTCGCTGAGGGGGTAGACACCGGAGAACTCCCAGTCCACGACCCCCACTAGACGGCCGTCGCGAGCAAGCATATTGCCAGCATGGAAATCCTCGTGTACCAGGACCCGTGGTTCGGCATCAAGGGCTTGAAATAGTTGAACATCCCTCGAGACTTTCTCTTTCTCAAGTTTCAAGAACTCGACAAATTCGGCGACGGTGACTTTTTCAAAAACTTCCATCACAATATCTTTCTCGTCTGCGTGGCTGTGGTAATATATCTCGCGATCATAGCAAGATAGGATATAGTCCTTGCTGTCGATGTATGGTCCGATATTGTAACAGTCATGAGAGTGGAATTTGGCCTGTGTGAACGATAAGTAATTACTCCTTTGATGAAGGCATGGTTGAACTATGGACTCACCTTGCCGCAGAATACCTTGCCGCCCTCGATTGTAGGTCCTGCAGGGGCATCCGGGTCCAGGCCTCCAATGAAATCGAATCTCGTTTCCCCGAGTCTAGCAACTACATTGGCAATGCTCCGAGTAATTGATGCCTTTTGATCTTCGGTGAGCTGCGGCCACACACTGCTCAGGCGATGTCCATCAATAAACTCCTGAGCAATGAAGGGCTGTGGGGCTCGATCGTCCCAGAGAAGAACCCTCGGTGCAGGGATATCAGGTAAGTTGTGCGCCAGGAATTGGAGGCAGGCAACTTCATGACGCAGTTGGTACGGGTGGAGGGAGTCGGCTAATTCCTTGGGAACGCGAAGTACGAGCTTTTTGACTTGCTCACTTGCATAGCTGGTGTCCGTGGCAGTTTTCTATAACATGTAAGCTACTAATACATGTTGAAGGAGCGGGGTGGGAGTGTGCGCTTACCGGAAGATATGTCAGCAGCCAAACATGATTGTATGCCCCAGACGCCAGATATTCCAAGGTGGTTGAGGTGTCAAGCCCACCTAGCCCTTCAGCAACCTTTGCAGCAACCTTCAACGTGCCAGCTTTCAGTGACTCGATGTCAACTTCTTCCTCCTCTTCCTCACTCAAATACTCAACGGTGACCTCCCCCTGACCTGCCACAGCAACTGCTGGGTCACCTTCAGTGCCCATCACTGAATCAATGCTTGCACAGACGGCATGAGTTCGGATGGCCTGTGGATCCTTAAATATAGTAAAAGATTTTGGGGTGATAGGGGCATCTAACTTGATGTTATGTGCAGAGTCCCGTGTGCTTGCAGACCATGCAGCGGTGCGTTATGGGCATAGTTGCATCAATAGGTCACGTGTTGGGACTGGGCAGAAGCTCAGGGGAATGCAAACAAACTCGGGCGGTTTTGAGAGAAGGTCTCGTTGGAAGGTAAAAAGGGTATAGGTTTTGAAGAGTGGTTTTACTCAAAAGATCGCGTCTGAGGATGGGATAGCTGGATTGTGTTGTGCCTTCAATTCTCCTGGGGATTGACTGTCCTTTTATATCCATTCTCCCCTGTCTTCGTGAGAGGGGAGCGCGATGAGTTTGCTGCCCACGAAGCCATTTCTTCCATATTAAAACATGAAAGAACAATCATGGACCAGTTATTTGCCAGTTGGAAGCCATGATTATTGCAATCAAGGGGATTCCTTGACCAAACGCGCTCGCCATTATATCCAGTTTGATACGCCTTGAGTTGCTTTCATTGACTGGTGCGGCCCAGCACCTCCCGGATGGAGGAACAAAAGACACTGACAGTGCCAATATCAAAGAAGCTGGCATCTGTGTATTCCAAGTGATATGGGGTGGTTCATTATCTCATGGCTGAAACAGGCAGTAAAGCAATATCAGTGCCACCCACCATCCAGCACATGGAGTAATAAGTCGCCCAGTCTGAGGAGGCGGAGTCCAGCACCCCCAGATGGACTTGACCTGAACAGCCGAAGGGGTATTGCATGGATTTTCAATTGTGAAAGACACGACGCTGGATGTTGGATCGGAAGGACCGAGCAAGGTTTAGCCGCTGATAAACCACAGCTTTCAGTATGAATAACAAACTTATGAGTCGTCAATGTCGTCGACATTGGCGAGTTGCGTGTAACTAGACCGTGGCCCGGGGCATGGCCGCGGATTCCATATTTGTTTCCATAACTTTTAAGAAAGAACGGCCGCATCCAACGCCCTTCACATAGTTAAAACTTACCCTCCTCTACCCCTTTATCCCGACTACAAAAAAAGAGAGAAACCTGTTCATCAACCAACCAACCAAACCCCTCCTCTCGCTCTCTCTTACCGCTAAGCTAATCCTTATCTGTGAACTAGCAGAGCCTGAGAGATGCCGGGCCTTCCATTCGCTACAAGCCGACAACCCTCCCATCAAACCACCCAAAAGGTCGCCGAGCATTGGCCATGCATGGCACAGCGCGGACATGGATTCTGATCTTTTGCTTAACTTTAACTCCACGCAGAACTGCATAATTGCAAACTAACTAACTAACTAGCTGCATGGGACTAAGTCAAAACTAAAAACGATGCACTGGATTGATGGGCCGAAGTCGCTTTCGGTATGTGGCGATTTGGTGATTTGATTTGGTTTTTGCATGGGCTGCTGTTGCACCTGACATGCTTGTTAACTACATACATGGCCTTATCTGGGGTTTGGTCGGCGATGTGATGAAAACTCGACGGGGTAACTGGTCAGTTACTGGAACAATATCTGTGATATGTCGTCAGCGCGCTGAAGCAGCAGCCAGCCAACGAATATAACGGCTTTTACGTTGGAGCCGCAAGTTGTGTTTAAGATCCTGCTGAGAAAATGGGCTATTCCGCCCCGTTGATTGACGGAGCGAGATGTAACTACTCGTGATTTCATCTATCCATACAATCGGACATACGTCACTTAACTGCCTGAATAGAAACCTATTCTGCCAAAAAGAGAATATAATATTAACTAATAATAGTTACCATCTATTAATCCGGTTGAAAATATATGTAATAAATACTCATGTGAGATCCAAAAGAAGTAGCACATAGACATACACACCTGACACATTACATCACATCACGCATCGTGCGAAGAGATGATGCCCCGCCATTCGACGAAAATCTTCCCTTATTACCCAGGTGTCGCGTGTGCGTGGGCCATGCATGGTCTTCTGATCGTCTGGATAGGATCCTGTTTCCACTCACAAACACATAGTACACACACGATTCTCATACATACCGGCTTTTTATCTGATTAACTAGGTCCGGTAGTTAGCGATTGTGGCAACCCCAGCGGAGGGGGAGTGCGGAGTTAAATGCATTCATTCCCTTCCGGCTTGGCTTGCGGCTACCGCGGGGTGGCTTCAAATCAATACCCCCACCCCCTTACCCCGCCTCCCTGTCTATAAATATTCCTTGTAACAATTGACTAACCCAAGACAACATTTACTGACTAGTTATTGCTTAAGTATAAGCAACCCTTGCCATTAGTAGAATTTTTCTTTTTGTGGGAATTATCAGATCACTTAATATTAATATGTTCGTACGATCAAGGAGTGCAAAAGTTGAAAAAGAAAAAGTTCAACCCCGAGAATTGAGGGATATGGATGGCTATCCCAAAATGAATGAATCATTTACTACAGCGATAGTTATATCCCACAACAACGGCCTAAGATTGCATAGATAGGTAACTATCGAGTTGGCCTTTCCGAAACCGCAACCCCTCCCCCCTTGGAATAAGTACCCACTAGTTAAAACTACTTCTACTGTTCAGTTCTACATACATAGACCCCCTCCGGCATATTATCGTTACCTTGTCAAGAAAGATCTTTCCTTATGCCATATTTAGTTCCACGGTGGGATGTCTAACTCCAGCATGTCATGGAACTACAGACATAGTTAACTACTTCTAAGTTCCGATGTTGCGCCACTTGTTTATCTACTTGGGTAAGGGATGCGGGCGGCTGGGGTGTGTTTTGATGAATAGTTCCGCTCTTTTCCCTCCTCCTCGCGACAACATAGACCGGGTTTGATAGACCATACTATCCATCATGTCCGATGCACACTTTTCCATGCCTTGTATCCCACACATGTAATTCTAGAGCTGTTCGTTCATGTTCTAATCCATGGCTATAGCTGTTAGAGAAGGAGGGAGATAAGTAGTGGGGAGCTCAGAAGGTGAGTGTACAATAGGGGGAGGAATAGTGAAATGACCCTCACCCCCCTATTTAACCAATACAACTCACTCTCTCATGCCCTATATGAGATCCTGGAATTTTCCCCAATAGTGCATCACCCATGCATGCATATTGCTTCTCTTTACATGCATAGTTAACTAGATGCAACATTCTGGAATATGCAAGCTGTGTATATATCTAAGGAAAGGGGAGCGAAGCAGACCAGTTAACAAAATTTTTATACCGCCCCCTTTTTTTCGGTGTCTAAATACTGACTATTCAACCCTAACCATTCTGCGACACGAAAAACCGCTACCTTGTTGCCACTCCCTCATTATTGTCTCTACGCACACTGCAGCTTAAATGCATAAAAGTAGTTTTAAAACACCCATGTTGCATGCAGCGCCCTAACTAACTAAAATCTGCGACCCCTCCCTAGCCAAGCTAGCAATACTTTGGCTATCATATGTAACTGCGTCCTCACTCTGAAACCCCGCTACGGTTGTTTCCCCGGACTGGCGCTGCTGCGGCCTGCAGCGTCTACAACGACGACGACAACTAGCTCCTACACAGCGTATGCGCGGTGGCGTTGTTGCAGCATTTTGTTCGTTTGCTTGGATCTGCTATATCGGATTTATGAAGCCATATGAGAATAGGAATACATCATCTGAGCTGCTTAGGATGGAACTCAGGACAAGCTCGTGTATCTAAATATTTTTGCAAATTCCGGAATCGAGTGGGGTGGTTTGGTGAGGCGGCGATGATGCCAGGGAGAGGGGGACCGATCATCGGACTTGGCGAGGATGTTTCTGGGGGGTATTTTCCGCAAAAAATAAAGTAAAAAAAAGGGAATTTATTGAAGAGGATGGATGGAGAGGAGGGAAAGCGCGTGAACCAACCCAGTTGAAAATCCCTCTCCGTCGGGAACAGCGCTAAGAGGAATGGAGGGGAATAGATGGATGGGTGTGAGGGGGGGATAAGTATGAGGGTTTTCAAAGGTTATTAGGGTTAGGCCAGTGCCTCATCTAGGAAACTCCACTGGATGCATGTACACTTTTGTACCCCCGTGTGCGAGTGTGTATGTGCGTGTCTGCTGGGCGTGGGGGAAAGGGGAGCGGGGAGGGGGGAGGAGAGAGTATTTGAACCGTCAAAAGTCAATCTACATATCTCCCACGACTTTATCTCGCTTGATCCTTGGTACTCGTTTGAACAACCCCGGTCGAATGTCGTACAGCGACCTCATGGCGGCCAGCTCTAAATCTCATCAAGTTAAAACAGTTACCTGCCTGGCTAGCGCGCGCAGCAATCCTCTGTGGTACATTTTCCAAATGCTGGACAGATTCCTTTCCTGGTTGGCCGATTGGAGCGAGACGTTATTGAGGAAATGATGTCATGGGTAATATTGTCCGAGTGATCACAGTCTGTAACCGAATATATATTGATATGAAGGGAAAGGGAGTGTGCTAGCACCATGCTGAAGATCTCTGAGCCTATCATACCCCCACATCAATGGACGATCTACCATGCATGGATAGATTAAGGTAGTATTTCATGTGAGGACACTTTCTTCCTTCATCTGAAATGGAAGAGTGAGGGGAGGGGGATTGCCATTTGGGTTGCATAAGGTTCTTACTGGCCATAAAATATCTCTTTATCTGTTTAGCTGTTTAGCTAAATTCACCCGAAAATACTCACTCTGGATCACCTACCTCGCGCGCACTTGAAGTATCGATATGGAAAGGGGGGAGTTGGTAGTTAGCCACATTTAACAGGGAAGCCCTATTTTCCACTCCCTGTTGTGAATGTGAAAGCCATAAAGAAGTCAAATATATTTCCATACTGCATCGCCCATTTTATACATGAAAGGTTAGTGGAGGAATTAGTGATCCCAAATGTACTGGCGGAACTTGACATTTTTTTTTCAGGGGATAGACATACAATATGTACATTCAGTCTATTGTATATGATTGCCACAAAGGGTGACTTAGTACCTGAAGAAAACGCTACTCTATTAAAGAAGCAGCAAGCATGACAAGCACGCCAAGTTCATCCATTCCTGAGCACCACTCTTCCCAATTTTCAATGCTTCTTGACGGAGTCCTGGCATTCAAGGGCTTCGTAGTATGGGATAGCGCCGCCTCCCAATGATGTTGCTGGCCTTCATCTAGTTCGACCAGCTCACCGTTTGCAGCCAATCCAAGGGCAGTCTGAACCCTAGGATCCCGCTCGCTTTCCGCCTTCCACACAAACTCATCAGCTGCTTCCCAGAGCTGTTTCTTCACCGGCAGTGGCGCGATAAGAAGATCTGTTTGCAAATTGCACATCGCTGCTGGCTCGAAATAGACCAGCATATTCACGACTTTGTAGATCACGCATATTCTTTGATCTGATTAGTATCTATTCAGCTCATTATAATACAGTGAGTAGAGGGCCAACCTTCGTTTTGATTCCTCAAAAATCCAATCTTTCCAGCTGCTTATTTTGGGACTCTGCATGTTTGTGACGTCGCTGCAGTTGAGGTGCTTAGCTATTGCCTACACCATGGTGTTAGAACTGAGGCAAATAAGAGAGAGGGGGAGCTAGACATACCTTCACCGCTGCAAGTAACAGAGAATCGAAGTTATTATGGTCCGTCTCTCCCTCATCCAACCTTACGATAATGTAAATGGAGAGGGCCTGCATGGCGGCAAGCAGTTCCCATTTGTTTAACGTCAAATACTAAAATTAACCTATCAGCATCCATGCGAGACTTTTTCTTCTGGAATAATTGTAGAACACAAGATACCTCTTCACAAAAACGTTCACATTCCATCCGCACATTTTTCCAGAATAACTTTCGACTTCCTTGGACTCCGCTGCTGATCATGTGCATCAAACTGATGCAGTTGGTTAGTGGCTCCATGTCGCTATTCTCGACATCGGAGGATACTGTATGCGCATGGATGAATGGTGGAAGAGTGTTGTGGCGCAACATCATCCGAGGATAAGATTTCAGGGTATGAAGTATGAGATTGGTGATCCTTTGCGCGCCGGTCTTCATTTTTGGTCGCTGGATAAGTGATCGGACAGTGTAAGTGGGCAGTCTTGGTATCGATACATTGGGAGCTATGGTTTGTTGTACTTCAAGCGTTTGGTTAGTCGAAGGTATCGAGTGATGACTTGAAGATCCCCATCCCGATGAAAGGTATTGAACGCTCTCATTGTTCGTTGGCGAATTCAAAAAGTCGGGGAAATTGATATTTTGGTCATCCCAGTCAATATATCCCCCTTCGAAATTTGCAGGCTCTGGGTCTGATATGACAAGCGCGGGATCGAGAAATAAATCACCGTCGTTGCTCCCTTCCTGATGGCTTTCAGGACTAGGAGAGTCAGTCACCAGTGAAGGCGTGGCGTCTTGCAGGTCGGCCGGCCTATCATCAATATGCTGAATCTTCTGCCCCGTCCCTTTAGGCGTGTTGGCTGGATAATGGCATTCGATGCCCTTGGCTATGCACCTCGAGCATTCGGGCCGCCTATTATCGCAACGCGCCTTTCCTCTCGCACAAGAAATACAAGATCGAGCACGAGTGGTACGACCAGTTCTTCGAGACCGACAGTAGTATCCATGTCTCTTCAGTGTGGACTCTTAAAACAGCCACAATGTTAGCACAAGTCTAGCGTCATGAAGGGATATCTGATGGGAGTTGTTACAACTCACGCTTGTCGAACGGTTTATTACACTGCCCACACCGCAGAACAGGTTGCACGTCTCCTCCGTACATTTTCAAATTAGACCGCCGCAATTGATGAAGATAAGAGACTTCGGGGATGAATTGCACATATAAAACTACCATTTGTCGCGTTTGTCAGCATTTGTCAGCTCGGTAACTAGTTACCTACCCCTGTTCAACTATATAGACTAGACCACCGGACGGAACATTTTGAACATTCGTCGATTCTTGAATGCGTCGCCTCCAAATCTCCACATCCACAATACTCCATTAGATTCTACCTCGCCTACCACTTATGGAGTCAAAACCTCCACCATTTCAATGCTAACAGTGTGTATGAGATTGCAATCCACTCTTGGTACTACCAGAACACGCCCTGCGATTACAATCCACTCTTGCTACTCCCTTGAGGAGACCTTTGGCACCAAAAACACGCCTTTTAGTGAGGCAGACGTCCCACGGTTCATTGCAGAGCACACACAGTATTATCATATGTCGCAATCGTGGTGATGATCCACCGGCATCACAAATTGCACAACTCCGTCCCTGAACCGGACGGAGTTGTAAGATCAAAGATACATAAATATGGGCAATGGCCCTCTCAAAAACAAGTATCTCATCACTCAATCACTCAATCACTCAATCAATCAATCAATCAATCAATCAATCAATCGATTGACCCATTCTCCTCAATCATCCAAAACCACATATTACAATAATCATGGCTCCCTTCCCATCCCCAACCCAAACCTGGCGCGACAACAGCTACCCATCAATATCTCCCACCCGCCCCGAACTGTCTGCCAAAGGCAAGACCGTGGTAGTAACAGGAGGCGGCACCGGCATCGGCGCAGAGACGGCTCACTCCTTTGCTGAAGCTGGCGCGTCTCGCATCGCCCTTCTGGGCCGTAGGGAACAGCCCCTTCTCGACACCAAAGCCTCCATCGAGAGAAAATTCCCTGACGTCGAAGTATTCGTGGCCCCCACCGATGTCACGAAACGGAACGAAGTCGACGCGGCCTTTGCGGAGTTTGTCGGTGCCGGCAGAAAAATACACGTCCTGGTTAGCGGTGCGGCAGTGATTGGTCCCCAGGATCCCGTGCGGGACGTCGACAGTGACAAGTTTCTCGATACTATTCAACTCAATCTCAAGGGATCGTTGAACGTTGCGCAGGTGTTCCTTCGCCACGCGGCGGTGGATGCAACCGTCATTGACATTAATTCATCCGCTGCACATGTGAACTTTGGTCCGGGGTTTGCTGCATATAGCGTCGCGAAAATGGGGGTATTTCGACTTTGGGATTCTCTGGCCTTTGCAAATCCGGAACTTAGCGTTTTCCATCTCCAGCCTGGGGTGGTGGACACTGCGATGAATAGGGAATCGGGGGGTGTCGATGCTGTCGGCTTCGAAGATCATGGTAAGTGGAGTGACGGGATTGCTGAGTGGTATATCATGAAAGCTGACTTTTGACAGTTTCGCTGCCAGCGAACTTCAGCGTTTGGCTCGCTAGCCCCGAAGCGCATTTCTTGAAGGGAAAGTTTCTGTGGGCGAACTGGGATGTTGACGAACTCAAGGCCCGAGCCAAAGAGATTGAATCAAGCGAGCGGTTTAATGTTGGACTTGGTGGATGGCCCTTCCAGGATGGCGGTTACAAGTTCAAGGCTGCTGGTAGTGGCAGTGGTAGCGGTGCCTGGAGCACCTAGAGGTGCATATAGGGCATATTTTTTATTTAATAAATAAATTCATTTTTCCGGATGATTCCCTCCTCTTATAGATGCCACTAAACCCGTGAATTGTCCCTTTCCCTCCCTTTCCCCCCTAGAACCTAAAGCAGAGTGATATCAACTCGAACTGGGGGAAGTCCTTCACCCCACTGTGTGGTCCCTAGCAGTTTGTTTGGCCAGTTATTGGAGTGGCGCCGCACAACCAGAGCAAAGGAGAGTGTACAACAGAGTCTCCATCTATACCTCCGCCGCAAGACAACTCTGTACTAGTAAGTACCTCATATTTCCACTCACAAACAGAAAAGAATGTGACAGAATCTCCAGTGTCGTTGAACCCATGCAGCTTGCAACCATGGCGGGGCGGGCGTAGCTGAGGCTGCATAAGGCAGAGGACCATTCAGTTAGCCAGATCAGAATTCAGACGAGCACTGCAGCAGAGGATGGCACCTGAAAGTTTTGCCACTTCCTATCCTTTCTTCCTTATTTGTTTCCCACATTTTTCTGATTGCCTTTTTTTTCTCGAATGTATATATTGTTCTATGCAATTGTGGAATTTCTGCTTCAGTCCCACGGGTAATAGGGTTGGATAGGCTCAGGTCGATGCTTGGGAACTGCACGATTCCTCTTCGCTTCAGCTCGTAGTCATACTGGGCACTCCGATAGGCCCTTTGCTTTAACGGGTGGCTGGCTGTTGAGCAATAACTTCTCAAGTTGTCGGGGAAAACCTGATTTTTGATATCTGACAACTGAAGGATGATTTTCTTTTTCGATCTCATGCTTTCTTTTTTTTCCTCGCTCTTTCCCGAACAATTTTCCCACTTATGCAACTACTTTAGACGTGCAGTTGCATTTTTGTTTTTCTTCGCCGAATATGGGCGACATTCAAATGCACCTAAGAAGAAAACCGGCATCTCTTCATCTCATTGGTGTTGGCGATAGGCCATAGAGAACATGGGATAGAAAGTTAAACCCGTCGCAAACCGAGTCTCTCTCACCGTCTTTCCTTGCCTTTTCGACCCTGTCTGTCCATTGTGGTTTTGTGTCTCATGGGTAATTTGAAGTTATCGATATTGACATATCGAAAGGCTTTTCAACGTGGTTTGGAATTTAACCGCGTATTCCAAGAACATACGGATCAGTCCCTGAGTATATGTTCACTATATAATATTAGCACATGAGCATGGCATGCTGAACTTGCCGGGTATGGAAAAGGGGTGGAATAACTGTTCCCTGGACCTTGACTGTCCAGGAATGGCGGGAAAATCCTGCAATGTGCCCAGGATAGGTGAGAAATATCACGAAAAACCTGTCGAATCGGAGTCAAGCGCAAAATTAACAGTTCTGGCATGATTGTCATCCGTTGATAGATGTCAAACGGTGCTCCGTCGGCAATCAATCGCAGAGTAAGGGGCCGGGGCTGGGGTAGGGGCACGTGACATATATGGCTTGGCAGTTATCACGTGGCGGTGCGAGCTTGCTATGACGTAATAGCCCTGTTGGTGGGCTGACATTGTCTCGATCTCTCAACATTTAATAACTGTCGTTGGATTATTCTAATAGCTTTCGCTTCGACCTCATCTGTGGCTTTTGCTTTGCGCATATGGAAGATGGCATCCTCGCAAACTGATGGGGAGGACTACGGACTCCCCGACTTTCACACCACGTTCATAAAAGACTCCGAGCTGAAACAGTTCGAGAGCGCCCTCAGCGCACCGGAAGCGTTACCTCTTATTGCGATAAATGACTGGCGTCCTATACACCAGAGAGTGCGAAAACCTGGAACCCGTCGCAAGACGAAGTCTCAGAGAACCGTCGATGAGACGAGGGAGGGATATCTATACACACTCTTGAAATGGCCGCTTCTCTCGCTCGTCATGGTCTGGATCCTGACACTCAGCATTCTGTACCTAATAACTCGGTTGTATATATATCTCTACGAGCATTTCGTCACCTGGAGAGGGAGAAGACAAACTTTGAGGAGAAAAATGCGGGAAACGAATAATTACGATCAGTGGAAGGACGCTGCGAAACAGCTCGACGCCTATTTGGGCAACGACCGCTGGAAGGACGTGGACGAATATGCTTATTATGACCATTCGACCGTTAACAAGATTACGGGTCAACTGAAGAAATTGAGAGCGAGAGTGGAACAAGCCGAAGCAGATGGGGACATTTGCTCAACGATGGACGACCTTCGTATACTGTTGGAGGGCTGTGTCAGAAACAATTTTGGAGGCGTGGAGAATCCAAGATTATACAGCGAGACATATTTTGGAACCAAAGACCTGGTCCAAGAATTCATTGATGAGGTACATGCCTCGCTACAGCTCATTCTCAACAGCGAGCGCATCTCGAAGGAAGCCAAAGAAACCTTCTTCAAACATCTGGAAACCAATTTCGGCCGAACCGCACTCTGTTTATCTGGAGGAGCAACTTTCTCATACTACCATTTCGGTGTTGCCAAAGCTCTTCTCAATAACGATGTTCTCCCCGATATAATTTCAGGGACTTCAGGGGGTGCTCTCATTGCCGCTCTGGTCGCGACCAGAACAAACGATGAGCTGAAGCAATTGCTCGTCCCAGCTCTCGCGCACAAGATTACTGCCTGCCAGGACCCATTTCAAACCTGGGTAAAACGATGGTGGCGAACAGGAGCTCGATTTGACGCAGTCGACTGGGCGGAGAAATGCAGCTGGTTCTGTAAGGGATCTACTACATTCCTGGAAGCTTATCAACGAACAGGCCGCATTCTAAACGTCTCTTGCGTCCCTTCCGATCCTCATTCTCCTACAATCCTGGCAAACTACCTTACCTCGCCGAATTGTGTAATTTGGAGCGCGGTCATTGCCTCCGCCGCCGTCCCTGGGATATTGAACCCTGTGGTGTTGATGGAGAAGAAGCCGGACGGCAGTCTCGTTCCCTACTCATTTGGAAATAAATGGAAAGACGGTAGTCTTCGAACGGATATCCCGCTGAAAGCGTTGGATATTCATTTCAACGTCAACTTCCCAATAGTATCCCAGGTGAGCAGTATTCCCCCTTTTCACCTGAACATCCTCACCATTCTTTGCTAACCACGAGCGAAAACTCTACAGGTGAATCCCCACATCAGCCTATTCTTCTTCAGTTCTCGCGGCAGCGTGGGCCGGCCCGTCACACACCGTCGAGGCCGCGGTTGGCGAGGCGGCTTCCTCGGCTCAGCCATAGAGCAATATATCAAACTAGACCTGAACAAATGGCTAAAGGTCCTCCGCCATCTCGAGCTCCTGCCTCGCCCCTTAGGCCAGGACTGGAGCGAGATCTGGCTCCAACGATTCAGCGGGACGGTAACCATCTGGCCAAAATCCACACCATCGGACCTCTATAATATCCTTACAGACCCCACCCCGGAGCGTCTGGCGCGAATGCTTCAGGAAGGCCAGCACTGTACTTTCCCGAAGATCCAATTTATAAAGAATAGGATGAAGTTGGAAAAGACCATTTCGGAAGGATTGGATATGGTTACCCCCCCTGAAACTGCTCGGCAGATAAATACTCCCGTACCGCCGTCTGGGGTAGATTCATCCGTCGATGCGAGTATTTTCGCAGAAACGCCGCGGAATTGGGATACGAATGGGACTAGATCAGAAGAAGAAGAAAAAGATCATCGACCGCCGGTGAAGCGCCGTGATAGCGTTCTTGAAGAGATCAGGCGGCAGTCTGCTGTGTTCTTCGATGATGTGTATGATACGGGAGCTAGTGAGGATGAGCCTATGTTGCCGAATAGGCGAAGAATGGGGGAAACGAAAGCAGGGTAATTAATTGATATACTGGGGATGGACATATTCTGGCTGCTGGCGTTTTTGGTTTGGTATATATCATCGGTTCCGCAGGGAGTTTTGGGGGGCGCTTTGGACATCTTTGAGCTCGGGGAAGTAGATTTGTTTTGCCATATGTTGCACGTCTATGTTCTCGATCTCGCTATGTGTTCACGAGCGTATAAATTTTGGCAGTAGTTCATATTTGTTTGGTGCAAATGTCCCTTTTGGAGAATTTAGAACTGGGGATAGGATGCGATGAATGTGGATACCCAATTTCCACAAGAAGGAAAAGAAATACCAATACAGAGCACAATATACCCAGAACCAGCCAGCCATCAAATAACTAACCACCTATCCGTAATCTCTCTCGCCAACTTTGTCTCCCCGGAAAACGAATATAGACACTGCAATGCAAAGGCTGCCTCCCGCGTGAAATCCTCCACCCAAGTCTCCGTCTCGGCCACGTTACTACCATCAGCAACACCCTTCCCCATCTCTTTCCGTCTCTTAAACTTCTCTCTCTCCGCTTCAACTTCTCCACTCAATTCCAGACACCGCTGATACCCCTGCACTGCCAAATGCGACAAGCCTAGCATCTGCCAGACCCGCGCGTAGTTGAACTCGACCTCTTGCCGCTCTTGGGGGACGGGACTCTTCTCCCGTACCCGTCTGTATTCCTGCATAAATGATAACCCCTGCATGACCAGGTAGTGTCGGTTATCCGACTGCCGCTTTAGTGAGTGGTGAATGTAGCTCAGCCCGATGGATAGGAGCACAGCCGGATTCTCTGGGTCAAGTGCGTAAGCACGGAAAAAGTAATTGAGCGCATTGGTAAAACTAGTTCCTGCGTATAGAATATGGCCGTATAGAACTAGCAGCGCAACATCCATGTCTTCTGCGGGTATGAGATGGCCAGATGCATCCTTTGTGGTGAGCGCAGCACGCTCCTGGAAGACGGACGCGCGGGTGCGGTGGGCTGGGGTGGATTTGAACGGGTCATTGGGTAAGGTGTAGTCGATTGCTTTTATTTGGCGGAGCATGAATTTCATACTTGGGGAGGAGTGGAAGAGGGACTTGCGCGGGTCTCCGCAGAGGCGGCTTAGAGTGGCAAAGAGGCGGTAGGCGTCTGTTACGAATTGGTATTCTTTCATGAACCATCGGCAAATGTTGGAGAGGGTTTCTTCGTCTTTTAAGCGGATTGCGCAGGCTGTTTTGGTGTTTGTGTTAGGGTTGTGACTTGGCGTATATTTCGTTGGGGGGGAACTTACTGAACCAACATGTGTAGATTTGGAATGTGCTAGTTTTTGAATGATACCATATACTGGCGTCGGCGGCAGCGGAAAGTGTGTCGTATGCTTCTTCTGACTGGCCTTGGCCTGCTAGAATGAGAGCATATTCTAGAAAGATATCCAGCCATTGGTCGAATGATATTGAGTGGTATTCGTTAGGGATGGATGATAGATCAACCTCAGGGGTACCTGTACGACAGTTAGACCGGATTTCTCCCTCCAAAACGGTAAAAGATAACAATAAGCTGGTCCCACTTACCTAATGTTGCTTGAAGCCGACCAGCCATTTCCTCCACTTCATCCATGATGGTTGTTGATTTCAGTTGCCCGGCTTTTCGCTGGGCTTCTCTAGAATATCCTAGGAATACCATGCGCTTTTGCAACGGGAAGAACACACGATTGGACCTGAAATCTCGCAATAGAGCATCCGCAATATCTAGCCAATCTTCTGTTGCGTCTTCTTCACCCTCTCTCATTGCTGGCTGGATTTCCAAGAGCTTGGAGTACAAATACTTAATGTGGTCAATCCCAAAGTCTTGTACTCCATTTTCTTTGGCCTGTTTCCGTTTTTTGGAAGCGGGAGCGGCGGACGCCATAAGACCCCCAGATACCGGAGCAGTTGGGGTAGGACCAAACTCATCCTGGTCGACCCCAATTGCACCTTCATAGGTTGCCATTGCATGGCCACCCTCCTCAGTTGACCGGAATTCTTTCGCGAGCTGCACTGCTCTGGATCCAAATCTTCGTTTCCGCTTCGGCATAGACTCCTGTCGTCCAAGCTCCATTGCTTCGTTGACATATTTTAGGGCTTGCTCGATCATTCCTAGTTTTTCGTAGAATTTGGCAAGTTTCGCCCGAGCTTCAATGTTGTTTTCATCGTACTCAACTACAGTCAGGTAACAGTTTTCAGCCGCTTCGTCGTTTTCGCAAGCCATATAACAATCTGCCATCGACATGAAAAGACTAGTATCTGCATAGTCGTGAGTCTTTTGGAGTGGTATGTAGTACGAGAGGGCATCTTGGTATAGCTTGGCCTCTTTGAGGGCATCGGCAGCTTCTCGGAATAAGTCACCATAATCGTAGAGCAGTGCACCCTCTGAATCGTCGTCCGGATTTAGCCAGGAAAGATGGGACTAATCTAATCAGCTTTGTGGTTCGCACGAGGAGTCCTTGTAAACTCTTACCAATGCTTCCTCTCGATATCTGTGACCCAATTTAAGTCGATATATCCCAAGTTTCACACGCAGTTCCAAAGGAAGACCCGTTCCGTATGACTCGAGGGGATATTTATTCGGGGAGAAGAATATTATATCCGCTCGACGAGGGAAATCTTCAGCATCCCACTCACGATCATCTTCAGTAATGTTGTCCCATTCGTTGTCCTCTTTCCGACCAAGGAGCCACCTTGCAAGAGATCGTAATGACAATATCCCTTGCTCGTAATCGTTCAAGTAGCTGAATAATTCGACATAGATATTTACGTCAGACCATGTGAAATCAGCGGCGTCTTCTAGGCTGAGTGAGGTATAATAGGCAATATTTTCGTCATATCGTTTCTTTGCCTTGTCGACCTCATTCAGGTCGATATACGTCTCTGCAAGATGGCGGAGTGCCGTTGTATTGTGAGGGAGGTCTTTGAGCAACCGTTCATATTCCTGTGCAGCTTTCCCGTTGTGGCCTAATTCGCGATAGACCGCAGCTCTATCAAATCGTACGGGGTAATTTGCCTGGTCAATCTCAATGACACGGCTATAACAGTAGATAACATCTTGAAGGACTGAAGTTCGATCCTCCTCAGCTCTGTCCAGGATCAGCTTTGCAACTTTCATCCAGACGGAGGGATCCTTGGGTCGTGTATGGGCGCCGCTAAATAGCGCAGCCAAAGCTTTGTCCTTTTGGCCCTGAGCAAGGAATATTTCTGACAGTAGCGAATGAGCTGCAAACATCTCAGGGTTGATTTGGATGGCTTGCTTAACCAGAATCGTTGCTCGCTCGTAATCTGCATCGATGAAGGCAGAGGTGGCCTCAGAATGCAAATTTTTGAATTCCAAACTTGGCTCCAATGGTTTCCTTGGGCCTCTTTTGATGCCTTTACCACCTCGAGCGCCGAAACCGTATGACCTGTTAATGGAGTAACGGCCCCTTCTACCCCTTCGACCAAACGACGCTGAGTCAGGATCGACATCCTCAGCATATTGATCGGGTTCCTCAAGCATATCGGACTCGCTACTTTCAAAGATGTTAGTTAGGAATTGGATTTGAGACAATGGATTAGCCAAGGGCCTTACGAGCTTGCTTCTGAGGCCCGATAGTCTGGATCGTCCGAGTCTGCCTCTAGCTCATCGAGGAACCTCTGACGTTTGCTTCTGTGAACACCATCACGGCCTTCAATTTGATACGACATTTCGCCGTTGGAAACATCGGAGCCGCCTCTTGGGTCAATACCGCCACCCCAGGCGAGCCCATCTCCTGATATTCCATGTCCAGCGCCCCTTCTTCGGGTCTGTGGGGAGCTGGAGGGAATCTCGGGGTAGGCGCTCTGGTAATGACGCTGGCCATCCGCGCTATCCTCCGCCTCTTCCATGGTTGGATTCTATACAAAGCAGATTGGAGTGTGATACGGGGTTGATATCCGTTGTTGACGTCTATCTAAGGTTGGTCACGTGACAGAACCGCTCCGGGCCAAATTCCGCCCAGGCACGTGAGCGCTCCTATTGGTCGGGATTAACTACGCATGAAATGAACAACCTCAAACAGTGCATATATATGTCTGGATATCAAAAAGGAATGGGCATCCTTCACGCAAGTCTAGTCAATATTGTCTATGGTCGGGTTACGTCGTAGGATCAGATCATTTCACTGTTGTTCGGAGTTTGCAGCCGTTTCTGTCACCAACTGCCAGTCGACTGGGCTCAGTGAGTTGGAGGGGCGATTCACAGCAGCGCAGAGATATATACCGGGGCATCTGCAGCTTCCAGGAGGATGTTGGAGATTGAAACGCTTCTTCTACTTTTCCAGCAGTATTTACTCCTGTTCATCTTCTCGTCCTTGTACGCTTTGCAGTGGATGAGGAAGCCTGGAAAAGCTCCACCTTTGCCCAGTTGCCTATGCTCGAGTTCCTCTTAAACCTAACGGACTGACATCCACACAGGTCTACCTGTCTCCTTGTGCCAACAAGTCTTTACCTCTACACTTCTCTGCTTGTCAAGTTCTACCCTTCTCTAGTTGTCAAGTTCTACACTTCTCTGGTCGTCGAGTTCTACCCTTACCATGTCACACACACCAGAGTCTATCTATGAAGATGCATGGAGAGCGGCTTCTTTCACCCAACTTTTTATGCTTGAGTTCCTCCTAAAGGAAACGAACATTACGCTGACTGAATACATCACAACGCTATCGTTCAATCCGGCAATTGCCACCACGCTATCACCTCTCGACGAAGCAGACCTGCGGCATTTGTGGGAAGACGGGACAGGAACATATACATCATTTGCCATTTTTGTCTCACGTCGTTAAGAGGAGATATTTGGGTACAAATTCACACAGTGGGATAATGGCTTTCGCCGGGCGGCACTAAGCTTGACTGAAGAAGCAAATGTGATCGTCGACTCCTCCGCTCGATGTCTGCTAACTACAACTGGAGAGGAACCACTCAATGGTTCTGACGGGATTTGGCGTGTCCGGGACGGACACCTCGAATCAAAAATAGGTGGGCTGGCGAAGCACCTAGTGTACCATTTCACAGCTAACTTGTAACAGAAAAAGTCATGGGTTCTCTTGCTCATCACCCACAGGGTGCGGCCGTGGAGGAGGTCAGACAAGCTATCCAGCGGACCACAGCGGCCAAAGTGTCGGTATACCTTCAGAAGAATGTCCTTATATTATATTTCGAAGACGACACTACAGGGGCCTATATAAATGGCGAGATATTGGCCAGTATGTGGCGGCGTCACCGTCTGCATCGTATAGACCTTTTACTCGACTTCCTTCATTTACGACGGGAATGAAGAACTGTCTCGTGCAGTTGTCCGCCTCCACATCCTTTATTACACTTTTTCCGGTATTTCAGTTATTCGGAGCCTGATAACAGAAATATAGTGATGCTGTGGCACCAACAATACTTTCATTTAATGATGTTCACCACGGTCGATTAGCCTTCAACGGTCGGATCCTCGTCGATTTTCAGTCGATTTTCAGTCGAAGTTTATTGAATTTATCTATAGGGGGTCCACCCGTTATAAGTTCTGTCGGGCATCCTATACAACAGAAGGTAATAACTTTTCAATTCAAAAAGGGTTCACTGGCAAAATAGCCCTAGGGCTATCAATCGTGGTTTGGAGGCTGAGTTGGAGTTTATTGTTAACTTGAAAGTGTTTGGCAATGGAAGCATTCTTAACACGAGTCTTCTTCGCCTGGACGAGCTCCCAGGTCCATAATCCCCCATCAAAGAAGAGGGCCGACGCAGGACTCGAAGAATGAGCCTGCTCGACACAACAGTTTTGCGAAGCTGTTTCCGTTCCTACTTGATATTATAGGGGCGTTAAGAGAAGGGTATGGTTGGTTACCCTCAGATTGAATTCTATGAAAAGTAATGGTCTTATGGATTGGTGTTTTAATATTTACTTGTTTATGACGTTGTTAATGGAATCAGATGGAGTCAGATGTCGGAAGAATTCTAGGCAAAGACCTTTTATGAAAGTGGTGGCCTGGCTTTCTGATCTTTCTGCCGTCCTGTATGATATTGACCCCCAAAAGCTTCTTCCTTCTAGAAAACAATAAATAGGCTTGAATATGCAAAAGAATGCTCATGGTGGTATGTTGTTCTTGGCAGGAACCTTGTTATGAACCAAACAATACAAACACTCTCTATCCACAAAACCAACATCAGTCAAAGAGGCGTTGTTATCCACCTGCCATCATTGTCTGTCTCTGGGTGGGTGGATCCTATCAAATAATTCTTAATTTTATTCTTTTGGCGACTTGACAAAGAGCATCTCTTTGAGGAGTGAGATGAGGTCGCCGGACAAGAAAATGTTTCGCATATTCTGACATTCAGAAATGGATTGCCGAATACTCTCCTTCGATGGAGAGCGCTGAGATTTGTCGTTCCTTTGAACGTCCATTGTTAGATCGGCGCCGCAGACTCCAGTCCGGGTCCATGGCTATCATGCCAATTGGGGCTAGACTAGTTCGCATAATGCTTGCTAGCGGAAGCCGATGGCGCACATAGCGGCTTTTTATTCGAAGGAATCCTCAGCCAGCATGGAAGTGCCCGCGCCATCATGGGGGCAGACATGGTTCTATTTTTGCCGGCCCTCCCTGATCATCACGAGCGCTATTGGTGCATTCTGGGCCAGCATGAGGCTGCCGTTAGTCTTCAAAGAGTTTAGGCTCGATTTTGATAACAACGCTGCAAGTTGGTGGCGGTGCGGATGGAAAGAAATGCATCTTTCAGACATTCTCCCATCTCTCACCCCAAGGCCACACTGATCCGGGATCAGATATATCGGAATCATGAGATGGCCTGTCCGTGTGCTCTTGCTCGCAGCTGTTTTGGCGCTGACTGTGACGTTCCTCTATCTGCCACGATTTAGGCAGCCTTCATCGGTGCACAAAGGGGCCAAGAAATATTTTACGGTTGGTTGATTTCGATGCTTTGTTAACTGTCGAGTTTAACTGGGACATGAGTGCTAATATGTTGTTCTTCAAATGTAGTGGGATAACCCAGATTTCGCTTACTTCAATAACCAGTTCATTCTCCATCTCGCATCGGCAGTACAGAACCCTCTTCCGACCCGACAACTCGTCTCACCAGGCATCACCTGTCCCGCTGTCCGTGGCGTCGACACATCTCATCTGATCCCAGTCACCGATGTTTTTGATGGCCCTGGACTTGAAGCATTGGGATATGACACAAGCCCACAGACTGCGGCGCGGGTACGGAATTTATCGACCGCCGTTGTAGATTACACGAGCCAAATTACTGAGGTATCAGAGGATGTTGTGCGCATCACAGCCCCAACTGAATCATACTGGCAACACTCGGCTTTTGGTTTCGTACGGGACTCGTTTATCCTCCCGTTCCGTGCCTCTGCATGGCGAAAAGCCGCCCGCTTCTTTACCCTCTCGAAACCACTTGATGCCTGCGTGAATGACATGATTCCTGATATTCTCCCCAACGCCCTTGCTCTGCATATACGAACATGGCCCTCAGATCTCTCCTTTGGGCAAAAGGACCCATGCCACACGAATGAGGTGCCGGTGTTACGGCATGCATTTGGCAAATGCGAATGGACTGGATCATATCTTTACGATAATGTGAAGCGCGCGCAATCAGGTCCAAAACAACCGGTGGTTATTGCAACAGATAACCGTGACGCAGAGATCATTAAGGACCTAGTCAAGCTGCTAGACGGCCGAGCGCATTTCATGGAAATGACGGACAAATGCAAGGAAGTGATTAAGCACGCTCACCCGGAGGAGGAGTACGAATGGCGCCAAGCTACCTACTGGCCGATTATCGAAGCGACAGCGCTTACGCATGCAGAGTCATTTGTCGGGTCCTTTTGGTCAACCCTCTCGCAACTTGTCGCCATCCGTCGCCCCACGAGCCGGACGTTCTTTTTCCAGACGCATATGCAGGCGTTCATTTGGGATTCTCGCGTACTCCTTGGCATATTGGGTCTTGTCGCAGTGGCATACGGAGGTTTCGTCATTTCTCGCCGTGTGCTGTCGAACCGGCGGAATCGCTTGGCAGCTTCCAAGACCGAGTTTGGTGTTTCTCCGTGATAGATATTTAATTGCTGCGTATATCCCGTTTTGTTTGGACTGGGATGGGCCCTTTTTTTTGGAGTTTGTTGGACGTGCTTTTGAGGACATCGATACCATTCTCGTGCTATATTTCGTTTGTTTTATATAATGATTATCTTCTTGGGGTTTTGGGACGTTGGGATCATCTACCACCTGTTTGTCAACTATATACTTGATATTTGGAAGTGTATATATTTTGGTTATTCATAATTAGACTCTTGGATGGCTTTTTTTATGACTTGCTTTCTCTCAACCAAGGCTTTTTATTATTAGGGGAATCGATTACACCATGACGCATTTCTGCTTGGCGTCCTACCTTCTTAGACACGCCAATCCATCAAGACCTTTAAGGCCCTGCTCATAGGGTGTATGATATAGGACTGTCTTCGTCACACTAAGATAAACCCGGCCCTACAGGAGCTTTCACAAATCCCGCCCGTCTGGGTGTTCTTGGCTTTTGCATGGAAAAGGTGAAACCACGCCCTATCAGGAACGGTATCTACAATGGGTGTTTTTTTTGCTGATTGAGTTTTCAGTAGCCATGGTTTGGCCCGAGCGGGTGGGGACCACAGGATGAAAAATTTACAAATTTCCTTGTCGAGAGTGAGACTCGAGACTTGCCCAGACAAAGGAGAAGTTTTTTTTTCTAACTTTTCGGTCTGGCCGTTGTTGATGCGAAGACAAAGGACAGGACTGGACTGTAGGTTGGCGATGGCGGCAACCCACGGTCTACGAGTTACAGCCAACAAGCATTGTGCCTGGATAATTTAACAGATGTTTTGCAGTCAGGGGCGCTGGTTTCAAGCTCTGTTACTACTGTTAGGGCCTGGAAGGTTGATACCATAGCACCAGATCCATGGAAGGACCCAGCAAAAACTCAGCCGAATCACAAGACTCGATGCGATGACAGAACTCTGCTGCGGTTCCCGATTTGGAAAGGGGGGGGACTCGACCTGGCAAAGGCGGTGAGTGGCCAGCCAATGCGCGGCGGACATTCTGCCGGCCTGGTTTGAAGCTAAACCCGGTCGGGGCGTCTGGGTTTTCGGGGCTTAGTCAGCCACGCCCAGTCCTCCAGGCCGTCTCGCTCCACCAAAAACCTCACTGGCTTCACTTTCTCATCGTCAACCTCGCCGCCACCGTCGTCCTCGCTCGAGCATCTGCCCCCCGTCTTTCTCTTCTTCCCTCCTCGCTCGTTCTCATTCTCGTTCGCCCGCCTCCCCCTTTACCCCCTTCTCTTCGCCTTTGTTTCTTTGTGCGGGCCCCCGACCTCCCGCCATCAGTTGGTGGCCTGCCCTACCCGTCCGTACCCTGTCGTTCGCTGCTGTGTTTGACACACTGCTGTCTGATTTCGTCGCCCCATTCGCAGTTCTTCTACCAAATCAGCTCTTAATCATCCTTCGTCCGCCCGCTATTTACTCGCCATTTGTGCCTCTGCACGCTTTATCTACCTGGTCCCCATCTGCCAACTTACAACCAATCAGTACAGCCACTGGACTGGTCTGTCTTTAATCATCTGCCCAACCGGAACGTCCTCGCCGGGATCGATCTCTCCGGAAGGCTGTCAGCACAGCCTATTCCCCCGCTGATTTCCCCTCCGTCAGCTACGACTGGTACTCTGGTGAATCCGTTTGCCAGTCCAAAACACAATATACTCAAGCAAAGTCAGCCGGTGCTGCAGGAGCTTTGCCTTAATTCACATCCGTGCTCTTAATTGTCCCCCCAACCATCATCTCGAAACCGGCCATTCATCCGAACTCCTCTCGTCCATATTCACTCTCCCTATATCTACCATGGCCAGCCACATTATTGGAAATAGAAACTCCACTCCGGAAGCATCCAAGTCTTCCCTCCGCCCTCCTTCGTCTTCCCGCACACTAGGCGCTTCACATCAGCTTCGTGCCTCTGCCGATATGTCCGCCTTTGCCTCCCCGCTTTCTGCTCGAAGCATTCGCCCGGCCTCCGAGGTTTATTACAATCAGCAACCCCAGGCCCAAAACACTGCCGATGATATCGATAGGGTTGCACAGCAGTGGATTGCGGACATTGATCAGTATGAAACGACTTTGGAGGAGATGGCTGCTGCCACCTTGGATCAGGATTTTAAAGATGAACTCAGCGCTATTGAACAGTGGTTCCGTGTGCTGAGTGAAGCTGAAAGGACTGCTGCGCTCTATGCTCTGCTCCAACAGACGACTCAAGTGCAGATCCGCTTTTTCATCCAGGTTCTTCAGCAGATGTCGAAGAGTCATCCCATGTCCGGTGTTTTATCTCCTGCGAATTTTAATGAGAAGGGTAAGGATTGCATCTCGCCCTTCATCAATAATAAATATACTAACTAATACACCTTGTAGATCCCATGACCAACCGCCTCACCGATGCCATGTCCAAATTGAACGTCGAAGGTTCCCGCAACTCGCTGAATCGTCCTCCTCCTTCACCCGGAAATAAGCGGAACTCTGGACTCGATTCTTCAACAATCAATGCCATGTTCCCCGACGCTGCTGCGGCTATTGCAAAACAAAAGGCGGAATTTACTCAACAGACAGGCGCTGTCCCGAGCTCTAATCGTAATAGTGTTGCATATGACAATCGCTCATCCCTGGTAGCCCCAACGATCTCCGGTCCCGACAATAGTAAAGAGAACTTACCTCAACCTCCTTCCTCCCCTTGGGCTCAGCGTGCACCGGAACCCCAACCTCCAATTGCCCGGCCTAAATCTTCCTCCGGTCAACAGCCAATGGGTCAGTTCGCCCAGCCACCTCCCTCGGCAGGCTTGCGCTCTCCCCGCCCCCCCATGGTCCCGGGTTCATCCAATATCCAGAGCACTACCGTGACTACTTCAGATCTCTCCCATGATCCACCGTTGCTTTCCCCGTATAACATTGGAAACTCAAGTTGGGCTTCCATGTCAAACACCCCAATTATGCCGACCTTCAACCAACAGCAGAACACTCCGACCCAGGCTGATATGGTTGCCAATGCAACAGCTATGAAGCTTGCTGCGTTGTCAACTGTGAACAATCGGATCGCGCTTGACGATGCACGAAAGTATCGTCGTGCTCGATCTAACGATGGACAGGGAAAGAATCTCAACGTTAGCCAGCAACCCCTTTCTCCAGGGATCCCTAACACTCAAATTCCTGGAACCAATCTGATCATGGTTAACGATGCCGGCCAGATCTTAAACGCTCAGCAGATTGCAGCCTTGCAGGCCCAACAACAAGCTTCTATGGCTGGTCGTCGGTCCCGCCCTAACTCACCTGGGCTTGCCATGCAGGGAGGCGGTGGCATGGGCCACATGAACTTTGCTTCTCCCCAGAATAACGGATTTTTGGCAGCGTATGATACCAGTTCGTTGCTGAATAATGGTTTCGGTGGTCTCAACATGGGCCAATTTGGGGGTGGCAATCATGAAGGGTATCTTTCTGACCATTCCGAGATTACGCGTGGCCGGTCTCCACGTGGAAGGCGGGGTAGCTCCAAGCCACCAGAGGATCCCACTGATCCTAGCCTGCTTCAGGATATTCCTAGCTGGCTTAGGTCTCTTCGTCTTCACAAATATACCGAGAACCTTAAGGATCTTAAGTGGACCGAGTTGATTGAATTGAATGACAAGGGATTGGAAGAACGTGGAGTTAATGCTCTTGGTGCAAGAAACAAGATGCTAAAGGTTAGTTCCTCTCAGATATGCCCCTGTAGACAATATTGGAAAAGGCTAATCAATCATTCATTCTATAGGTCTTTGAACAAGTTAAAGAAGCCAAGGCGGAAGGAAAGCTTAATTCCGCTATTTAATTTACCACCACGCGTGTTTACGAGGCCGATATATCCCTTGACGAGACGCCTACTCGTGAAAATATTACCAGGATTTTGAATTGCGATTATTAATGCAATCAGCGGAGCGTTTATTTAAAAACAATCAGGAAAAAGAAGGATGAAGTTTTGATTTTTTCAGCATGTAGCGGTTTTCATGCTGCGGAGATGTTTTTTTTACTTCCCATTTCACCTTGGGGAAAGATGAAAGGATACGCGAAAACCTCGGTCAGGAAAACAGTCGGGGGAAAAGATCTTTTTTTTTAAACCATTCTATTGTGTAATTCAACCGAGACGGGGCTGCTGTTCTACCGCATGTATGTGTGCGTGTGGGTGGGGGGGTGTTAATTCTTTTCGCATTTTTGTTTTTATTTAACGCCATTTTTCTATATGTGTGTCCCATCCATCTGTCTTCTTTTTTTATCATGTCATGATTGTGTATTTAGCAAATGATTGCTTAGAAGCTTAAAATTTTTCTCGTCTATCTTGCATTTCTCTCTATCCCCCCTCTCACCATTTCTCTAGCCAGCAATGTGAAACGCAAAAGAAATTGGAAAATCCGCGATGCTTTTTTTTTATGGTTTGTTGCTTGTTTTTACCCGGCCTGCCTTTTGTATTACCTGTTATATATCAGAATTATATTAGTCTTGACTCCCCTACCACCGATTGAATTCCTTGCCCCTGATGTTGGGGCGGATTGATCCATGGATGCCAAGCCACGGCACGTGGTTTAGACCCCCAGATCACGTGATTCGATAACCTTAGCCATCCATCCATCATTGCGACGAGCTCTCGCATTCGACATTCTATAATTTAACTTGCGCAATTTACTGGGCTGTGGTGAGCTACCTTGTTTCATCCCGGAGTTGTTTTCTGTGACTGCGTCGTAACTAATATCGTATCTGTTAGGATCGATTGCTTTACAGTTGCTTTCAATCACTCATTCCACAGCGGGACCGGACCTTGAGCTTGACCGATCAACCGGACATTTGCGATTGTTGTTGATTGCTGTCAGGATTTGAAGGACTACCTATATTATATTTCCGGGGACCTGCAATTTGCGCAAAGGCTGGGATTACTTTTGGGGGCCTACCTAAGAAGTGAGGAGACGAGATTATTCTATCCGTCTACCCACGCATCCTATTCCACGCTCAACGACTCCACGAAAAGCAGACGCGCGATACCCATAGCGTACGATTACATAGCTACGTATATACACCTAGCCCGCGCGTCAACGGACGAATCGAATAGACCAAACCAACAAAAACAAAAAACAGAAAAAACACCGGCCAAAATGCCCCCAACATCCCAAGAACTCTCCCTCCTCATAAACCCGCTCGTCCCGGATTCTGTCATGCATAATAACCGGGTACGCCACATTTCACATTCCACATTCCACATTCCACATGCAATATCCCACATGCAATATCCCTCCCTCCCTTCCCCCCCGCCCCCCTCCATCTAGACCAAACTAACTAACAACCAAAACCAAAACAGACCCTCTCAACCCTCCACTCCCTAACATCCTTCCTCCTCGGCCTCTCCGCCGGAATCCTCGGCCTGCGCTCCTCGCACGGCTTCCTCTTCTACCTCCTCGGCACCCTGCTCGTGTCCTTCCTGTTTCATGCTGTTCTGATTGGGTTTGGGGGGTCAATGATGGGCGTTGGGGCGTATTTTCCTGGGACGGGGGAGATTGTTAGCGGTGGGGATGGGAAGGGGAGTGGGAGTGGGAGGAAAGGCGCGTGGAGGGATTTGTGGTTTGGTGGGGGGGTTATGGGGGAGGCGCTTAGTGGGTTTGTGCTTGGGTGGGCGGGGGTTGGGGGGGTGTTGAGGTAGGGGTTTGTTGGGTTAGGGTTGGAGGTGTTGGGTGGTTGACATTGTTGAGGAGCGGGAGTTTGGGATGGAGGGGTGTGTGCTGATTGATGTGGGCTCTTTTTGGGGCATTTGATTTTTCTTCGAGGTAGTCTTATATTCCGCCATATATACGTTATAGAAACAGCTACGATGGTTAGGGTCTTTTGAGCTTATATTGTATTGTATCATGTATGTACATACATACGCGCCTGCCACTGATGATAATGGGATGCTATGTATAATTAATCGCCCCAGGTTGAAACTCCCTTCAAGAAAAAATTAATTAGATAAATAAATAAATAAAAATGGTTTCTGTACCGTATCATACTCACCATTTATTACAAAGTGTATTACTTGTCTATCTATGGTGCTGGGAGGAAAGGAGACATTAAGCAAAGAAGTGAGTGGGGAAAAAGCCACCACACCAGATCTCAAACCATCAACACTGTTGACATAGGGCTAAAAACACCACACACTAATAAGGACTCCAGAGTCAACAGCCAGGAAAAACAAAACATACGACAGCCGGGATTCGCTGGTGGTCAGCCACCCAACTCCTAACCGGCCAGCGAGTGGCTTAAACGCGCCCAATACCCGTGACGCCCCCCTTTGGTCCGCGAAGTCTGGTCGCTGGGCGGAACACGCTCTCTCTCACAACCATCCTCGCTGACAAGGCATCAACCAGATCTTGTTCCCATCCCAAGCTCGCGGGCTTTCCGACTCACGGATAGCTGTATATCTTTCTTTTTACGAGATATCCCATTGAAATGCAACTTAGAATGAAGCCAATTAGACATACAATCATGCGTTCATTCTCGTCACTTCACAAGAAACCTCTTCCAATACCTCCTCCGGGACCTCCTTTACCCCAAGACAAACCTGTTGACGAGGAGATCTGCCCAGGCTACAATTCCAAAAAGTTCTATCCAGCAAAACCTGGAGAGGTGCTCGCCAATCGCTATCAAATCCTTGTCAAGGTCGGCTGGGGTGTCTCCTCCACCGTATGGTTCGCTCGTGATATGCGCGGGTATTTTTGCCTTTACTGTATCACTCAGTGGTGTACATTGCTAAGGGATTATTAGATATGAATGTGAACCGGAAAGCGTTGTGGCGCTGAAGATAACTAATACCAACTCGCCCGCAGTTGATGAACGGGAAATTGAGGAGCACATTGCTAAGACGAACCCATCCCACCGTGGATATCCGCTTCTCCGGACATTTTCAGAGTGCTTCGACATCACCGGCCCAGAAGGAAGACACCTATGCCTAGCATATGAGCCTATGAGGGAGCCAATCTTGCACTTTCAGAGGCGTTTTAAGGGCAGAATGATTCCGCTTCCCATCATCAAGACATATGTTGTTTTTCTTCTTGCGGGCCTAGATTATCTTCATACAGGATGCGGAGTTGTCCATACTGGTATGTATTTCTCCAACAAAATTGGCCAATCGAGCAACATCTGGCTTACAATCTTGTAGATTTAAAACTCGAGAATATTATGGTCACATTTGAAGACCCGGCTGTGCTTGGTGATTTCATGGATTCTCAGCTCGAGCAACCAGGGCAATACAAAATTGACTCAACAGGACGACCAGTTTATCGCTCACACAATGACGTTGGGCCACTGAGGAAAGTAAAGGGTATACTTCCAAAGATTGTTGATTTTGGACTGTCCGCAAGACTTGATAGTCACGATGATTGGGGTATTTACCCTATCCAACCAGATCACTATCGCGCGCCAGAGGTTATCCTTGGCTGCAGCTGGAGAATGAGCGCGGACATATGGAACCTGGGTATTCTTGTATGCTCTATGTTTCCCGGTTCGGATTTATCATATAACTAACATCATGCTAGCTCTGGGATCTCATCCAAGGCAAAGAACTATTCCACCAGGTTCACAGTACACAAGGCCGGTATAATGCTAAAGCGCATCTTGCAGAAATGATAGCCTTACTTGGTCCCCCTCACCCAGAGCTGGTCGCAAGATCTCATTTGATGCTGGGGTATAGTTGGCCTGAACCTATAAAAAGGGAGGATGGCAAAGTCTGTGAAAATGCAGAGCAATATTTTGGTGGCCCATTTTTTGACAAAGATGGTATTTGAACGTTCCTGTATAAAACTAGACTATAGCCTTACTGACAAATGAAAATAGGTAAATTTTTGCATGATGACCTAATCCCAGACCGAAAACTTGCAGATACACTCCCCTCTCTAGGAGAGAACGAGAGAAAAAACTTCTTGTCCTTTGTATTGGCAATGCTTTCTTGGCTCCCTGAGGAAAGGAAGACAGCACGCGAACTGATGGAGCATCCATTTCTTCAACTAAGATAAGCATACGATGTACAAAACCCACGCTCTGGACAATCAATACCCATTTGCCGTGTCTAGTTAAATTTTCCATTTACTTTTCTTTGCCTGTTTTTGATTGCAACTATTGGAGTCATCATCATGAAAATTCAATAAAGCAAGGATTAACTAAACCAAATTTTGCTTCTCTAGATCATCCCCTTCTGAGCCAACCCCAATATCGCACGACCAAAATATTTGTCTTGCACACCCTGTCACTTCTTATCCGACTCTGGATCAGGCTGGTTCAAAGGTGGGGCAAGGTTGGAGGTACTTGGGGAGGGATTTTAGGAAGGCCTTTTGGAGGTGGGAAGATAGCTTGGCTTTCCCGCTTTGATCACAGGCGGCTTGTGTATACAGGCAGACATCGCCTGGAACCTGGTGTATTCAGCGCGGGATGACCCAATGTGGGGTCCAAAATTTCTCCAGGTACTGCTCCGACGCACAAGGGTTTCGTCCCCGGATCGATAAGTCTGTCTTTCCCAGTAGATGGAAATACGTGGCACTGGGCAATTGGACAAGGATGACATTCACTCCGTGCCATCCCATTTGTGATAAGTTCAGGATAACCAAACTGACCAACTATCATACTAGTATCAGGGAGCAGCGCATTAGTGAACGGAATGCCTGGAAGGTACCACCAGGCATGGGTGGTTAACTAGAGAAGAAATCCATTGCATGAATAAACCGAACCAGTGCCAAGTGCATTCTACTAGCTGGTGGTGTTAAGGGCAGCAGCACCCTTCACCTCATGGTTAAAAAGGGAGAGTACATCTTTAGCTGTTCTTCTGTAAATGCAGAATGGCCAAACATTATACCATACCCAGACTGACTGACAAAGTATGAATATAATAAGATAATTCAAGTTTATTTAAGAGTAAATACCAACCAGACATTATAATCAGACATGGCTCCCTAGAAAGCAGAAAACAAAACAAAACAAAAAAAAAACCCATGCAGAAATTTATCCTTTATTGCTTGTTTGGTTGAAAAGAGCACTTTTTATGATTATTCATTAGCTTGTCCATCTCTGCCTGATTCTTATGAGTTGGCTTGCAATTTCGGAATCTTCATCATCCTGGGCAGCACTGGCTTTTAACCTTCTGGGTTTTGGTACATTGTATGGTGGTTTAAGTACGGCTGAGTGGATGGGGAGCCCTGTTTTCCACTCCTTATGATTGTATGTGGAGTCTAGCCCCAAGGTATCTAGGGATATGCAACAGACAATAAAGGGGGACAACAACAATAACAACAATATACTCAAGAAACAGGATGAAGAGGGGGAGGAGACGGTGAAGGGGGAAGAGGCACAAGATGACTTTCGACATCAGAGGGTTCCCTTCTGTGCTGGGCCCCAACCCGTTGTCTCATTTCAAGCACGGCTTCGTTCTGCGCTTGTTTCTCGGCTTTGGTCAATGGCTTGGTGATTTGTTTGCGTTCATCGATGGTGCCCTGTTATTTATTGCTTGTGTTAGTTGTGTGGTTGGTGGTTGGTTTATTCTGCGCTGGTTGCCCTGATCGTCTGGGCGGACGATAGAAGGAGTGGTGGTGAGAGAGAAAGAGAAAGACATACCGTTACTAATGCCCACAGATACGAGGAATATATCACCTCATTCGTCTCGATATCCTTCTCATCCCCATCTGTAGTAAGGACGTGCTCCTCCTTCTCCGCCTTCTTCCCCTTCTTAATCCACACATTCCCGAAAAAGATCCCCGTCACAAAGCTAATCGCCATAATCGGCATGATCGCAACAAACGCCCACATAACTGCGTCCTTGCCAATATTCCTCACAGCCTCCTGTGCCGCCTGTGGCAGTTTCCCTATATCATCCAGGCTCTGGCTAGAGTGCAAGTCAAATCCGCCATTGTCGGTTGAGCTGGAGGGGTTAAACACTTCGCCCATTTTATTGTTGAAGACACTACCCATGATGGCGAGGGCGAGCGTGCCTCCAAACGGAACGGAAAACCGCATAAGGGACAAGGCGGGAGCGAGTTTATCGGGAAAGATTCCCGCTGCGTGCAGGCTGGCGGGCATGAACCTTAGTCCCGTTCCTGCACCGGCGACCGCCATCATTCCATTGACTAAGGGGACGTTGCGTGTCGTGACGGCCCAGGTCAGGAGGGCAATTCCGACGGTCTCGATTAATGTGCCGATGCTCAGCGGCGCGAATGTCTGTGCAGGCCACACATTGCAAAAGAACATGGCGCTGTATACACCGACTGCGGAGGTGTTAGTAACTGACGCAGGAAGGATATTTTTATAGAACAGGGGCCCGATTGATATTTACCTGAAATCCCAGGGATGTAGAATAACAGCTGAATACCCGCCTTGCTGGAAGGGTATCCTTCAACAAGCGTGAAATAAATGCCAATGAAATAGAATACCGAATACATAGCTGGGGTATTCATGTCAGCCGCATGCACAAGGATGGGGCGGGGTGGATATAAGTCTGAGGGATTCTTTGGACTCACCGCCTCCAGTAGCAAACTCGATGATCACGAGCAGGGATGTGTCTTTCTTCCTGAACATGCTGAACGGTATCATTGGCGTTTGTCGCGGAAAAGTTCTCGAAAGCACTCGTCCAGGTTCAAGCAAGTATTCGTAGATGAAGAATATAACAAATAAAACCGTTCCAATAATCAGGGGTGTCAACACAGCGGCTGAACTCCATGGATAGGTTGCACCACCCCACGACGTGGCGAGAATAACAAGGCCAATTCCAAAAACAAAAAGCAGTGTTCCACCTACGTCGATAGTGGCGAGGCCGGAGAGGAATGATTCTCGTCGAGATCCTCTGGTAAAATAGGTTCCCTTGACGAGTTGGTCACGGAGAACAAAGTATAGGATGAAGTGGGAGACGAAGGCAATCTAAATATCAAAATCAACAGAGATTAGAGAAAAACCCGCGAGGTATCATCTATACTGAATAAAAATAGAATAATAGACATACCGGTATAGTGAGAACGAAACAGTAGCGCCAATTAGCCTGCTATTTGTTAGAAACGGCTGAATTTCTTAACTCTTGGGGGAGTATGGAGTGTTTCATACATCAGTCAAATACCTGTAATCAGTCAGAAACTCTGTTGCCTTTCGCGATATTTGACAATACATGATGCAAAACTTACCCTCCAATAATTGGTCCGACACCATAACTTATTCCAGACACGAGCTGGAAAATAGTACTATTCTTCGCATTATCTTTCAGGGACACATTATCCGCGAGCACAATTTGAACTATGTTCATTATTCCTGCTGAGCTTGTTCCCTGTAAGGCTCTCCCAAATAGCAACATCCCCCATGTCTGAGCAGCGGCGCAGAACACACTCCCAATCAGCATGAGGAACATAGCCATCTGGAGAACAAAGTGACGACCATAGACGTCAGCCAGCTGGCCGAACGCGGGGATGAATGCGGTGGAAGTCAAAGTAAACGCGGTAACGATCCAGTTGAGTTGATCCAGTTTGTCTAGACCGGATAGGTTAGTAAGGCCCAATTCAATCAAGAAATGTAAGTATCATGAAGCAAATACGTACTGAAATGCGAAGCGATGAATGGCAGTGCTGAAGCAACAATGGTTAGATCAACGGATGCGAGGAAGTAAGGGAATAGAAGTCCCGCAATTAGCTTCCACCTATATACTCTTTGGTCGTGTTTTTCCTGCTTGCACTGCGGACATGGGCCGCTGGGCAGATTCTGCTCGGGGGCAAGATGTGAAACGACGTAAGGAGAAGACATCAAGCTCTGAGCTGCGGGATCATGCTGGCCTTGGCTCTCGTCTAGGGCATTTGGGATATGTTGACGTTGAAGCTGCAATTGATGCTGACATATCTTTTCCTTGTCTTTGTTGCTCGTCTCTTCGGGATGTAGCCGGGCCTGTCTCTTCTTCTTGATGTGTTTATATGTGTAATACATTTTATCGACGCGCCGGTAGTGGAAGGATGAAGCTTCGATCAAAGGGAAAACGGAATATGGAATATGGGCTCTGGTAAATATGAAACTGGGGAAGCGATGTGTTTAATATATAGACACTCCCCACCATGCCTGGTAAATTCGGCCACAGTCCAGCCGGACCTTGAGACTTGCAAGTTGGAGACACTGACATCTGTTGCTGATCTCGTATCTCAGCCACAGCTAGCAGGGCTGGGAAAGCTTAGCATAAATCCTTCTGCAGGGTATCCAAGGAGAACTTGAGGAACAACAATTTGGCACGACTGCGTCAGAATTAATTTTGCTGCCTGATGTGATCATTTTTCTTTTTCAGCGGGGTCGAAGGTTCCCTTGGTCCCGATCACTGCAATCAGGTGAGGATTGCAAGGATGTTGCACCCCCCATCGACTGTTTGACGATGTGTTCAACCCTCCCATTCGAGTGGTCTCTCATGCCGTCCAAGTCCTAATTCGAGCACCGATCCTCGTCCAGAATATTGGCGGCAGATACCATGGAGAATGCGTAGCGTTACGAGGAAAATTCCGAAAAGGGTAATTTGGTCGTGTTCTCCGTAGTTACTAGTAATTAAAGCATGCAAAGTGTCGTCAACCAACACTAACTATGCTCGTAATAACCCCATAGGTCGTTCCAGCCTCAAGAATCAGCCACAGAAAAGCTTGATAAACAGAGCCCTGGAGGGGATTCTGAAGCGGCCTGGCCAATGGAGGAAATTGTTGGTGTTGGCGGAGAGGGCCGTTAGCGCGTGGCTGATAAATTTTAGTGGCCTTGCCTCGCTGCTGGCTCGATGCAAAACCTGCAATGTTTAGGGATCCTGTGGAGGAGATAAGCGGCTGAGCATGCATGGGTTTCTTCCTGGATATGAGGATAAGATGCCCATGGCATGTCTTTGGCTGGGGACATGATGCAAGCACAAAGTTGAAAGCTGTGGCCATCAACCCATCATATTTGGGGACAAGAAGAAATGAGTATCTACCATTCCATCAAGGCATATGCTGAATGCAGAAGCAAGGTATTAAATACGCCGTAGCTTAACATCCGAAGAATAGCAATGACACACAGTTCGGCAAAATCAATGCTAGTTAATTTAGCAGAGGGGCTGGTCAGATCGTAGTATTGTCAATGGACACCATGAATGGCAATGAAAGAATTGTAAGGGCTGGTTGATAAAACAAAGAAGATCAACTGCAGGGCCCACGTGCTTTAAGTGATGGCCCATATGCAATTCAGCATGTTTAGATGCTTCATCCATGGATTCAAAAGAATCAAAGCCTTGGATTACGCGCCTAATCAAGCCCCCTCAGCGCCAGACTAACCAGAAGCAGAAACACGCGGCTGGCGCGGCAAATCTCATCTTTCTTTGTTCAGCCCCAACCTCATCATTGCGTCTTCATTGCCTCCGCAGACTCCTGCTTGTTGCTGCTCTCTCTCCACGGCATTCGTAATGTTTCTCCCTTTTGACTTGACTGCTCCCTCGTGTCGTGCTGGAACTGCCGGGGGGACTCATCGGTCCGGATAGGTGAAGGCAGCGTCTATTGGCAGTCATAAAACGCAACCAGTCACTAATTGCAGATTCAGAAAAGAGTCTCCTTGGCAGGCGGTTGTCAAATTACGAAAGACAGGTGAAAGGGTTTGATTAATATCACAATGCATGCTCGTTACCAATCATTGCTAACTTCACACGCCTATGCGGGGTTGGCCGTATGACAGGCGTGTCCAACCTGTGATGGATATTCTACCTACATACGCACCGTATGACATCGATATATATCGTCGAGGAATCCATCTTTTCCCATCAGGTCTGCGTACGTACGCACAGTCCTCCATCGTTTCCAGTTTTTTAACTTGACATTATGGCGCCATAGGAGTGGTTGCCTTACGAGGGCACCGCATGCGAGTAACCCCACGTGGGAATCTTGAAGCCCAAAACACACCCGGAGCAGGTTGTCAATGGGACGACCACGAATAAAATCGAAACTTCTACATTTTTGGCCACCGTTTCTCGAGGTCTTCTACTTCGAACCCGCGGTCTGATGGTGTCCTAGAAGTGGACATTTTCATCCGGAACATCCGTTGTATCTACCAGCGTGTTTGGATAGAGCTCAGGTCGCACAACATGTTGAACAATCAAGCTTGTGAAAGCCCTAGTCATACGGATACTACTAACCAATCACTTCAGCTGAGGGGATAGCGACTAAATTTGTATCCAGCACAGAAAGAAACCACCATTTGGAAGATATGGTGTAACTAGAAACCCCATCCCAGAAGCACCAGAGCAGCGACTTCCGAGCTGTCGACCAAGGATATTGGGATTTAGAATGAGTGATCCAGTTTTGTGTAGGACCACATTCCCTTCTCAGAACTGTGATATCCGTTGCCTGGACCACACTTGAAATTTAGGACTGGAGGAGGTGATTCGAGGTTTTAGAACTAGGATTGGTTCAAACAAATCGTCTTGAAGTCATACACAAATTCAATAGCCGAGTCAACAAACACCCAATGGCCAAGCTTGATAGCTAGGATCCGCCTAGGTCTGATTGTTCGCCCCTCCACCGGTCAACTCGCGCTTCAATGCTATCTCCAGCTCAAGACCAGCAAGCCCTTTTACTTTGGCAAGCTGGAGTTTCGGAGATTGATTTGGTCATGGGATCAATAACAGATGCCAACAACTATTGTGATTATTTTTTTCATTATTTTTATCTATTTTGTGAACATCGCAAGTGTGGAAGAATGGTGCTGCCAAACCTTAAAAGTTGAGGACAATAGCCAACTTTTGTATTGTTCCTTCGCAGCACTTGCAGCCACCAATGGAACTCCGCACCTATTACAACCATCGTTTCTTCCTCCGTGCTCTCGGGCTATGGACCAAGCTGGGTTCGCCGCATCAGTTTTTGGCACATCGGCTCCAGCCCAGGCACGGCTTCGTGCCACGCTAGCTGCGTTTCGGCAAGCTTAGCCCAATGCGCTAGAGCAACTAACATGCACTACATGGTTCATAAGATGCCTTCGCGACGGAACCGGGAAGTGGAGGACGTTTGCGGAGTCTGCGGGCTTCCCCTCCATTGTCCAACTTGGAAGCTCCATCACGGGCATTAGGGCAATCATGGCAATGTCCGTCTATTTAACCCTCCCGTGGACCCACGCTCTTTGGGTAGCCTGGTACCCGGGGCCCTTTTGAGGTTAAATCTCCGGAGTCAGCTCCTATATAATCGTTATCCCATGCCCGCATTGTCGCTCCAACCGATGTGTTGAAGTATACAAGCGGCCATTATGATCGAAAGCCTCACAGACGCCCAGGGACTATATGCCCTTGCGGGCCTGGTGTTTATCGTCTACGTTGCTGGTGGTGTTTTCTATCGTCTCTATCTTTCTCCCCTTGCAAAGTTTCCCGGGCCGAAACTTGCAGCAGCGACTTTATGGTATGAGTTTTATTATGATAATATCCGCAGAGGACAGTATACATTCAAAATTATCGAGCTACATAAGAAATATGGTCAGCAAGAGCCTGGTGGACTTCTCGTTCCCAAGTATGTTAAAGACTGACTTGATATGCAGGCCCAATCATCCGCATCAGCCCGTACGAGTTGCACATCGACGAGCCTGACTATTATGAAGTCCTTTACTCCCAGCATTCGCCCCGAGACAAGTCTTACTATTACACAAAACAATTTGACCTTGACCTCTCTGCTTTTGGGACGGAAAAGCACGACCTCCACCGTCGCCGCCGCGCCGTGCTTAATCCGTACTTCTCCAAACAGAGAATCCAGCGACTGGAGCCAGTAATACACGCGGAGGTCAACAAGTTCTGCCAGCGGATACAAGACTTCGCAAATGCAGGGCAGCCCGCACCCCTGACTCATGGATATACATGTCTCACCACAGATATAATCACCGAATACACCGCGACGAAAGGATTCGGCTATCTAGACGCGCCAGATTGGTTGCCCCATTGGAGCAGAACGCTCAAGTCCACAGGTAGAATCGGAACCATGGCCAAACAGTTCCCCTGGATCTTACCATTTATGAAATCCTTCCCGCAGTCGCTGGTTACCGCGATGGATCCAGGTATGGGGCTATTTTTCAAATTGGTGAAGTCATGCGACGAGCAAATTGCATCCATCATCAAGAATAGGGAGGAATGTAAGGACCTTATCAGTCAGAAGATGTCTACTCAGCCTACACTCTTCACCGAGATTTTGGATTCAAAGCTGCCGCCAGAAGAAAAGAGCACCAAACGGCTCGCGCAAGAGTTTCATGTGGTTATCGGGGCGGGAACGGAGACTACCTCTAACACGTTATCCGTCATCACGTACCATCTTTTGAAAAACCCGGACAAGCTCAAGCGTCTTCTAGACGAGATTCAGAAGTTGGAGCCGAACGGGACTGCT
Source organism: Emmonsiellopsis sp. PD_5 (assembly GCA_032988985.1). NCBI lineage: Eukaryota > Fungi > Ascomycota > Eurotiomycetes > Onygenales > Ajellomycetaceae > Emmonsiellopsis > Emmonsiellopsis sp. PD_5. Next base: position 265,070 of record JANTQI010000029.1, on the reverse strand, counting down.
CAGTTGAGTTTGCCAGAGTTGGAACAGCTCCCATATTTGGTATGTTGCCCTGTTACTAATATTAAAGGGTTTACGTGCGCTAACTGGATCTGTTGGTTGGAATAGTCCTCGGTCATTCTTGAGGGACTCAGGTATGCAATTACGCGCTCCTAGTTGAATCATGCATTATTGACGCGGTGGCTTACTCGATGCTCCGATCTACAGATTATCGTACGGCGTCTGCACCCGGCTGCAGCGCATCTCCCCCCACCAACCGCTACAATTCCAGAACTACACTATTCCGCCAGGGGTAAGCTCCCCAGTTTCTGCAATCCCCCAACCAACCCCAACCATTCTCGAATTTATTTTTTTTTTATTTTTTTAGGGCTAATCAAGGCAACCAACCAGACACCCGTCGGCATGACTTCCGTCCTGATGCACCATAACGAATCCATCTTCCCGGATTCATGGAACTTTGTCCCCGAACGCTGGCTGGACCTCACCGAGCGGAAGCGGTTGGAGAAATACATGGTCGCATTCACCAAGGGATCAAGACAGTGTCTTGGCATGCAGTTAGTTTTTTTCTTCCCCTTCCTCCCTCCTTCCAGCTCACCTCCATCCCATCCCCATCCCCATACCCCGCACCCAACAACCAAATTTAGTGTGTACCAATCAACAAACTAATCCATCTCACGTCCCGCCCAGCCTCGCCCGCGCCGAAATGTTCATCACCATCCCGACAATCTTCCGCCGGTTCAAGTTTGAACTATTCAACACGACGGACGATGATATCTATATCAAGCATGACTTTTTCGTGCCGGCGCCGAAGAATCAGAATTCGGAAGGGGTGAGGGTTTTTGTTAATAAGCGGGCGGAGTAAATAAGGGAGGGAGGGAGAAGAGGGGGGGGTAGGGTAGGGTAGGTGGGTAGGTGGGGGTTTAAATTTGCAATGTTTATCTTTGTTGGGTGTGTTAGTGTTGATTGGTTTGGGTTGGGTTGGGGGGGTAGGGTTGTTATGATTTGCTATGGAACGCATAGTTCTCTTTTTTTAAATAATGAATAGGCGGGGGAAGGAGATGGGGGGTGTGGTTTGCTTTTCTGTCTTTTTTTCTTCTTGTAGTTAAATACGCTGGGATAGAAATGAACATGATTTCGGAATAGGTCTGACGTTACATTGTAGGAGAGAAAAAGTTGAGGGGGGGGGATGAATAGATGCTATTGTTCTGTTGGTTATTATTTAGTTACTGGTTGGATGAAGCTTGGGTATCTACGGGTTAATGGTTACCTTTACTTATCCAAGTGGACTGACTATCTACTACTTATGAGATTGTCACCTGTGTGCGGAGGGTAAATTAATATCTTCAACAATGAAAATAAAAATCGTAGCAATACGATTACCTACTTTATATCTATCGCTATATCTCATCTGTGCAGCAAATACGCCCGAACACCAGAGGAAAAAAAACGAAAGAAGCAAAAATCAGAAAAAGAAGGCTCTTTCGTTTTATATATAATCGCCCAAAATTGTAAGACAAAGGATCAGCCAATCCAAGTAAAACCCCCCCGAAATCTTTATAAGAGAAACCGAGAAATAAATAAAATACCAAAAGCTTATGCATATATCCAGGTTTAACGGGTAAGCTGTCAAGCAAGGTAGAGAGAGAAAGCGCCGACTCCATTTCCGGCAGATAGCTCGGTGGGGAATAGAAGAGAACAGAAATAGACAAGATTGGTATGTCTCTCAGAGACGACAAAAAAAAAAAAAATTAGGGAATGAAAACAAATAGGTATCAGCAGTTGTGTCGTAATGTGGTGGGTGTATATAAAAACCAAACCAAACCAAACCATAGTTCAACAGACGAGCAGGCAAGTTCAGAACAGTCCCCAACGCCAAATTACCCCCGCAATCCCCTCTAGTCCTCCGTGACTTTGACGTGAGCCGTAGTTTCAGCATTCGCAAGAGCACTCTGCAGCGCACTAGTCAAATCCATGTGGAAGAGCGGTCGATTGAGTCCATGGACAACGGCAATCTTGCGGTCTCCAGCGTACACCTTGCTAGAGCTCAACTCCTTGCCCAATTCGGGTTCAGATCCGCTGCTGGCTGTTTCTGCTACGCCATGAGCTGTACCGCTGGTGGCTTCAATATCATCCAGTCGTCCAGCAATGGAACCCAGGTGGGAGCGTGATTGGTTTATGGCCGCGTGGGCTGCAGCAGAGCTGCTACCGCCAAGCTCCGCGACGCTAAATATCGGCTTCCATCGTGTGTAGTCGACTGGGTTAGGAGTTGGGTAGCCGAAGCCGGCAGACACGAGAGCTCTCTTCGTCCAGCGGTTGTTGATGTTGGCGAAGTGCCAGTGGACGGGTTGAGGGGCAGCGTAACGGTCAAGTTGGTTGCGGACATCGATCAGGTTTTGGACCGAGGTGACGTCGACGTTATTGACGGAGGAGAAATCGAGGATGATGGCTTTGAGGGTAGGGAAATGTGATCGATCTTCTTCCACTTGGCCCCTCCGGGGGCCTGGGTTATCCCATGGTCGGTCACCGAGGCGGGGATAGCTGTCAAGGTTGGTCCGTCTTGTTTGTTTGTAGATTGTTGAGACGAGGTTGTCAAGATAGTGGTTTGCATTTGGATAATTGAATCCTTCCGAGAATCGATAGATAAAAATACCCGGTGAAGCCTGCTCCACCTCGATTTCGGGGTTGGAACCGTCATTATGATTAAGGGGAAGGAAAATATTGCGGAATGACGAAGGATTGCTGGATAGACCTGGCTCGTTAGACCCCAGTGCGCCATACTTGCCATCGCCATCTTGTACGTGATCTCCTAGGACGGAATGAACCTTGACTCTTCCTAAGAACTGTCCCTGGGCCTTGACCACACGGAAAAGAAGGATGGCGAGCGATATACAAATAGTGCAGTAGATACCATTCTCAATTGAGGAGAAGATGGTGACAAAGACTCCAACGAAAAAAATTAGGACTTCGAGAGGTGAGACTCGCCAAAACTGATAGATAGTGTTTGGTGGCGTGATGAGATCCCCCACAGCGTGGATGATGACAGCGGAAAGGGAAGAATTTGGAATATAGAAGAATACGGCGGGAAGGGCGTAGATGGCGAGCAAAACGACAATGGCAGTAATGACACCAGCGAATGGCGTGCGCACACCGGCCTTGGACTTGATGGCAGTTCTAGAGAACGAACCAGTGGCAGGGTAGCCACCAAGGAACGGGCCAAGAAGATTGGTGACACCGATGGCAACCAATTCTTGGGATGGGTCGATCGTGTAGTTATTTACGCGGCCGAAAGATTTGGAAATAGCGATATGCTCGATCAAAAGAACGATAACAGAGGCTGGAAGGTCCCCAGCGAAAGCACTTATAATCTTTGTGTTCACCTTTGGAACAGCGGCGTTTTGGAATCCTTTTCTTTTGTCAGCATATATTTTGTTTTGAACCAAGCACGCAAAAGAGGAGAAGAGGTGAATGCATACCTCTTGGAACTTTGCCCAGAATTTTGAAGATTGGATGCTCTCGATGGTTTCTATTGACCAGCCAACTGATCATAACGTATAGGAGGATGACGAACGCTGTTCGCAGGGTTGCCAAAAAGAAGAAGACCTTTTGTCGGTCGGGATACCGCTTCGCAGCATAACTACAGGAAAAGCGGATAAGGTAGAGAAGGAACAGGGCAGTGAGTCCCATAGCTGCGTCGATTTTCGTGTCTGGAAGGTGTTTGAGGGTGTTGATGATAACCAAGTAAGTGGCGTCCCGGGTGCTGAAGCCGCTGATGCCCATCATGGACGGGACCTGGCCGGCAGCAATACTGATGGCAGACCCAGTCATGAAAGCGGTGATTGCCGTCAGAGGAATGAAATCTACGATCCAGCCACATCGAACCAATCCGATAAAGGTGATGATACCGCCGCAAATTATTGCGAGTGCGCTTGCGATATAGTGTGCTTCGATCTCTGGGTGGTTATCCTGGACCTTGAGTACCACATGCCCGACCAGAGTCGACATAACTGCAACAGGCTGGTAGAAAAGAAGAACGTGAGCTTCAAAACCAAGTGTGGCGGATACTTTAGGTGCAACTTACTCCGATGGTAATATCCTTTGATGTCGCAAAAAACCAGTAAATCAAGACGCCCATAAACGACGAATAAAGACCAAATTGAGGTTCTAGTTCGGCAAGCTTGGCGTATGCCATACTTTGTGGGACAACAACAGCACCGACAGTGATACCTATGGAGTGTTTAGCCATTGACAACCTCAGATATAGTATTTACTGGAGTTAAAACGAACCAGCAACCAAATCACCAATCAACCACTGAACGTTATATCGGGCGATCCAGCGCAAGAAGGGGAAGAGATTAATGAAGTATTGAACAACTTGTTGACCGGTTGGAACCAATTCAAGGAGCCAATCTGCAGTCGTTGGCTCTTCCTCGACATAGGTGTCTGCGGTCGCGACGGAGAATGTAGACTCTCCGCGAGTAACGGGATCGGCTGAGAGGGGATCCCGATAGTTCTTTTTGATGCCCAGGGTTTTGGCCAGGGTATCGCCTACCCTCCTAGCCGTTTCTCCCTTTGATGAGGCCATGGTGTTGCCCGGATGGATAGGGACACGTAAAAATTGGCCTGGGGAGATATTGGCGCCTTCGCAAAGGATGTGTAGATCCGCGTCGATGGGCGTTGGATATCGAATGGAAAAGTAAGAAAAGACGGGGATGGGGAGAGAATATATATGTTAACAACGATGTCACCAAAAAGTAACAGGGGCTAACGAAGCGTGCGGTAGGTCGCGAATGGCGCGATATCAAAATTGGGAGGCCATTATGCCAATCACTTGCACGAGGCTCCAACGGATAGGCAGGGAAGTATGTTGACAACAAGGTAACTTTGTCTGGAACCCCACGAGAATAAGCAAGGTACTTGGCCACTTAGACGGTATCTCTGACAAAGATTTTCAGCAATTTTCAACAGGAGAATGGGGGGGAGATTAAGAAGAAGGGAACAAGAAAAAGCAAACAGGTGTTTTCAACGACGGAGCATGGTGACGAGGCGGATGGTCTGGTATCACGCAATCGCCGGCGAGTGGAGAGCCAGCACTGGCGAGCTCTGGGACCAGGGTCGAGCAGGAGGTAACTTTTGAGGGAAAAGCGGATAAAGTTAGGGCAAATCTAGCTACAGCGATCATAAAAAGTGGAACGGGAGTTTCGTTTCACTTTCAACACTTTCAACTGGCCCCGAAGAAGAAGAAAGTATCAAGTCGACGAAAACTACGCATCACGACGGGTAATCTGACATCATCCCCATTCTTTGGGAGGCAGTGGAAGCAGCCGGACTAGATTTTAAAACATGGTCGAGTCTTGGTTGCTATTTGCTGCTGGAGCTGGATCTCGCGGTTGCTTGCAGAGCGTGCAGAACTCGCACGTGTGGGGGCAGCGTTGACCGACAGGATGTAGGGCAGAGCTGGTGGCTTGACGCTGGCTAGCTGGGCCTCAGCAGCACCATGGAGGAGTGTGATGTATCAAGGCTGGCCCCAATTTGTCGCCATTCCCGTAGCCGGGGAAGCCAGGGCCGCTGTTCAGGATGGCTGGGACCCAATCATGGGGACGCGGAGGTGGGAAGTTAGCCAGCGGAAGAGTATGAACACCCATCATGAATGATGACCCCATCACCAGTCGTACAGAGAGGCATGAGGCTCTTGGCGTAACGAATCCGTGAGCTTCGCGGAGGGTGATCTTGGCTGGGATGATATCATCCCCGTCATCGAACCAGGCGGAGAGTGGTGCAAGCCAGCAACGCCAAAGCTTATGGGCATGTGGCTGCTGCCAGTCGCACGGGGCCATCATCCCACCCACCGCCAGCGCCAAACCCGCTGCCACAGGGCCGCGTGAAGCCCCGAGCTGGCAATATCTGGTCTGATATCAGCATCGTCGTCAAGCTGTTCGATGCAACGCCGTCTGGCAAAAAGCAAAAAAAAAGCCCCCACCCCTAGCGCCGGCGTCCGAAACGGCTAGCGTGCTCGCTTGCATGCCCGTGCCCGGCCTAGCGCCGTCGCTGACTCAGCCCAGCAGCACCAATCAGCGTCGGATGGAAAGACGCCATATCAAGATTCGATGGTGAAAAGCGCAGCTTGAAGATACTAGAATTCGAGATTCACCAGCCAAGATGTCCTCGCCGGGGCCAGAACGAGCCAGACAGCCAGCCAGATATTGCAGATAACTATTCCAGCATCACGGACTATGAATGTTGATCAAGCAGCGGTGCGGTTACGCCAGGCCTGTCAGTGCTGTCACCCGTGCTGGATGCTTCATAGATAGGCTAATTACCCCAGATACCACATCCCACCCATCGCATTTCCCTTCAATCCTGATGGCCACGCGCGAGCCAAGCCGGGGCATGCAGGGCCGTCACAGCCATGCGGTCTTTGGGCTATGCGGGTTCTTGATGTTTTAGATTCCGTGCGCGGAAGGATGAAGATGCATATCTCCGCCTTGGCAGTTCCCGTCTCTTGGGAAAGAATTGGCCAAGATGACAACATTTATCCCCGCTATGGCAGTATCGCTATTTCTGTGTCAACGCGATTGGCAATAATAATGGCGTTTAGACCCTTTCATCCCACGCTTAATTAGACTGACGAACTCGAACCGCGCCTGGTGTCTGGCTAGTTACCTTGAGGCTTGAGCTCTCTATTCCCGGGAATCTCTCTGCCTTGTCCTGTGATATATCGCTTTTCGCTTCCCTTCGCTCTCGGAAGGAAGCTGCTATCTATGACGATCAATCCAACCATGTGTGCGTCGTCTGAAATTGTCTCCCATCCTCCGGGAAGATATCCCAGAGATCTGGGGGACGAACCCAACAGATTGGTCAGGTCTAATGTGAGTGCATGGATAATCCACTCCCTGACATTCATTATTTGCAGGCTCCAAGAACCATACTGTTGTTATGTGACTACAATCATCCAACCGTAAATTTCCTAGCCTCGTGGATGGAGCTATGAATGGCCATTCTCTTTCCAGACTGCGAAATCTTCCGCATACCACACTTAAATCTCCCATGCTGGGAGGAAGATATCAAGTTTGCTTGTCAACCCTTGGTTGTGCTTCTTCTCCATGTGCGGGATCTGGTGAGAAAGAGTCACCCCCTTATCATTTCAGAGGGGAGCATATGCTACTGTCTATGGACTGATTATGCATATCCCTGATGTATCTCATGGGTTTTAGTTCCTATTAGCATGTCCAGCATCAGGTTTCCTTGCAATGGCACAAGAAGTCGTGGCTCACATGACTTGAGGATATAGATATATAACTATATCCCACCCCCCCTTTTCTAACCCACCCAATGACCTGTTTAAATCTAAACCCCTAGTAAATGATAATCTATTACCCTCATGGCATGCTCTGTTCTCTGCTGAGATAACTTATCCGTCTCCTTGCATCATCAGCCTACTCCTGGAAGGGAAAATTGATATGAAATTGTATGCCAGGGACCTCCTGCATCTTTTCAATCTATGTGGATGAGAAAATCAGAGACCATACATCTGATACACCAGACAGCCAAAGAATTCCTTGTCTCAAATAGTCACCTCGACCTTTCCGGAAGCAGTTGGAAGTGGAAGCATTCCCTAACCGAGCGGTCGATGGAGCAAATCCTCGCTGAATTATGTGTTCAATATGTCCTACTTGAGGATTTTGCTGTCAATAGTAGAGAGCATTATCATGAAAATAAGTATCCTTTCTTCCATTACACCATGATTTATTGGGCCTCACATTATAGAGCATTGCATGCTACTGACAAGGAGTCAATGTTTCCTGAGATATGCTCTAATTAGCATATAATATTACCATGCATGCACGTAGCCTTTCTTCAAGTGCAAGTCAAACACATAAGATGTTTTCTTTAGATATATGGTTTAATTTCTTTTATCTGAAGCTTTAATTATCTTGCTTTATTTTTGTTTCTTGATTGATCCACCCCTCCTCCCGCTGTCAATTCAGATGGTTATATATTTCAAGTTCCCTATATACAGCCATAAAATGAACCATGCATTATCCCTTCCCACAACCCCTAGCAAGGTCGAGTAACGGGAGTGAAACATATAACCTTCCCGGGATAGCTATATATATATATAATAAACTAGTCTACCAGATAAAAAAAAGGGGGGGGGGAGATATATGAAGAGCCATGTAGGACTTTTTAGAATGTAGATAACTAGAATTTTATACCTAATAACTGATAATAACTGAAGCTTCATGATTGATGCTATTAACTTATCACTATGCTGATGAGGGGGATAGAGACTAGAACTAAATAAGGGGGGTATTTGGAATAGGTATCCTTGATGGAAAGTGTTGGGAGGGAAAGTTTGATCTGACGCATTTGGCTCAGCACATACATATATAACATACAGCAGTACAAAAAACCCCTTTATATCTCTCAATTGCATAGCAATGTGTAGCATTAATAACCACAAGCTCAGTCTGCAATCTACAAGACAGCGAGGGCCCCAATGGTCCGCTAGGATTTAGAAACGACAACTCCATCCCCATCGAAGCAATCAGTCAACTCTATGATAGGCCGGGTGTATTTTCATACAGCTCCGAACACAAGTACAGCTGCATAATCCAGTTCGTTATTATTATAATCGGGCCTTCCTCCTCCCAAGACCGACAAATGTGAAGAGACCTGTTTTCTCCGCTGGGTTGTGGTGGGTTGCTGTGTTTTTTTATCTCGTTTGTTAGTGGTACGGTCCGAGTCGAAGAGGTCGAAACGATGGAAGAGGGAGGGAATGAATATACATACATACAACACAGTTTTGAGCTGCTCCTGCTATCAAGGCATTCTGCCGCCTCGTGGAAAGATCAGAGCGAGCAAGTCTATCTCTAAGGGCTCGGTACCAATGCGGGGGTTTTCTGCGAACAGTATCTTCACAACTCTCTGCAAGACAATAATACATAGCATGTTGGAATTTGTCTGCTGGTCGTAAATAACTGGGCTCAGGTCAGGTCCAAAGCAATGCGAACCCCCTGCCCAGGTTTTGGGATGAGCTTTTTAGCTTAAAGCTATATTTATTTACTCGAACAAACTCCCCGTCCCGGCAGAGCATGCCTTTTGGGGGGTGGTTTTGTCAGGTCGATCTCCTAACAGCGGACACGAACGACATTGTCTCGATAAAAAGTGAGGTAAGTGTAAGCTATGCTGGGCCTCTTCTGGGTAATGTAATTCGACTCCTGTAATGTAATGTCCTGGCCAAGTCTAGGGCAGCTTTGCCCTCTGCCTCTGCCCTCTCGGCTGCTTCGGGGCCTGCTGGCTGGATCGAAACTCGAAACCGACACTATACTTGGGAATTTCCAAGGTGATCTAGTGGATGGAGTTCGTAGAAACAAAAAAAAGGGGTATGGATGGGATGGTGCTTCCTGGTCAAGGTGGGTTCCTGCATGTAAGAAGTGGCTTTTGTGATAGCCTGATAGGGGAACAACCGCGCTTTAACAGTGAGTGGCATTTGGGGCAATATAATGAATGAATGAATGAATGACCATGAACGAACGCATCGAACATTTTGAAATAACGATGATTCTACTCATCAGCAACCCACACTTCCGCTGCTTGTCGTTCGGTCGAGGTGACGATATACCCGACGGCACAGATCTGACCCCTTTTCCGCTATCTCCATCTCGACCGGTCATCCGGCTTAATTGCCTCATCGGTACGGTCTGACAAAGATTAGTATGGGCCTTTCTTTTTTCTTTTCCGGTCATTAATGAAATACATCGCGGCCTAGCATTCACTTACATACATACACTGGAGGGAAGCAAGCCACAATGCCATCAGCGTGAGATCTATCCGTTGAGGACAGACAACTGAACTGAGGCCAGTCTGAATGAATAATCAGGCAGAGAAGTCAACCTTGGAAGTAAAGTAATTGGGAGAAACGAGGCGAATTGCTCGTTGCCTCAAGTTTCAACCCAACCCACAATGGATGCAATCATGCGTTCACGAGAGTTGGTTCACCATGGTGGCTGGTTGGTATGCAGTTGAATGAAGTGCATTAACCTCATATGCTGGAGGTGGCCAAAAATGGCGGGTGTGAAAACAGACCTAAAAAAAAAAAGAAAAATGCCGCCTGGATCAAAATAGTTGGCATTAATAGAGACATAGACGTAATAAGCGGAGTACGAGGTGCGAGGCAGAGTAGAGCAGGGCAGAGCAGAGCAAAACGACCCAAGGGTTAGTTAGAAATGGGCAAAAAATGAAGAAAGAAAAGTGGGACAAGAAACTGAACGGAACGGGACATGAAGGAGGTACTATTAAATGAAATGAACAGGAAAAAGGAAAAGGAAAAAAAATGAGTCCTCGCCGATGGATTTCTTGTGATACCATGAAAAAGATAAAGAAAAAAGAAGAAGAAACATATAAGACGAAAATGATCAGGGAAGAAACAGCTTCCCCTGCCTAACCGTTTATCGAGTAAACTGCAAAAAAGACGAAGACGAAAACGAAAAGAAGAAGAAGAAAATCCGTATGTTTTGTGTTTCCCAACCCATCATTCATTAAAACTATACGTTCTAGCCCGCACGCAACGCAGTTCAACCCAACCAATCAAAGCCGGAAAATTTTACTGCGACGCGCACTGCATCCGCTCAGCTCCAGGAGGTATATCATCATCCTCATCATCCATTCCGGCCGCGCCCTGGGCTCTCGCTTGCCCGCCCTGCTCGACATCCTCGAGCTCAAAGTCCTCGACCATGGAGTCGGCGGGGGGTTGTGGTTGCGGGAGACGGGGCGGGAGGACCTGCTCGAGCAGCTCGACGTTGCGGATTTCTTCCTTTTCGGGGAATTTGATGTTGAACTGGATGTAGAGGTTGCCGAAGTCGTGGTGGCGGTAGGAGGGCATGCCTTGGCCTTTGACTACTTTGATTTGTCCTGCGACGGATGTTAGTAATGAGTTTCCGTTCAGGGGTATGGGTATTGGTGATTACTTACCAGGTGTGATAGGTTCGCCAGGAGCGATTTGTACAGTCAACCACCGCTCGTCAAGGTGTTCAATGTTGATTGTACCACCGGCCAGAGCAGTTAGGAGATCGATATCAGCCTGGTAGAAGAGATCGTCGTCTTTCCGTTGGAATCTGGCATGTGGTTGCTGGTCGATTTCAAACTGAACATCACCGGCCATGACGCCTGGCATTTGATCACCCTCACCGCGGAAATCAATCTTGTGTCCGGGCTTAACACCCCGATCCACATGCACATGGAGAACCTTGCGCTCAATGATAACCTTATTACCCTTGCAGCGCTTGCAACGATCGCGCTCGTTGATGATCTGACCTGTCTTGTCACACTCGCTACATTCCACGACGAACCGCTGGATCATAGGGCCCATCTGGCGCATCATAGTCCGTTTACCGGTACCACCGCAGGGAACGCATTGTTTGACAGAGCCAGCCTTGCCACCAATTCCATCACATCCTGGACAGATGACAGACTTCTTCAACGCGAGTTTCGAGACCTTGCCACGGTAGATATCCTCCAGGGAGACCTTGAGTGGGTGAACGATAGTCCGGGCCTTCTTGGGGCCAGCCTCTCTCATGCCGCCGCCGAACATGCCTCCGAAGCTGCCTCCGCCGAAGAATTGGGCAAAGAGGTCTTCGGCCTGCATTCCGCCGCCGGCACCACCCTGCTCGAGGCCTTCCTCGCCATATGAATCGTACAGCTGACGTTTCTGGGGATCGGAGAGAACTTCGTAGGCGTGCGACAGATCCTTGAATTTCTCCGCAGCATCTGGGTTATGGGCATTCTTATCTGGAGGGGGAAGCATGTCAGACAGGCGGAAACTTGGATATAAAGGGAACACTGCAACATACCAGGATGATGTTTCAAAGCGCCCTTCTTGTAGGCAGTCTTCAACTCCGCCTCAGAAGCGCCAGGCGACACCTATTCATCAATAGGGTGTTAGAGTCTAAAATTGCTGTACAAAATAGAGCAGATGCTATACATACCCCTAGGATATCGTAGAATTTGGTTTCCTTCACCATGTTGGCGCAGGTCTATAAATATGATTGAGGAAATCAAAGAAAAAGAAAAGAAAGAGCTCTCGACGGAACAAACGGCGAATCAAGAGCGCTTTTTCCTGTTCTATCTAGCTAAAATCTTGCGGCGACGAGGTGATTTGTTGGACTCGGCTAAGAGAGGGAGATGGCGGAAAGTGGTGGACCAAATACAGTTGACGCGGAAGAGCAGGGAGTCGACGAGGAGAGCAGACGTGCTGGTCGAGGCCAGGGGTGAGAGTGAGGGCGAGGAGAGGGGTGAGGTTGGTGGTGGAGATGGTTGATATCGGAGAGAGAAGTTGAGGATGAAAATGTTCAAGGCGGGTTTGGTTGGTAAGAAAAGCTTCGGGCGAACAAAAGCAAAAGCGGCGGTACCGGTATGGTATGTATGGTACGTACTGTAACTGCAGTTTGCTGCGTTTCCTGGGCGGACGTTGAGGCTAGACGGTAGCGTATGGTAACGGAGCCAATTGTGGCCTGCAAATAGATTACGCCAGGTACGGCCGACTTTCTCTTCCTTGCACACAATGGTTGAACTTGGCTCTTCACCTTCACTGGCCGGGTTTGCAGTAATATCAACAAGACAAAGCCCACCGCATCGCCTTCAAATACCTGCCCCTCTCGCAGCCTGTCTCGTATTGATGGACAGGGCAGATACCTGCTGGTACCTGACCAGAACCAGACCATTCCGCAAGCGGCAAGGCGTTGTTCCACAGAAGGCTTAGCGCAGACTTCTCTCTGATTCCGCCAGATTCTGAGGGTTTCCATGCTGATATCCGCCCTGCTCCAGCCTTTTCTGCGCCTTTCCATGCTTTGTGTGCTGGGCGGCGACGGGGAAACAAGGTGTGGCAAGGCGCCAGTTTCCATGTTCCAGGGAAGGTTACAGGGTTTGGGTGCCTAAAGAGATAGCTGATGAAGGAAAGCAAAAGGAAAGCAGAGAAATCACTGCCTATGGGATTCTGTATTGACATCGCAATACGTCACGGTAATTTACAATACCATCCCCGGAACATCAAAAGTCCGACAAGGCGGAACATGTGACCTTATCGCTTATCGATAAGAGATAAGCCCACTTGCCGATATCAACACCTCTTGACACTCCGACGGAGATAAATATCTCCAATTGAGAATCCCTCCGTCTCTACCTCTCATCCAGCAACTGACACAGCTTGCCTACCATCTCAGTACATCAACTACTTCACCAGGTATCTATATACATATACACCCACCCGCCCACACAAACTAAATTACCCCTCCAATTAGCCTAACTAACGAAAAAAAAGCAGCAAAAAACAAAATGTCCGCCCAAGACCCCGGCTTCCTCGCAGCCGTCGAGCAGGCCAAAAAGGGCGGTGCCGAGGGCGGCGTCCCCATTGGCGCCTGCCTGGTCTCCAAGGACGGAAAGATCCTCGGCAAAGGCCACAATATGCGCGTGCAGAGCGGGAGCGCAACGCTGCATGTAGTATACCCCTATCAATTCAACCTCCCGTATACTAGATAGCAGCCTCCGCTTTACTTTTTAACTAACATTGTACTGTATTTATTGTATAGGGCGAGATCTCCGCCCTCGAAAACTCCGGCCGTCTCCCCGCTTCCGCCTACGCCGGCGCGACCATGTACACCACCCTGAGTCCCTGCGATATGTGCACGGGGGCGTGTATTTTGTACAAGGTGGCGAGGGTGGTGGTGGGGGAGAATGTGAATTTTATGGGTGGGGAGGAGTATTTGAGGAGTCGCGGGGTGGAGGTTGTGGTGTTGGATGATGAGGTGTGTAAGGGGTTGATGAGGAGGTTTATTGAGGAGAAGCCGGGGTTGTGGTGAGTTTTTTCTTTTTTTTTACGTTTTTTGTTGGTTTGGGGTGTGTGTGTGCTGATTGGTTTGGGTTTAGGAATGAGGATATTGGGGTATAAGGGGTTGGGTATATAAACGGAAGAGACGGGGAGGGGTTGTATATATTTGCATTGGATTGGAGTAAATAAATGCATTTTTTCCCTTCGTTGCCATGGTCTATATATCTCACATGCCATTCATTAAGGTGCCAACTATTTTGAGTAGAGTATGTCTGTACTTCCCTTTTATATACCGTTCTACCTCCCAAGATAGATTAGTGAATCATGCAATTCATGCAGCCGTTAATCGGTGGATTTCCTCAAAGTAGAACTTCAGGTCTTCTGGATTGACAAACGGAGTGACCCCTGTATGTTATCTGTTAGCAAACTGCTCGAACAAAAGCTCAACTGGACAGCCATACCATGTCCCAAATTCGCAATCCACCCCTTCTTCCCACCCCAGAACCCCTTCACCATCTCCTCCACCGCCCCCGTAATCGCCTCGCGCGTCCCATACAGCACACCGGGATCCGCATTACCCTGCAACGTAACCCGCCCATTGGCAACCCTCGCCGCCTCCGCGGGATCATGCAGCCAATCCAGCCCCACAACATCATATCCAGACTCACACAACGCATCAAGCGCATACCACGCCCCCTTCGCAAACACCGTCATGGGCACCCTTTCCAGCCCCATCTCCGCCAACCTTTTAGGCAAATTCGCCGAGATATACCGCAAATACGGCAACGCAAACTGCCCAAACGACGCCGGCGACAACTCCCCCGCCCACGAATCAAACACTTGCACCAGCTGCGCTCCCGCCTTCACCTGCAACGCCAGGTACTCGACGCAGATCTCCGCGATCTTCTGCAGCATTGCCCTGGCGGCGTCGGCGTACTTGAACACCCACGTCTTGGACTGGATGAACATCTTGCTCCCGCCGCCCTCGACCATGTAGCAGAGCAGCGTCCACGGCGCCCCGCAGAAGCCGATCAGCGGCACGCGGCCCGCCAGCTTGTGCCGTGTCAGCGTGATGGCTTTGTAGACGTAGTCGAGCTCCTTGGCGACGTCGACTTGTTTGTTCAGGACCTGCGCGTACTGGCCGTCGGAGGGGGAGGTGAGGGGTTGGGGGAAGCTGGGACCCTTTTTGTCGATCATCTCGACGGTCATGCCCATTGCTTGCGGGATGACGAGGATGTCGGAGAAGATTATGGCTGCGTCGATGAGGCCGGAGTAGCGCTCGATGGGCTGGAGGGTGAGGGTTGAGGCGATCTCGGGGGACCGGCAGCATTCGAAGAAGTCATGTTGCCCTTTGGCTTCGTGGTATTCGGGGAGGTAGCGGCCGGCTGGGGAGGGGTTAGTCGGGCGAGGTAAGTGGATTTTGTATATATATTTTTTATAGCTAGACAAAGGTCGAATCAAGGCGCGGGGAGTAGATTTATTTACCTTGTCGCATAATCCATATTGGCGGGCGTTCGACCTTCTCGCCTACACAATGGCATTGTCAATAGGGTTCCAGTGCGGGCAATTGAAGAGACATACCTCGCGCGGCTCTGAGTAGGAGATCGTTCTTAAGGGGTTCGAACTGATGTGACATGGCGGCGGTGGTGGTGTGGTGGAGGTGAGGAGGGGAACTTGAAGTTTGGTGATGGAGCAGGGAAAATGTGACGAAATAGTTTTGGCGGCCGAGGTCGATTCTCACCTGCCAGCCCTTACAAGGATATTTCTCAATTTTATCTTTATCCGAGAGGAGTTTATAGAGAGCTTATGTGAATATTGTTTTACAGTATTTCAATTGCTATTGCACTTTTATTCCATAGATATACATATACAAAGCAAGAACCAAGATCCCCCTGGTCAATTCAATTAATTTACTCCTCATCCCCCTTACCCCATTTCCGTAGATTCCCAATACCATAGAGCGTGGAAATGAGAGTCTGTCCAGATTTCTTCGCCTCCTTTTCATCTTCCATAGGAGGCAGCTCAAAAGTACCGTGCATGCTAACCTCATTCACAGCAGCGCTCTCTCTCTGCGTCCATTTAAGCGTGTCTGCTTCTACCGATATCGAAACCGCCTGGAGCAACTGCTGTGGTGACTCTGGGGATCTCCGCTGCTCCTTCGTCGATCCTGGCTCATGAACATTGTCGACTGACACAAGGATAGTTCCCTTTCTATCAAGTGATGTGACTGCAAGCGCATTGCCTGATAGATCGACTGGACTTTGTGCGACCAGCTTGCCGTCGAGGTTGAAAATGAAAGGGAAGAGCTTTGGGATACTAGTTGTGGGAGATGTTAGCTTGCTGATGCATATTCAACATATAGATCAGACTATGGCAAAACTTACCCTTCCAAAGTTACAACGACCGCCCCAACTGCTTTTTGCCGCAGGGATTCATTCTCCGAAAAATCAACGGCCCAAATGCCATTCACAGCCAATTCCGGAGCGTTGCCATTCGATCCTGCAATACCGCTATTCAAAGGAATCTTCTGTAGAATCTCCCCCTTAGCCCAGTTCCATACAAGAATGAAATCATCTCCACCACCAGATACCAAAATTGCCGGATTCCACGACGGAATACACAATTTGCTCACGAACGCCGTGTGGCCCAGACAGTAACTCTGAATGATATGAGACTGCGGCTGCCCTCGAGACACTCGAATATGCTCGTCTCTATCCGCAGTCAATATATACGACCGTGAAACGCCGGAATCGTCACGTAGAGCCACAGACAATACATCCGTGAGCATGGAGACATGGCCAAGAAGGAGTTTGAGCTCGAACGAGGGACCCGTTGGCTTCTCCGTAATCGTCGCAGCCCGTTTCAGCTGCTGCTGGAGCGCTTGCAGATTCCGCTTTGTGTGCACGGTAAGCGTGGAAGCTGACGGCTGCGATGGCTGCACGGGCTGCACGGCCTTTTTAGTTGGTGGTTGGTAATCGGGACTGGGGATGAGAGGCAGGGAGTAGACGTCACCGAATTTGTCGGCGCAGAGAATTGAGGATTCGTCGGTTGATAAGACCACGGCGCATGGCCGCTTGGGCATGAATCTGTATTTCCAGTTAGTTAAACTGATACTTGTAGACTGAAGTATTACTCCGCATGATAATTTCTCACCGTTCGCTCAACTGGGAGAGCCCTCCGCGTGCTCCGACTTTAAACACTCGTATACACTTATCTTCCGCAGTGACGGCAACTATATGTTCACCATCTCTCGAGGCCGTCACAATCGGAATTGTCGACCATGCTAATTTCGCACCTTGCGGTTTGGACTCTTGAATTTCCTCCCCGCCCTGGCCTTCCTTCAAAGGTGCGGGGGACAGCTTGCGCTTTTTCCCAGGGGGCTCACTGCTCCCGGCATCATCCCGCTCATGGGGACCGCTATTTTCAGCTTGCGTGACATTGACTTCTGGCTCTATCTGCTCGGGCCAGACAGAGAGCTGGCTCCCCGTCGCAGAGTCCCAGACATATAATTTGGGTCCGGCGGCGGTGACGAGAAGATCCTGGGTCGCGGGGGTTGACCTCTCAAGGGATTGGATACATTGGAAGGGGTGCTGGAAGAGCATGATGGGAGAATTGAAGGTTTACGAGGGTAGACGCGGTCTTTTGGCGTTGTCGCATTCGCTGTATATTTTTGCGCCGATATAAAATGCTGTTGGATGCGATGAGGTTGGGCTTGGCGGTGAGAAATGGATGTTCGTGAACAGTGTGTGGACGCTCAACAATAATCGAATATGGGATGAATTGTACTTTGAAGCAGACTAGAGGAGAGTTACTTTGCCGGAATTCGAGCTTCAAATAACAATCCATACATTAATTCGGGAGAAAATAGCTATCAACTCATGTCGAATACCTCATTAAACCCAGAAGCGAATATCCTCACGTGACCGCACATTAGGCGAGTCCACAAGGAGAAATCCATCAACTTCAACCTCGTCGAAAAAACATCAACCTCAACATCCTCAATCCACACCACTTCCACCACAGATATATCCCTTGCCCTTAAACATCCTATCTTCACACACATAAGAAGACATGGGGGGCAAGTCCGCGTCCAAGAGTGCTTACTTCGAGAAGCTGAAGAACCTGCTCGATGAGTATCGTTCGGTTCTCATTGTCACTGTCGACAATGTCAGCTCTCAGCAGATGCACGAGATCCGTGTCAGCCTGAGAGGCGAGGCTGTCGTTCTCATGGGCAAGAACACCATGGTAAGCTGCAGCATCCATCTCATAATTCGTCGAACGCCAATTGACTCCCATTGCCTAGGTTCGCCGCGCCATCAAAGGCTTCGTCGCGGATAACCCCGAGTACGAGCGTCTCTTGCCTCACGTCAAGGGCAACGTTGGTTTCATCTTCACCAACGCCGATCTGAAGGAGATCCGCACCAAGGTCCTCTCCAACAGAATCGCTGCTCCCGCTCGTGCCGGTGCCGTCGCCCCCGCCGACGTCTATGTTCCTGCTGGTAACACCGGTATGGAGCCCGGAAAGACCTCTTTCTTCCAGGCTCTCGGTGTCCCCACCAAGATTGCTCGTGGTACCATTGAAATCACGGCCGATCTCAAGCTCGTCGAGGCCGGCTCCAAGGTCGGTGCCTCCGAGGCTACCCTGCTCAACATGTTGAACATCTCCCCCTTCACCTACGGTATGACCGTTGCCCAGATCTACGATGATGGCCAGACCTTCAGCCCTGCTGTTCTGGACGTTGGTGAGGAGCAGCTCCTTGCTACCCTGCAATCCGCTATCCGCACCATCACCACCATCTCTCTGGCCACCAACTTCCCTACCCTGCCCTCCGTCATGCACTCCGTTGTCAACTCCTACAAGAACATGTTGGCCATCGCTGTCGAGACCGAGTACGGCTGGGAAGCCATTGAGGAGCTCAAGGACCGCATTGCCAACCCCGACGCTTATGCCGCCGCTGCCCCAGTTGCTGCTGCTGCTGAGGCCAAGACCACCGAGGCTGCTCCCGCTGCTGCTGAGGAGTCCGAGGCTGAAAGCGACGGTGAAGGTACGTATATACCACCAGCTTGCCTGGCCCTTATCCATACTCCGGAAACATATACTAACATCACTCATAGGATTCGGTGACCTTTTCGGTTAAACACCAAAATGCACTGAGAGTACTATTACGGGATACGAGGAAAAACGAATGTAGCACATCTATACCGTTATGTCTTGGCGTAATAGAACAAAGTCATGCATTTGTTGACCAAATTGTCTATTTTTTCTATGTGATTTATGTGCGAAACTTACCATTTCCACACAAATCCACCAACCCAACAGGTAAGCCAACCATTCTTTTTATTCCCAAGCGCATTTGCCTTACCTGCCTTACCTCCCCGCCTTCCCGTCCCTGGCGAATGATTAAAATTTTTTAACCCTGACTTCAAAAGTTCTGTCGCTCCTCCAGAGCGCGCAGCTTTTGGCTTCATGAGGATGAACAAAACAGCAACAACACTCTAATTTTTTAATGACGCCTCAATTCCTTTTTCTTTTATGCCCGATCCCCTGATTCATCATGACACCCACATCTTTTTTTACGTTTTTGATTGATTCAAAGGGCTAATTGGAATATCGAAATGCTTAGGTTTTATTTAGAATTTCCACACAAAATATCCGACGCGAACGTCAGTTTGGATAACTGTCGGGGTCCCTTCTCGTAGTCCGCTTACCCTTAATCCGTTCTCCCTCTCTTTCTCCCCCCCTACGTCGTACACCTCAACTGGTAAGATCCAACCAAAGTGACTCATCCGTAATGTTCAGTGTGCCCAAATCCCCGTGTCTGGGTGAGTGTTCAGTTCCCCCCTGTATCCCCTCTCCCGGGATAGATAGAGACAGACAACAGTGTCGTGCGAATGGATATTGTCATCCGAGTAGATGAGAACTTTGGTTATAGAGAATAAATATCATGAGATTTTATTATAAGCACTACTGTTACTGTTATGATTTTCATCCTCGATGCCTTGCTGGGCATTTCTTTGATAAACTAAGCTACCACACCAGGCAGGGAGGTGGGTGTCGCATTGAAGGTTGGTTAGCTAGTCCACCACCGCTGCGCGACGTAGAAGTTGATTCTCGTCATTACTTACACCCAGCTTACACCCAGCGGGCAATGTTCAATAATTCCCCAGAAGGCAATAAATAAACAGAGCCAAAAAATAATAATTATACCATGCCATCTTAATCTAGCTGCACTGTAGATAGATACTGACTATCGCTGCATATACAATACAAGAATGTGTATATCCGCCTCGTACATACAACCAGTCCCCTAACCTGATCCAACCATCAGACCACCATCTACTATACTAACCACTACCAAAAATAACAAAGGAAACCCACACGTATAACTAGACAATTCATCCCACAAGGGAACCACCAACGGGCACTAGCAGACAAGCCAGGCATCACATCTACCTCGCACCCCCCTCATCCGCCCCCCTCCCAAACCTCCCCCCCAACCCCCCAAGATCCCTCCGAAAGAACTTCCCAATATTCTTCAAATTCTCATTCAAATTCGTAGCACCTAGCCCGCCACCCTCCACCTGTCCCGCCCCACCACCACCACCACCACCAACCCCACCAGCAGCCCCCGAACCGACCGCCGGCGTGCCAACCGCTGACTGCGGAGCGGAACCAGGAGCCATTCCTGCGCCTTGAAGGGTGCCCAGCCCCGGTGTGCCCAGCCTGTCTACACCATCCCGCGCCGCAGAAATAAGCGCGGAGCCAAGACTGGAGGCGTCGAAGCGGCCTGTCCCCGTCGCCAGTGACGCGCCGCCCGTTCCGCCGAGAGTACTCAGGCCCAGACCCTGAGTAACGGATGAGGCGGCGGGGGCCGCCGCTGACGCTGTCGCGGGCTGCAGCTGGGCGACGAGCGGGTTACTTTGTTGCAGATTTGGGGCGTGGCGGTCGGAAGCCTTGTGGAGCTGGAAAAGCTCGACGAGGTGGTTTTGTTCCTGCTTGCTGCGGATGCCCTTGATTTCGAGGATTTTGCGGAAGTTGGAGTCGTTGCGGTCGGCGATGTGGATGAGGTAGGCTTGTACGAGGGCTTCGGGGGGGGAGGTGCGGACTTGGAGGGTTTTGAGGAGGGAGGAGACTTTTTGGAAGGAGGTGTTGAGGCGTTTTGTGAAGCTGGGGGGCGCGGGGGAGAGGAGGGTGGAGATTCCGGTTTTGATGGTGTAGGTGTCTAGGAGCATCTGGATGGGGGTGGTTTTGTTAGTTGAGTCCATTTTTTGCATGGTGTAAGGGGGGATAGGGATTGCGTACCTGTTCAGCACCAGTCTCTGAGACTGGTTTGCACTGGAATGTATTAGTTATATAGGTGCTCGAGAGATGCTCGACTAGATTATCGGCAAATGCTCGTGCATATTGCTGTTTATGCAGCATTTCTAGGATTTCTTCTGATTTCGACTTGGTGCTGTTCAATAGTACTGCGACATATGAGCTCTGATCACTGACGCCTTCCAACCTGTTCCAATTTGTATTCCGCATCTCCTTCCATGCGGGATCCAGCTCTAGTTCAACTTTCCGGACCAGCCCACGAACAGCTGAACTGGCGATGCCCATGAAGGCGTCGGCTTGGCTTTGTAGGTCGACTGTCTGCTTAAAGTTCTCATCGATTCGGCCCTTGATTTTATCTTCCAGCTGGTTGCAGGTCGAATAGCAGTAATCTGCCGTGTTGAGGACTAGGATGAGATCTTCTAGTGATGGCGTTTGTCCGCTTCCACGTTCGCTGACGAAATATAAAAGGACCTGCTGAGCATATTGATCGAGGTATTTTGCAAATACTTTAGACAGCTCTGCTAAGCTGGCTCCGGTGGATAATTTGGCACACTGCGCTAGAGAATGTCGGTAGAATGTAAATAGATCGGTGGAAGAGTGGATAACTAGTCGCGATGTGAAGTCTTCGTCCGGAGGTTTGATAGGCTCCTGTCGATATTTCGGTATGAGGGATGCGAGCTGTTTATCCTGAGCCTCTACCCATACACTTAGATATGGCTCGAAAGCTTCCGATATCGACTGGCCAAACACGGGAGATTCGCTGGACGTAAACGTATCCGTAGATGCACGGGAAGCGGAGGTGAAGCGGCGATCTAGGGCCTGCTCAAAATCAAGCGTCTCCTGCAAGCAGGACAGTAACAGGTTAACGTCAAGGGTCTGGCCGCTCCGAACCGAGCGGGATAGGATCCCCTTGAAATCGTCTCGCGTCCCCTCACAAAAGACATTTGCTAGTATTTCGCTGACTTTCCATGACGAGGGGAATATCGACGAGTGCTCTTCATCGTAAGTCTTCAGCATCCTCTTAAACCAAGAGTATCTCCTCGAAATATTATCCAAAGACCCAGCCTCTTCGTTTCCTCGAAATACCTGCCGATATTCGCGCAGCTGCGTATTGCAATACCAAGTAATCAACCGTGACCTCGCCATATCCCCCAGGGCCTCCATAACCAAGCACCCCTCAGCCAACACCCCTTTCCGCTGCGGAATCTCCCCCTTGGCAAATATAATCTCGAAATCCTCACAGACCTGCTCCAACAACTCGCGCTGAATATCCGCCACATTCCGACTCAACGTGGCGATCTGATCGATAGACCGATACGACTTGAAATGAGCCATCAGCTGGATAACAGCAGCAAGCAGCTGCGCACAGTCGCGATACTGCCTCGTCTTGCTCAGAACTCTCAATTGCTCGTACGCAGTCGTGAGCATCTGCAGCCTCTTCAACGCCGTCATTGAAAGCGTCAGGTTCTTCTTCGCGTTATCCAGCTGCTTGATCTCGGCCGTCATCTCCGTGATGGCTTGCTCGGTCTTGAGCGCGCGCTCGCGCACGTCGTCGATCTTGCGGAATAGGTCTGACATGTCTGCCTTTGCCGTCTGGATTCGCTGCACGCTTTCCGCATTGGAGGCCGCTTGCCGTTCGACGAGCGTGGCGATGTCATCGTCTAGTTCGTCCTGGTATTCTTGGAGAGCGGTGGATGTTTTGGACACGGAGGCGAGGGCGGAGGGGTTGAAGAAGATGGCATTGAGGTGGTCGATCGGGTCGTAGTCGGCTGTGAAGCTTGTTAGCAAGAATGGTTTAGGGTTATGGTTATTTGGGAGCTTGCCTCCGTCCAGGGGATCAGAGCTCGACATGCCGTTGCCCGTCATGAGTGTGGTGGTTGACATCCCAATGAGCGTGAGGTCACACCCCGCCACATACTGCGGCTCACTTTGTCAACATGAGCTGTTATCAAGGACGTGCAGGGGATTTATTCGGCGCACAGAGGATTGTATACGGAGTAGACTGGTTGGCTTTACCTAGGTCAAGCTGAGTATTCTTCTACAGTTCAGTGAGGCCATCCATCTGGAGCTGGCCTCTGAGTCACGTGATGCAACTTCGACGCCCCTATTGTTGAAATATCTACGACGAAAGGGCCATTACGTGGGTGATTATATGAGATGGAATGTCCGATAATAGGGAGTAAGTCTTCTTTTTTGATCATCCCATACCTGATCTATTTCATACATGTTGTACTTTGAACCGCGACAAGTTTATCCTGCAACTCGTCCACAACGCAAGACATCTAAAAAAATACAAGTAAACGCCCCGAAATACAACGCCAGTCCTTCGCAATGCACATAAAACAAAGTGGTAAAAACGGAGAGGCCCTGGCACAGAAACACATGCAGTAAACCTCTAAACAGCAACCAGGTTGAGGCCTGGCGGTTGACGGTGAATAATCCTCCTCATCAATTTCCATTTCCTAATCTCCAACCCATTCGCATAGGGTATCGACAATTATTCAATACATTCCTCTTGATCTTCCCCCGCATTTTTTTCTTTTAAACACACAGATAGCAGTCATTGTTTAGTCCGGTTCCTGACATGTTCACTCTTTGCCGAGCACTTCACCAGACACCTCATACAGGTAGAAATGCTTCAGGGGGGAGTTGCCCTCGTGTCTAAAAGTTCGATTATATTAGTCGCAATGAAATCCAAACGCACGGAGGGATTACTAACCTTTAACTCTTCGAAATTCTTCAACGCCGCGTCCATATTCCAGTTGTTTCCAGACAGAGCCATCTCCGAATATGCCAATGTCATTTTGGTCCGGAAACTCGTTTCTATGATGATTTGTTCCTTCCGAAGTTGTTCCTCCGTTTTTCCAGCAACAGGCAATCCAAACCCGTCCTTTGCTTCTGGGTGAACTTGTTGTGTCGGCGGAATAGCGGGTTGAGCAGCCGGTGGAGCGATTGCTTGTGGGATAACCGGCTGCGGTTGCGGGGGAGGCTGTTCGGACTCGGGAACAAATGCCTCGCTTCCACCAAATGCTCTCAAGCAGAGCATGTCGTTTATAACACGTAGGCCACCAACTCCCGCACCTGGGCCAAGAATGAAGGTACGGTCGAAACTTCGAGTCCCAACCTTGTTCCCGGCCCCATCGAATTCGTCGAATTTTCCATGGGCCATAATTAGGAGCCCACCGACGCCAGTGACGCTTTGTCCGGTGGGGTCGGGAAGACCTGGGATGGGGTGGCATTCTACCAACCATTCGCTTGGGTTTTCTAGAATACCGGGGTGTTTTGTTTTCGGTAATGAGGCCCATGCTTCGCGGATCTTATCGGTACCGACAAAGGTACGCGTCATTCGGGCGGGGAGGTGGCTAATTTTCAAGAGATTTCTGCTCTTTCTGATGTAAGAATCCCATCCAGGGGCGGTGTCTCCTTGCAGGGCGCGTGGAGCCAATGGGTTGACGTTTAGCGTAAATGTCGATTTGGCATCGTAGATTCCGTTCACAAGGTCATTTCTGTCGTTATCGAATCCAGTGAAGAAAGCCTTGACGAAGTTTTCAGCAATTTGAGATTCATCCTGAAAACTAGCTGCAAGGACAGGGATTGGAGTTTTTCGTTGCGCGGCTATTTCTTCCGCTGTTCGTACGGGCGTGTTGTTTAGTGTTCTGAGTTTTGGATACCACTTGAGCATGGTTTCCTTGAAGGTGGGTTCAGCACTGATCGGGTTGCCGGTGAGGTCGAGGAAATCGAGTTCTCTGAATTTCCATCTCCATGCTAGCATCCCCTGGATATCCTTTATCTGATTGTTTGACAGATCGAGATTTTTAAGCTCCGGGAACGTTTGCGAAAGTGTGGTGACAGTAGAAACGCTGGGTAGCTGATTCCCGGATAGACTGACGCTTTGGACGAGGTCTCTTCGTTTTTCGGGGGAGTCAAACGTGAGTTCGCATATCTTCATTAGAGCAGGGAAGAATTTGGATTCGGTAGCCGTGCTGTCGAACATGCCCATAGCGAGAAGGTCCGCATCAGTCCCGAGACTTGAGAGATTTAAGACCTTTGTTGGCTCGAAGTATCTCTTTGCGAGGAAGGCTGTCATTTTAGCCTTGGTGTCGAGGGTTGTTTGCGATGGTGACTGGGTCTTGCTGGCATTGGAGGCTTTATATTCTTCGATAGTAAGTGGTTCTCCTGCAAAGCCAAAACCGTTTATCCGTAGAATCCATGGCACCTGTTCCGAACGAACAGATACGATCAAAGCGTCACCTTCGACTCGTGACTAGTTAAGTTGTTAGCAAGGTTTAATAACCTTGAAACTGGAGTCATCCAACGGGTTTGCGATGTGAGTAGATAGATAGCCTCATTCGTCGATCTGGGTCGTTGGCGGGGAACGATAACAACCCAGGGAGGAGGATAATAGTGCGAATCCGTCGGTGACTGCCAGAATGTGATATTGCACATACCTTTGAGATTTTTATTCGTGGTGCAGTACTTTGGTCTGGGGGTAGGGCCTTTTTCTCCAGGAACGCAATGAGACTCGAGATTCCGCCGTCTGGGTTGGAAGCTGCTTTGCTCCGTTTCCATCCACGCACGCTCACTTGAACGGGGCCTTTCCTGTCCCTCGCTGCGTCTGTGGTAATGCCGTCCATCCGCACTCGGCCATGTCTCACGTTTGCCTGAGAAGACGCACTGCTGAAAATGGCCTTTTGCAGGGCATCCAATGTCTTGTCCTTGTCTGCGCCAGATCTTCGGGTATCTCTTCCCTGGCCCAGGCCTCCAGACGTAGTCGTTCTCCGTCCAGAATCGCCCCGACCACGGGATTTCCCTCCACGTCCTCGTCCAGCACCTGGGCCATCCATATCCAAGTCGCCATCACGGTCGATCCGAGTTGGCGCGCCTCTTTTGCGGATTCCTCCTCGATCGGGCGTTCCGGTGCGGCTGCGGGGGCCTTTGGGGACTCTTGAGCCATTCATTGCGCCAGACGACAGCTTAAGCATGTCTAGCAGCGCGGTGGAGAGGGAAAGAAAGTAGGAGCAAACAGATCTCACCCCTCAAGGGAGCTTGTTGGCTGCATGCAGCGGGAGTCGGTCAAGGGTGGCGACGTTTGGAAACACGAAGGGGTCAAAGAAGGGAGAGGGCAACAAGAAGATGTCTCGCGTGCCCATACAGGTGAAGGGCGCAAGGTGAATAGAAGATCAAGAGCGGCGTTGCTGGCGGCGTGAGGCAGAAATCGACGTCGAGATGACTGGTTTTGCTGCCTTGACGCGGAAAGAGCCTCACCGCGGCTAGCGCTTGCACACGCGACAAGCGCGGCACGTGACCTGTCTTCTGGATAGCTGGCAAGAAAGATCTGTCCAATCAGCGTCGTGTCTGACTTCAAGGTGTCCTCTCCGCCGACAGGGACAACTACACGACGTTTTCTACTTGTTAGACCTCCTCACCACGGATTATATCGCACGGATTATATCGCATTTCCCTGCCCCTGTTGCTGGCAATGCGCCGTTGGTAAAGCAGGAATCCTCATCGCCGGGGCCTCGGGCATCATCTAGATCGCCGCCGCTTCTACCCCTCGAGCAATCGCAACGGCGCCTGTTCGAGCACAATGGCTCCCAAGTCCCGATTTGCGCGGCTAGACGCCTTCACGAAGACCGTGGAAGATGCGCGGATACGGACGAGATCTGGAGGCGTGGTCACAATCACCTCGCTGCTCGTCATACTCTTCCTCATCTGGGGGGAATGGACGGAATACAGGCGGGTAGTGGTATTACCAGAGCTGATTGTAGACAAGGGGAGAGGTATGGGCTTGTCTTCAGACTTAAATATGACCTTCACTAAGCCGTGGTGGCAGGCGAGAGAATGGAAATCCACCTGAACATGACGTTCCCAAAACTGCCCTGTGAACTCCTCACTCTCGATGTGATGGATGTATCCGGCGAACAGCAGACGGGTGTTATTCACGGTATCAACAAGGTCCGGCTAGGCCCGGCCTCGGAGGGTGGACGTGCCCTCGATGTTACCGCTTTAGACCTGTACGTAATGTACTATCTATTTTTAAGCTGGACAAACCGCTAACACAACCGCTGTAGACACCCCTCAACCCAGAATGCCCGCCATCTCGACCCAGATTACTGCGGTGCCTGCTACGGAGCCCCCGCACCAGCAACCGCGAAGAAAGAAGGCTGCTGCAACACCTGCGACGAGGTCCGGGACGCCTACGCCGCGAAGAGCTGGGCCTTCGGCCGCGGCGACCACGTCGAGCAATGCGAAAGCGAAGGCTACGGCGCCAACCTCGACGCCCAGCGCAAAGAAGGCTGCCGCATCGAAGGCGTCCTCCGCGTCAACAAAGTCATCGGAAACTTCCACATCGCGCCCGGCCGCAGCTTCACAAACGGCCACGTCCACGCCCACGATCTAGACAACTACTACCACACCCCCACCCCCCACACAATGGAACATCAAATCCACCACCTCCGCTTCGGGCCCCAGCTGCCCGACGACCTAGCCAACCGCTGGAAATGGACCGACCACCACCACACCAACCCCCTCGACGCCACGTCCCAAAAGACCACCGAACCCCGCTACAACTTCATGTACTTCCTCAAAGTCGTCTCAACCTCCTACCTCCCCCTAGGCTGGGACGCCTCCTTCTCCACCGCCATCCACTCCGCCGCCGCCCCCGACGCCCCCCTGGGCAAACAAGGCGTGCACATCGGCTCCGGCAGCATCGAAACACACCAGTACTCCGTAACCTCTCACAAGCGCTCGATAGACGGCGGCAACGACGCCGCCGAGGGCCACAAGGAGCGGCTGCATTCTCAGGGCGGGATTCCGGGGGTGTTTTTTAACTACGATATCTCGCCGATGAAGGTTATTAATCGCGAGGCGCGCACGAAGTCGTTTGCGGGGTTTTTGACGGGGGTTTGTGCGGTTGTTGGGGGGACGTTGACGGTTGCGGCGGCGGTTGATAGGGCGGTTTATGAGGGGGCGGTGAGGGTTAAGAAGTTGCATAAGAGTTGATTTTTTTTTTATCTGTTGCTGTTTAAACCATATAACCCCTCCGTCCAATTGGCAGTTTCTCTATTTTTGGATTTTAACTCATTTCGTCTATTCCCCCCCGTTTCGCAATATATCTCACAGTATTTCTTTTTTTTTTATTGATAGATGACTAGTTAGCAGAAAACTAGGAAGAAGAAAGAAAAAAAAAAGAGAAAAAGTTTCCTATCTACCTGCTCCTATGCTATGCTATTTACCTATACACCCTGGCGTTTGTACAGTTGTAAGTTAGTTATTTAGTTATTTAGTTAGCTTTCATGTTACTTACTGTATGGCATTTTATTTAAATCTAACAAATGTTTTCTTCTTTTAAAGGTTGCTTTTCTTTTGTCTTGTTTTTCTTTCTTTCCTTTCTTCCTTTCTTTTTTCAGTTTTACTTAATTTTACGTTGTGTCTATTCTATTATTAGTTATCACTAACTAACTACCCCCGGGCCAGGCCCTGGTTATGTTATATAGTTAGTTAGTTTTATTTAGAAGTCACAGTTTCAGAAAAGTGTAAGGGGTGAAGTGAAATCTAACGATGTATCTTAATTAGGGGGGAGGCTATGTAGTAGTTAGATAACAAGTAGAATGCATGGAAAGAAGGAGAAGAAAGCTAATAATAACTGGAACTAACAGCTAACTTGACAACTGACAATGAAGAGCCAACAGACCAACAAACCAACCAGACAAAGGAAAGGGGGGAAAAACAAAGAAAGTAAGTAAGCAAGCAAGGAAGAGAACAAAACATAATTAAGCAGAAACAAGATAATCAGGGATGCAATGATAATGATAGTAATGACAATGACAATGATAACTAATGCTGATTAAATATAACAAAACAGAAAGAACAGAACATAGGAGAAGGATCTTGCATGAGGAGAAAGGAAACAATAACAACAATAATGACAGGTAAGGAAATACTAATGCAGGCACACAGAGAGAGAGAGAGAGAGAGAGAGAGAGGAACAATGCATGCAGGTAAAGAAAGAACGAAAGAAAGAAAGCAAACCCCACCAGATAGATGCAAATGATAGTAAAGTAATGTAGTCAAGTTAAGCTATGAAGGAAGGAAGGGATACTGGCAATGATGACGATGATGGCAATGATTATGATGATGATGTGATATGCAAGGACTGTATGCAGGTTGAACTTTGAGAGAGAGGAAAAGAAAGGAAATGTGCATGGAGTTAGGAAACGGAAGAAAAACGAAAAAAAAAGCCACGAGTTCAAGTCATCATCTATCTTATCTTATCTTATAGCTGAGAAGAGATATGATTCTGGTTCTATTCCACATGTTATGGTTCCTTGTTTGGTGTGTGTCTCGCTGAAAAGGGAAAGAGAAAGGAGATGAAAGCAACAAAATGAAACCTGGGGTAGTGCTGCGATTATTATCTGAGAGGTGGCTGATAGTAAGGATTCGGTCGATACCCCGTTGTAGACGGGGGAGATATTTGCTGTGGCTGTGGCTGCTGTTGACGGCCTTGGTGGATTGATGACCGTGATTGCTGATGGCGGTGCTGTGGCTGTTGTTGTTGCTGTTGTGGTGGGGGGAAATAGCCAGACGAACCGGTGTGTTGATGATGTGGGATGAAGTGCGTCTGAGACTGGGACGGATTTGGATATTGTGATTGGTATTGAGGAGGTGGTGATTGCATCTGTGTTTGATATTGTCGTTGGGCAATGGCTTGTTGGACCATTTGCCCGCTTACACCCTCCTTCATTGCCTTCTTTTCTCGTTCTCTAGCGTCAATGGCGCTTACGAGACTAGATCCGACAACTGGAGGTGGCTGGTTGTGAGTTTCGCTGCTCATGTTGAAGAATGATGATCCGGTTACTCGGGCGAGATGCTCTTGTTCCCGTGCGGAGAGGTGAGAGCTAATGTCGTTCTGACCCAGCATCGTACTAGCGCCACGCGAGTTTGGTCGTGGGGGCATCTCCCTCATCATTCGTGCGGTATTTGTCCAGTCTCCAGACGAGGGTCTCGAGGGCGGAGTGGTTCCAGACTGGCCCAACATAATACTCGCGCCTCGAGAGTGCGGGCGCGCTGGCATATCTTGCATCATTGACTGTTGGCGTGCGTAGTTAGTCCAATCGCCCGATGCCGGTCTTGGGGGCGGGGTAGTCCCCGATTGAACGCGTTGATGGGAGGGAACTCGGTTGGCTTCCACTCTTTGCTGGACGAATTGTTCTGGTGTAATGCGTGGTCCGGGACTTGCTCGTCCACTGACAATCCCAGGCTGCCAAATCATACTGCGCCGGCGTTCATCGCTGGATGGAGTTTTGGGAAGATGAGGGTCACTCCCATTCGCATGATTGGTTTTGCCAGGAGAACCTTTCCTCTCGTTCTGGCCAATGGTAGCATCCGAAGGCATCCGGTTGTGGGTTAAGAGAGTAAGGGTATCTGACGAGCTAGGCCGTCGAGTTGTAGGGTTAAGAGCGTGGGTTGGTCCAAAGTCAACAACGGGTATATCTGGATTGGCCGGCTGAGATGGAGCTGTAGGTTGATAACGGGCATCACCGATTACCACCTCAGACACCTTTGGTTCCTCAGTTCCAACCACTTTCTTAACCCCCATTCTTGGCCGGTATACGGACTTTTCAGACCGCCTTGAGACAGAAGACTTGTGAGAGCTAGCATAGTCAGGCGAAGCCACCGAGCTTTGATCATACACGCTTTCCTCGTCTTGGATGTTTGGCAGGGGCGGAGAAGGGGATCGCCCACGAGCCATGACACGGTCCAGAGCATCGACATCAATGGCATTACGAAGGCTGCCTAGACTTGAAGTTCTGTCGGAGCTATGGCTTTCAGCATCGTAGGTTCGGTACGGGACTGGCTTCCGAGTAAGTGATTTACGGTTATTAATGGGAGAGACGGCAGGCTGTTGGTCAAGGGAGGTAGGGCGAGAGGAAGGCGAATTATCAATTGTAGTATGCGGAGCGGTTTGCAGGTACGGCTTTGGAGTATCCGGCGTTATCGGGCTTGGGCTTTCAGATGCGAAATTTGTGTTAGTAGGGCCACTGTCGGCATTACCATCGCTCTCCCCTATTCCTCGCTGACCTTGATCATTCGACTCCGGCTTTTTGTCGTTCCACGCCGCTGAAGCTCCAGCGGCAGCCATTCCCTTTGCGCTGTTTATATCTACCAGCTGGGACAGCGTACCGTACGACAAGCGGTTCCCTGCCTTGTGCAGTTCCGGGGATGGCTGGGGCCGGACGGCGGGCAAACTTCTAGGGTCGTGTCGAAAAGCGGGCGGTGCAGCGACCGGGGCGGGCGCGGGATTTTGTTGGAAAGCATTCTTAATAGCCTGGTGTTCCTGCGTCATGTAAGGGTCATGGTCGCTCTTCGAACTCCTCCTATAAATAGGCCGAGCTCCGTCATATTGGAAGTTGTTACGGGCTGGCGGCTCATGTGTCTGCTCATCTTCTTCAGGTAAACCTCTTTCCAGAGAGGACCTTGATGGAGGAGTTGCCTGGCCACGATAATTTCTATACCCCGGAGTACCGTTAGAGTTAGTACGAACAGGCCGATCATAAGATGACCCATTTCCGCTGGGACCACCTGGTCCAGGCTTGGAGGTCATCGAATATATGGCATCCGAGGAACGATTATATTCGGGTCTACCAGTCGGACCCGAGTTTGAAGCGTCGGTTGCAAACCGCAAGGATGTGCCGCTCCGCGACGGCAGGCTGCTTCGATTAAGCCGTCCGCTCCCAGTGACGCTGCTCTCGCGGCTATTACCATTTGTTGACATCCGTTTAGCGGTAGCTTCTTTCAAAGCTTTCCGCCACTCTCGTTCGCCCCAAGTATTGCTCCCTTCAGTATGGATCAGGGCTGTCACGTCAAGAATGTCAAGATATCCGGATCGCTTGTGCTTGGGGAGGGCGAACATCAAGCTACGGGTGCTGACCGTGTCCGCAATGAGTCGCGTAGGTCGGCCGTAGAGCCCATAGGTATCAAAGACGGGGAACAGCCAACGAAGCATCATCTCAAAGCCAGACACTCCGGGATGGACCTCTGGCAAAACAAAAACGAAGCCTTCGGCGGTCGACTCTTGCTGGGTGTGTATTGTCACTTTGCCCTCCACCTTTACCAAGGTTGACTGGTCAATCAGTGGCCGAGACTGGGGGTAAATAGCGAATGCAGAGTACGCGTCTGTGATGGTAGCAATCGGTTTGACCTTTTTCGTCTTTTTCGTTTCGTAGAATTTGATATTGCCCTGTAATAAAGGGGCCGTTCGATCGTAAACCGACTTCTTCTTTTGCGCCTTCATCATCTTCTGGAATTCCTTCTCGTCCGGCGGAGAGATGACACACCAACATCGTTTCCAAGGAGTGCCCGGACCGAACCTGACGCGGGCCCAGTCTTCGTATACAAATCTCGTCCTTTCTAGGATGGTTCTGATACTATTCAGGGTCTTCCCTTTGCCGGCAATAAGCGCGCCGGTGTATGATTCCTGGAGCAGGGTATTTTCAAACATGGCCAATCGAATGGCCGCGGTCCATTGTGTCAGGGAATGCAAGGAGGAGAAATGGAGAAGATAGCGGTTCTTGCCGGCGGTTGAGACGCTGAGGACATTATGGAGAGGCCTGCTTCCTTGATTTCGAGTGGGTAGGGTTTCAATCTGGCACATCAGCTTCGACGCACTTTACATATATATATGACGCTAGAGCATCAAGGTGTCAATAAATACCATTTTTATAGATGCGTCGGCCAGATTGATAAACGTGGGCTTGACCTCAGCGTCTGGACCGGCTGCATCCAGCGCAGCCGAGTCCCACAGGGACAGCACGGTGCCGATCAACTGTGCAAAGCAGTCTGTCCATTGTCTATCTTGGTACGGTCGGCCGCCTATCGCGAATTAGCTTTCCACCCCACATCGATAATAAATAACGGATAAGGCAAACATACTGGTGTCCAGATCGTTGAGTTTTAAAAAGTACCCTTCCTGGTAGAGTTTGTTCGACTGGGCGCTTAGAAAGGTGAAGATGGGCTCCAGCTCCGGTATGACGTCCGACCCGGGGTTGGCGGCGGGCGGCTGCGTCAACATGGCCGACGCAGGACGCGAGCCGGAACCCGACTGATCCTGTTTCCTCAGCATCGAATCTGCACCGTTGGAGGCTGGGTCGACGGAGGGAGAGGCGGTGGAGGTCCGTTGGCGGGAGAAGAAGGACGGCGCAGAGGCAGAGGCGGCGGGGGTGGGGGTCGACGAGGGCGAGGGCGAGGCGGCATTATTATTACTGCTGTTATTGTTTTTGGAGAGGCCTCGCCCGGCGGAGATGAAGGAGAGGACTATGGCATGGCAGGAGGGGTTAGAGACGTAATTGTGTACTTGGCGCACAGGGTTGATTTGATACAGGGAGACAGCGGTCCGTAGGCCGTAACGTAGCCGTAGCCTGTAGCTGTAGAGCGGCAGACAGGGACAGACAACAGACAGAAGACAGATGGATAGATAGAAGACAGAGCTCACATACCACGAAACCGACCCATGGTGGCTGTTGATCGAGGCGATCGACCAGGCACGGTGAGACGATGAGCAGCGGTGCAACAGCCAACAGCTAGACAGCACAACAGCTAGACAACGCCCTGCACTGACTAGACTGTCTAGACTGACCGCACTGTCTGCTCAGTATGGTTATATATTCGAATACACGTATCTTCGTATATTGGTGCTCGGATGTCGGGGTTCGCAGGAAGGGGGCCGAGCAACAAAGGCGGGTGATGATGTCAGGCGACAGACAGGTATGGCCGGGGGAGAGGAGAGAGGGAGGTTAGAGAGGAGGGTTAGGATGAGGACGAGGAGGGTGAATGGGCAATTCCATGACACGGAGAGCAATTATCGGCTGGTGGGTGTAGTTGTAGAAGAGAGGAAGAGAAGAGAGAGATGATGATGTGGACAGACTGGACAGAACTGACACAGCACAAAGCATAAAACAAGGAATGGATAACAGAACAAAAACGAGGGACTGAGAGATCAAATAAAAATAGGATGCCGGTTACAGATATTTATTTGCAGATATCTGAATATTCCCAGGCCGTCCGCATTTGTTAAATATTTTGAATATTCTGCACTAATTATGAATGTCTCACTTCTGCACAGACTGCATTTACGAGGGATTTTGTTGTATTTGATAGATAATGACTATCTCTGAGTTAACCTCTACCCAGAGAGAATTTAATTCCACAGCAGTCAGTGTCCTCTACAATAAATACTATCGACTCTCATCTTCGACTCTCAATATGATAAGATCAACCTGAAGATCTCCGCTAGCCAGCTGTTAAAATAGCCAGACCCCCACGGTTGGCATGCAAGCCACTGACGAAGCCGGCCTTGTCCGGCAGATATTTCCCACACTGTGAGACAGATGCTAAGAATAAATACATACTGGTCGGTGGCGTAGGGCATACATACATCCAGCAAAAGAAAAGAAAGAATTTGAATACGACTGGATGTGGCAGATCGCTTGGATGGATCGTTCCAGTCTTTATGGACTGGCTTTGTGTGAGCTGTGTTCTCAGATAACTATTTATGTTCAGAGGTATCTATGTATCTCGACTTCCTCTCTTTTGACAAGATGTTTAACTACAGTGCCATGCCATAAGTTTGCATACCCCCTCTGCCATGCTAGGCTGAAAGTAGTATGGTCAGGTCACAGTTTATGGCGTCAAGCGCGTTGATGGGCAACAACCCTCTGTGTAAACAAATATCATGTGGCTCTACACTGCCGACAAACTAAACGGATTTATACCAATTTCGGCCTAGCGTGGTAGAGGGGGTATTCAAACTTATGGCGCGGCACTGTACTGGGTAATTCCAATAAACATCCACTCAGATTCTTCTTTTTAGCTGTCAAGGGATAACTACGAGCAGTCAATCGAATCCCCTCTTTGGCCTTGATCATCCAAGATGTATTATTTCCATCTCTTTCAATCCGCATCTCCTAGAGATGTCTTGTCTCTTTTATCTCTACACAATCACCATGAATACAAATGAATACAATGTCGTTGTGTGGCCGCACTGCATTGTTATTCACTTGTTGAGCTGGATACAAAGATGTCTCCTTTCTCTCCTTTCTCCTTTCTCTCCTTTTTCTCTAGACATCTGCCGGTTCTCACAGCTGTCTATCTCTCTGTGTTATTTGAGCCATCTTAAATAAACTGTTCTCCTATATAAGCTGCGAGTCCACTCTCTTTGCTATCCTCTCACTCGGGGTATCACATACCGTCTTCCCCTATTCTCCTATTCCCCCTACAGACAGTCGACATGTCCAGCTGGTTTGACAGCGACGAGGTCCCATTCCTCAAGACCCCCCCCGGCCTGTCGCGTCGCTATCTACACAACAACGACCTCCTCGTCCAGCCTCTCGTCCCCGTCCCCTCGCCGCCCAAACGCAGCACCCTGCACTATCCCATCAAGGGCTCCAACTCCAACCTGCGTCCCTTCGAGCACCCGCCCGGCGACGAGGACTTCTCCCTGCTCTTCAGCGACGGCAACACTCCCCCCCTTTCCGAGGACGAGGACGAACCCCCCCAGAACCCGCGCATCACCCGTCTGGCCAGGAAGATCATCAACTTCGACAGAGAGTTCAACCCCAGAGCCTGGATGGTACACGTCCCAGCCCTGATGGACAAGCTCACCAGAGACCCCGCCCCGGGCACCTTTCGCCATTTCCTCCGCCTCCTCCTGGAGCCGTGCAAGTACTTCGAGCGTTCCCAGCTGCAAATGCAGGCCTGGCTGGCCGAGAGATACATCCGTCGCGAGATCGAACATGCGTGCAATCCCGTCTCCAATGCCTCCCGTGCTGTGGATAAGCAGCAGCTGCTGGCGGAGATCAAGCTTCTTCGCAAACTGGTCGCGCCTCTCCGCCAGGGAAATGATGGGCTAGTGGTTGATTGGAAGAAGTTTGATCTACAGGAGTACGGACCTGGTATTAGATCGCTGACAAAGGCGTACAAGATTATTAAGGAGTTTGAAACGGATATCAGCTGTCGGACGCTTTTGGACGAAGAAGGTGAAGTACTCCTTAACTATTTCCTCCATTTCACGGTTGAGTGGTGACTGGCTAACATATGTTTAGATGAGTTCATGCCCGATGACAAAGCTGATGAAAGCAAAATGGCCATGCTGAGCATGAGAATGATCAGACTGGATGTTTGCAAGAAGTCGCTTTCCGATGACCCTCCTCGTAGCTCTACCCACCCACCCCCAGCAAAGACAGACGAGATGGAGGGCGGAAAGACTCCCGTCCAGCACAAAAAACCAAAAGACCCAGAACCACACTCCCCCCGAACCATGCAAGACATCCTCAAATACAAACTGGACCTATCCAAATGCAAAGGCGGCTCAGGGGACGTCATCGACACCCTGCTCAACATCGCCCGCTGGCTCATGAAGGCCCGCAGCACCGAAGCCGTCGACCTCTTCTGCGACGTTGCCAGAATGTTCACCGCCCACGAACCCCCAACCCGCATTTCCGACGAGAGATACTCCCTCCTCCGCACCCTGAGCGATGTCATGCTAGACTTCAACGAGAACACCACCCGAAAACGTCCTCGCGCCACTACCAACCCTGGAAATGGGAACCCCGTCAACATCAACATGCACATCCCCGGCCCATCGAACTGGGAATATTCTCGCGACGCCGCCGTCTCCCGCCGCTCGCTGATTGCCGATCTGAGACTGCGTATGAACACGGAGCATCCCGATCCCGCTGAGAAGAAGCATGGCCAGCGCCTAACCTCCCACAGCACGGTTAAAAAAGAACAGACCGACGGACGGCCCGATAAGCTACCCCCGTCAGCGACGCATATTATCGCGTATACCGTCGCGATGGAGCGGAGAAGCGCGCTGCCGGTTGACCCTAGCAATTGGGCGGCGAACCAGGAGCCGCGCTCTTCGCGGGAGGAGAGAGAGGAGATGCAGGAGGAGGTGAAGCGGATTACTAGGGAGATGGATGCGGAGTATGAGAGGAAGCTGAGGGCTTGGGAGCGGGCGGAGGAGGAGAGGTTGAGGGTGAAGGAGATGGAGAAGGAGATGGGGATGGGGAATGGGGTGGTGAAGGAGGAGAATAAGGGGGAGGAGGGTGGAGAGGATGATGAGGATGAGGATGAGGTTGGTATTCATTCCATCCCTTTTTTTTTGGTAACTTTGCTGACCTGGTACGGATAGATGCTGTATATGAAAGAGAAACCCCGTTTCGAAAAACCTCAACCTCAACCTCAACCTCAACCTCAACATCAACCCGCCACCAACGACCTAGCCCAGGCACTGAAAGAACATGACGGCGAAGCAACCAAGACTGAGATAGCAGAGATGGAGATGGAGAATGAGAAGCCAATCGTCTTCGAACACAAACCCAGAGCAAAGGAACAGCTGGATAAGAATGTTTGTTTTCTTTCTTCTACCCCCAGTTTACGTTGTTTTGTTTGTGGAGCACAAACTAACTGACTGGTTTATTTATTCCATTTATTCTAGGAAGCACACATCTGGAGCACCTTTTGAATGACGAAACCTTTACTTTTACTAACTTTTACCTTGGCTGAGGATGCGATACGATACGATACGATCCCGCTTGGTAAACCAAGTTAGTTGGAAAAGGAGATTTTCCTGGATGTTTTTTTTTTCCTTTGGACCTCATTTCCAGGACGGACGGACGCATAGCCAGTTTGGACGAGCCATGTGGAAGAAAAGATCCTTGGAAAGGAAGAAAGAAAGAAAGACAGCCATCCATCCTTATCGGTTAACTGGCCAAATAAATGAATGTATAAGCATTTGCTTATACATTTCATGGCCTGGCCAGGTCAGGGGATGTGTTTGGTTCTTTTTTCTTTCTTTCTCTTCTTCTGCAGTTCTCTTCTCTTCATACTTTCAGATTGTTTCCCCCCCTTTCTCCTCCTTTACTTGCTTGGCTTTATTTTGCCATTTCATTTCATTTCATTTCCTTCTTTTGTTTTGTTTTCTTTCCAGGAGTTATTTTGTTTCTCTTTTTTTTCCCTATTTGCTCGAGATACCCACCCACAGGATCTATGCCGGAAACCGGACTTCCACAGCCAGCTAGCCGGAGGATAGGACCATCAATCACTCATCTTTGGAAAACACCACCTGCATCTAAATCCATGAGGAAGGAATGGAGAGGAAAGGAACGGACTGGGCCAAGAATCTGGATCTGATACTCTAGGATTGAAACACCACACATACCCACCATTAAATCGAAATCGAAAGTAATTGGCATTTATTTAGCACGCACGCGCGATACCCTCAGGAATGGATATCTGGAGAAAAACCGGGGGAAAAGGAAATTGAATTGAAATTGAAAGCTGGAGTTTGGTTTGGGCGATGATGTGATATGATGATTTAAATTGCAGATAATGAATGGAATGGAATGGATTAGTTAATGGAGTTATTTGAGATTGGGATTTTTTTCTTCTTTTGTTTCTTACTTTGCGGATTGGTTTCTTATTTAAGATACACATACATACAGCATAGTTAGTAGTTACACCCTTCTTTGCCCCTAGCTATGTATGTATCTGACGGATGAACACTTTTCTTGTCTCTTTATGATTTGGCTCTGCAGTGCTATTACCAAGTAAACTCTCTGTGTCCTGATCTGCCCTACCCCCTATTCTACCTATCTAACCCCCTAACCTTCTAACCCCTCCCCCCCCTTCTTTTCGTTTCTTTTTTAACTCCCTGCTAATGTGTGGTGAGGGGTGAGCGAAAAGTTAAGCAAGAAGAAGAAGGGATGGGATTGGGTTTTTTAGGGTTGGATGTAATTGATGCAATGTGATGGCAATGGCAATGGCAAATCTGGAAGTTCAGGTATGTAGGTAGGTAGATATGCAGGCAGCATTTCATTGCAGTTGTTTCAATTAACTCTAACTCTGACATTATTTTCATGGGATATGTAGGAGTGACTGGCTATTTTTTTTTGATTCCGTGGCTTTTTCGTTTTTGAAAAAAAATCAACCCTCCGTAAACGCCAGCACGGGATCAATCAACGCCATATCCGCCTCCGCCTCTGCACACGTAGCGTTGGGGTCTATATACTCCGCCATCGCAAGTTCATTACCATCATCATTATTAACATTATCATTACCATCCAGACCCAACGGCTCATCACCATATATCCCCCCCATTCCCATCTCCATCCCCATCTGCCCCTCACCAACACCACCATCCCCATCCCCATACCCATATCCATACCCATACCCAAAATCCACCTCAAACCTCCCCTCCCCCCCCTGCATCGCCCTCTGCATAAACAAAATCTGCACATCATTCTCCTCAAGCCCATGCCCATGCCCCTGCTTACCCGCCACCATGTGCAGCCACAGGTCGTAGTCGCGGTGGAAGCGGTGCGCGCACGACTCGAGCAGGCAGGGGATGTGGCGGTTGGAGTCTTCGGCGTAGCCGGCGCCGGTGAGGAGGGCGAGGGTGGGGTTGTTGGTGTTTGATGTGGTGGTGGAGGTGGTGGTGGAGCGTAACATTGCCTTGCGTTCCGCTTTTGCGTTTTGCAGACCCAGATGCGCGGTGCGCACGTGCTCTTCCAGCGCGAGCTTGCTGCCGTATCGCTTTCCGCAGCCGCCGTTCTCGTGCTTTATCATGTCCCACCCTTCGACCTTCTTCGAGCCCGAGAGGTCAGTCTCCCCGCAAACGAACCGCTTCTCGCCCTCGTGCACCGTCTTGATGTGCACGTTTAGGTTGCCGCGCTTTGTGAAGTTGCGGTTGCAGTTTGGGTAGTGGCATGGGTGTACCTTGCGCTCTTCGATGGGGACGGTGACGGTGCCGTGGGTGATTTCTAGGTGGCGGCGGAGTTCGCGGCTGGTGCTGCAGATTTGGTTGCATTGGGGGCAGGTGGGTGGGTGGATGGATTTCATGTGTGCTTGGAGGAGGGCGTAGGTGGGGAAGACGGCTGGTGTTTGGGTGTCGTTGTTAGGGGTGCATTCGGTGCAGGCGAAGCGCGCGCCGCCGTGTAGCCTGCCCTCGTGGGCGCGGAGATGGCCGGCTGTGTCGAAGGCTTGTGTGCATTGCTGGCCCGTGACGGGGTCGGTGTGCGGGCAGGGAAACGGCTTTTGATTCAGGTGGCTGGTCATGATGTGTTTTTGGAGCGTTGAGTGCTTGCGGAAGGTCTCGTTGCAGGGCGGGTATTCCGTGCATCTGTACTTGTCCCTTCCTTCGTGGGCGGCTAGGTGTCTCCGTAACCGTGACCCGGTGACGAATGTCTTGCCGCATTTTTCCCTGTCGCAGACATAGTCTCGAATCGTCGTGTGGGCGCTCTTGACATGGTGGTTGAGGTGCGAGGCGCGGAGAAAGGTTTTATCGCAGCCCTCGTGGGTGCAGCTGAATATTCGTTCGTTGGTGTGTGATCGTAGATGCTCTGCCAGCCGTGCTGGCCGGTTGAATGCTTTTACGCATCCCTCGTAGGGACAGAGGTGGGTTTTGCGGTCGGATGGGTATCTGGAGGAGGCGGGCGAGAAGGGTGTGACGGGGGTTTCCTGTTGGTCGTCCTGGCTCAAACAGTACGAGGAGAGAGATGCAGAGTCTGATAGATAGGCATTGTCAACGTTATCTATGAGAATTGTTAGGACATTGAGCTGTGGAGATTTTTTTGTTGACGTAGCTTACCACAGTCCGATGGAGCAGATTTGTGCAGCCGTTTTGACTGTCGCTGGGCATCCGCCGCAGCCTTTCTTTTCTGGGCCATGGCTGATTACCTTGCGTCTCCAAGGCCAGCTCGACATCAAAAGGTGCCCATGGAGATTGGCGTCCCCGTCAACAAACAATTGTCTGGTGTTGAGCAATGTCGTCGAAGAATTGTTGAGTTAGGGCACAAGTCTTGGCAAGTCTAGCGCGCGGCTACATCTAGCGCGTTAAGCGAGATGGCGCCAAGATTTGAACTTTTTCGAACCCCGTCGACAGCTACAAGAGAACACTTCGCGATATCTCTGCTCCGCACGCAGCCTGCCGCGATAATACTGTCGTTTTGCGCCCGTCTCGTTTTGAATATCCTTTTTGTCTAGCAAACGCTTTCTTTTCCAATCACCATGTCAGACTACGGCGGAGGCGACCATGACGACCATGATGATGCTGGGTTAGTACCCCAATGCGATCTTTGGCCATGCAACGCCTGGCAAGCTTGCTGCCACCTGCGCATCACTTTCGAGCTTGCGATTAACATTTAACTTGATAGATTGGACTACGAGCCACCAGAGTACGACTACATCGATAACGAGCCCGAGGACTTCATCGAACACGAACAGGCAGAGGAACAGGGAGAAAACGGATACGCCATAGTAAACGGAGACGGCCAACCTGTCCCGAACGGCGAAGAAAATGTTGTCTCGGGGGATCCAAATGCCGGCGCATCCAAAAGCAAAGTCATGCTGCAACAGCGCGAGAAGAAGGTG
Source organism: Emmonsiellopsis sp. PD_5 (assembly GCA_032988985.1). Classification (NCBI taxonomy): domain Eukaryota; kingdom Fungi; phylum Ascomycota; class Eurotiomycetes; order Onygenales; family Ajellomycetaceae; genus Emmonsiellopsis; species Emmonsiellopsis sp. PD_5. Next base: position 223,506 of record JANTQI010000029.1, on the reverse strand, counting down.
CCAAACGACCAGCGTACCACGACCCCTTATATGACCAAATACGAACGGGCACGTGTATTGGGCACGCGGGCGCTGCAGATTAGGTTAGCTTTGCAGATATTGATTAGGGGGCAGAAACTGTTGCTAACATCGGTATTAGTATGAATGCGCCAATCCTGGTTGATCTCGAGGGAGAAACAGACCCTCTGCAGATTGCGCTGAAGGAGCTTGCACAGAAAAAGATCCCGTTGATTGTGCGACGATATCTTCCAGACGGATGGTAAGTTGCTTCGTCGCTGTCGCAAACATCGCCATTTATCTAACGGCGTATAGGTATGAGGACTGGACGTGCGAGGAGCTGCTGTGATTCAACAACCCGCTCGCTTTCCGTTTCCATTTCTATTATTAAATCTGTCAGTGTGTGTTGGTTCTTTGTTTAATACCATGGTGATTTTCGCATAGCGCGTGGAGTTAAAGGTGTTTCGCTTTGGGTATTCAGGGTGCCCTCCTATAAACCGTTCAAAGCGGCGGGAAGAAATGTCGGTGAAAAAAGTTTAATGATGAGCAGCTGGATGATTTGATTAGCTCGTCTTATTTGAATAGAGTTATTTTCCATAGATCGACCAAGTGGTTTCCTTGCTTATGTTGGGTGTTTAGTTTCGAGTGAATCGATTGTCTTCCATCGTCGATGTCACGAATGAATTGTCTAATATTAATACGGTCCGTGTTTCTTTCTCTAACTCCATAACCTCAGCATGGCTCCCAATGGTCGCTGTTCTGCTCGAGCCGCAGAGGACGCCGAGCCCCGAGACAAGCTAGCCCTAACCCTATCTTGACTTCTGTTCTTCCACCCGTTCAAATTCAACGAAACCCACCATAACAAGGAGACAACCTACACGCTGATGCCATTGTTATTAGCAGTCCCGGCATTGATCCTCCGGCGATCTCCTAGCCCTGTCACCAATTCGGCTAAGCAAATCCTCAAGTTCCATTCCGCTTTCTTAGCTCCCTTAACCAAACCCCGCAGCAATGGACGCCCTATCTTTCTTCTCCAGCGCTAAATTATCAAGCTCACGCAAACATGACTAACACTGCGGAATGCGGTTCCACCAGGAAAGGCGTCGGGTGAGTGCCGATATTATATATCACAGGCCAATATCTTTTTATCTATTGTCTGACTGCAACGGAGGATCGCCGTTCTAGATATATCTATTCATATTTTCCTATTTATTTTCCTTGGGGCATAATTTCTCTATCTCCTCTTCCCAACTTCAATTGTTGGCGTCCTGATATTTTCAATCCCGAGGTTTGTGCTCGGCCCAACCGCTGGCCATGGGAGAACTACTAGATGACAAAATTGCTCCCGCTTCAGCGTCGACCTGTTCGTCCTCGTCAGCCGTCAACAACGAGGAGAAGCAAGTGCAGAATAATGTGGCATCGTACGATAACGACGAATTGACCTACGACCATGGACTCAGAGCCTGGACCCAAGTTTTTGGATCGTTCCTCATATTCATAAACACCTGGTAATACCCTCCTTGCCCAGCTGCTATAAACCCATTCTAACAAGATATACAGGGGCATCGTAACCGCCTTTGGCGTTTTCCAAACCTATTACGAACAGCACCTACTAGCCGGCGAGTCCCCCTCGACAATATCATGGGTGGGCTCGATCCAGTCATTCCTCCTCCTCTTCATAGGCGCCATTACCGGCCCCCTATTTGACGCCGGCTACGCGCGCCACATGCTAATCTTCGGCTGGCTATTATACTCCTTCGGCCTAATGATGGCCAGCATATCCACGAAGCTATGGCAAATCATCCTTTCCCAGGCCCTCTGCGTCGGCCTGGGCTGCGGCAGCGTCTTCATCCCCTCCATCGCCATCCTCCCCCAGTACTTCAAGCGCCGCCGGGCCCTGGCAAATGGCCTCGCGGCCACGGGCTCGGGAATCGGCGGGCTCATCTACCCGATCATGTTCCGCCAGGTACAGCTGAAGCTCGGCTTTGCGTGGGCCACGCGCGTGCTGGCCTTCACGGCCTGCGCGACGGGGCTGATGTCCGTCTGCCTGCTGCGCGTCCGCTTCAAGCCGCAGGAGAAGCGGGCGCTGGTGCAGCTATCTGCGTTTAAGGAGCCGGTGTACAGCCTGTTTTGCATCGCGCAGTTCATCGGCTTTATAGGCCTGTACAATGTCATCGTGTACATCCAGCCCTTCGTCATAGAGAACGAAATCATGTCCGAACACCTCGCCTTTTATCTCGTCGCGATACTTAATGCCAGCTCCACCTTTGGCCGCGTGCTGCCGAATTACATCGCTGACTTCATCGGGCCGCTGAATATCGTTATCCCCATGACCCTCGCATCTGGCATTTTCGCCTTTGCCTGGACGGGTGTCCATAGCACGGCTGGCGTGATTGTGGTGGTGTTGTTGTATGGGTTTGCGGCGGCTGGGTTCGTGGCTGTTGCCCCGGTGGTGTTTATGAGCATCACGCCGGATCTGAGAGATTTTGGGACGAGGTTGGGGATGTCGTTTGTGCTATGTGGAGCTGGTTCGTTGATTGGGACGCCGATTGGGGGTGCGATTATTAATGGGACGGGGAGTTATGTGGGTGTTTCGTTGTTGGTGGGTGTTTGTCTGGTTCTTGCGGCTATGATTATGATCGTGGCGAGGTTGTTGATTACCGGGCCGAAACTATTTGTTCGTGCTTGATTCAGGCCTGTGTTGGTTTATTACTAGACACATTGATAAGAGGGTTCAGATTATCACGATTCCTTTGTCTAGAGGCGTCTTTTCCCCTTATGCATTCGTGGAAAATGGGTATTTCTATAAGCGTGGGAGCAGTATTTGGGATATTGATGCATATACATGACTTGGCATTGGTCTTTGTGAGGATGTATATACGTTTCTTCGCTGGGTTGCATGCTTTCTTATTTATTCTTTTCTGATATCCTAGATCGTGTCTATAGATAATGCTTACATGATACCATTTCATCCCATAAACAGAGTGAATATCTTCAACGTCGCATGGGGAAGGGGACGAGGATACACATGCAGAAACCCAACTCCACCATCCAGATAAACGATCATACTGCTGTCGAAGTGTCCCGACCTAGAACGGCCCAGCGAAGTCTCCCTTCTGACATGTGAGAGGGTTGGGGGGGACTCGGTAAGGTTCCGAGATACCTATTGCGTCAGTATACGGCAAACCGGGAGATGGTAGGGAGGGACCCGCGGAGGATTCATCAGTGAGTCAGGCACCGTGTATCCAGTTCGGATGGGCAAGTTCTTCTCCACATGTGATAAGGCGTGACAGGGTGGTTGCGAAACAAAAACTTAGGCGAGCTGGATAAATATTCGTACATCTCGTTCCTCCATTGCATATAGGTATGGATAGTTCAAGCCCGGATTCTCTTTCTATTCTAATATACATCCTCCGGGTTCACTAAAAAGTTCTCTCCGTTCTCACGGGAATGTTTGAGATCTTTATCCCGACTGAGCGGTTTTCGCATGTCGAATGCATCTTCTCCTTCTTCCGATTGGCCCGTCGGATCTTCACTGTAGTAGTTGACTACTCGTCTAAACACGGAGTATCTAAACGGGGAAAGAAGAGCGTTAGCCATGATCTGTAGCACAGAGATACAGAGGGGGAAAAATTAAACATACCCCATCCCCTTGTACATCCCGACCGCTATTGCATTGCCAGCTCGAACATATAAATCCACAAACCACGCATCATTAATATCTGACGCCCGCTCCAGACTCTCCGTTAGCCGGCGCGCATGGCCTAATCTCCGCCAGGCGGGTGCTATCGTTAAGACCGTTATGTGGCCGTGCCAGGGCGTATAATGCTCCGAATGCCGCATCGAGGGATGTTGGGACTCGAGCTTGCCCATTACTATTTGGATGGAAGGAAGAAATTAGCCGGGTCCTTTGAGGTGGGTTATTTAGATTCGAACATACTATAGCCTATTATCTGGCCGTCGCGGTCTTCCACCACATTGAAGAGGGACGGCCATTGCATGAGATAGTTGAGGTAGAAGTTCAGGTCGTAGTTTTCGGTGAGCGCATCGAGGTTGGTGAGGTTTAGGGAGAGGAGATCGGTGGGCGTCATGCGCCGGATAGTAGCCATGTTGATGGGGATTCTCTCGCGGGTTATGAGTGCAGAGGTTTGCGATATCAAACCGTGTATCTTGTATGGAGCAGTGTGGTCAGGGCGGGGTGATCTGGGCGGTTTGTCAGGAGATGAGTTCAGCCAACAAGAGCTATTGGGTTCTAACAACGACTGCGGGAGGCCAATGGTGTCTCCGTCTCTTGCTTTGCCCTATATCCAACGTGGTGAATTGTGTGAATTTCTCTCCGTCTTGTCGTCGTCGTCGTGGAAGATGAAGGCGCGGCTCCGCGAAGTCACGGGACTGGCTAGTCCGGACTCGGCAAAACGACAATAATCACCGCCAGCGAGGTCTATACACACTCCAACATACAGACTCAACATCCCGTCCGTCTTATTATATGTGGCACAGTTCGCTGTTTTGGATACACAGTCTCTGTCGACGCTCGCTGATTAGCCTGTCTTCGTGGAGCCGTCTCTGCTGTCAATGCGCTGGCAGCAATTGCGGACAGCCAACCCTCGCCTTTAATTCCGAGTCACGCCCTGGAGTCGCCCGAACGGACGGGGAGCGTGCCAGACGTGCGTGGACAAGGACCGAGGAGAGAAAGAAAACGTCCGTTTTCCTTTATATGAGAACTGCTGTTTATATTTCTCTGCGACTTGCACCGTGTCGACTATCTCGGCTACTAGTACCTTGTGTCTCGCACACCCATCATACCCTCGGACAAAATGTCACCATCCTCTCCGATTACACCGTCTCGACGGCGACGTAACCCGTCAAACCTAGGCATTTCCACCACAGCCGATTCTTTTGCTACAAATGGCTATGGCCATAGCCCGCTACAATCTCCACAGACACCCAGATATTCGGGTCCCCTCTCGCCCATGAGCCCCCGTCACGAGCACTCGGAAGGGATGGATAGATCGACGAGGTTCTCCGGGGAATTTACCGCTCAGGGGGACTCGGGAGGCGGAGGTTTGGGGAACTTGGCGGATGAGCTGGCGGATGCTTGGGACGAGGAGGGGGAGGCATACACGGAAGGAAATGAACTTATGCAAGTTCATGAGGAGGAAGAGGACGCCTCTGCTTCTACGCATAATGCTGGGAGCGGGTCGGATGAAGAATGTTCTCAAAGTCCAAGCTCAAGCCGCAACAGCTTGCAACTTCCAAAGCAAAGGTCAAAAGGGACGCAGCGGCATCGTCGAATTGAGACCATGTACGACGGCTCGGATTATGGCAACGACTCGGATTTTGAGGAGGCGGGTGATCTTACACCAGGGCTGGAGGCTCGAATGGCGGGCCTTGAGAATCTCGTACGCTGGGGCATGGGAGATAACGGGCCTTCCGGACAAATCGTCGACCGTGTTATTGAAAGCTTGCGAGATCTGGGCGGCCAGAGCGGCATTGAAAATAGCGCTACTCGGTATGTGGGCATGCTGTGTCTAATACTGCTACAATACCTTATCATATGCTAACATTCCGTTCGCCTAGACTAATCACCGCCCACGCTTCTCTCACCTCCCACCTAACCCACCAAACCCGCACCTTACAAACCCTCACCCACCCCCTCCTATTCTCCCCCTTCCCCATCCTCTCCCTAGACGCCATAGACGACCTCATCCCCCTAATCGACGATATGATACCAAACCTCCCATTCCCCGTCCCGCAAGCCTCTCTTTCGCAACAAACCCAGCAACATCAACAATCCCCTCAACGAACAAACACCGACCCCCTCCTCTCTCTACGAGCCCTCCTCTCCCAAACTTCAGACCTCACACACGCCCTCCGTGCCCTCAACGATACAATCCACGAATCCCGCCAGTTGACCTCCGCCGCGTCCCGACGGCTCAAGTCCGTCCGGGAACTGGTTGCGGAGATGCGACGGGAAGAAGAGGGCCGGGAAGAAGGGACGAGGTGGATTGAGAAGGGCGAGTGGGATCGACGGTTACAAGAGAGGGAGGCTGGACGGGTCTGCGGGGATGTTGTGAGTGGATTTGAGGCTGTCTGTGGGGAGTGGAGAGCGCGGTTGTTTGGGGCGGAGGTTGCAGCTGCGTGATGTCTTCTTTTTTCAGTTTTGTTTTGGCATCATACCATGTTTTCTTTTGCTCCCCCCCTTTGTTTTTGTCTTGGTGAGACCCACTGGATGTAAAGATGTCATGTTGGAATTTTTTTCTGAATTTCCTCGTCTTATCTAGCCTTTGCTGCTTTTTTTTTCATTACGTATCCCTCTTCCCTCCGCTCCGCCCCTTGGATGCCCTTTTTGTTTGAAAGAATAGAAGAATCTGCTTGTCTGCAACCTACCTACCTACCCCATCTGCTTTTGCTAGTTAGTATATCACCCACCAGCACCGACAGGCGCGCGTGCACGCATACCCCTCCCTCCCCCCTTTTCCATACCCACCTTCCCCTCCCTGTCAGAGTTACCTACCACCAATCTCCTCATTCATATATACGCCCATAATGTTTCCTTTCCTTCCCTTGCTTTTCTTTCTCGCGTTTGCCACACGCCAAAATCAAACCGCATAGACATGCCCGTACCTCCCGACTCCCTTAATCATCTTGATTTTTGCGTTGCGTGTTTTCTGCTTGGATTTTGAATCTTGTTTGGTTGGCCTGAGTATTGTATGTAGATAGATGGATATATAAATGAATAAATCTAGATGAACTGCTTTGATATCGTATAGTCCTTATATCCGTCCTGTTTCCTTTTGATTTCTCTGGGTGGTTGGTTGGGTGGTTGGTGTGCAGAAAGAAGTGATATACACAGACATGATATGATGGGCTCGGTATACATACAAGACGGATAGATATTCCACGTGGTCCACTCATTTCTTCTCTATCTATCTGTCTGTCTGTCTGCCATTCTTTTTCTCGCTTTATTTCTATTTCGTAGGTGGCCACTATCGTAAGGGGACAGATGGAAAAGGAGACTGACTGACTGACTGCTTGGTTGCATTTTCACGGTCTTGTAAGTTCGCCATGCTTGATAGTGAAGGAAACGGATATACTCCGTTAGAAGACAACTAAATAAATAAGAAAGTTTAAGAGCGTTTTGAATTCAATTCAATACAATACGATTTAAGTTTGAACAGATAATTCCATTTTCATTCATACTTTACTTCGCTTCACGCCTCCCCGGGTCTGGAGAGGCGGACAGAACAGACAGATTACATAGATAGACAATTTGGCAAAAAGGGTTTTCGAAACGGGGTAAGACAGAATAAGAGAAAGCTGGAAATGGAAATGGCAATGGAAAAACATAAAAGGGAGAAAGAGGAAAAATAAATGACTTTAAAAAGAAAAACTTTGATATTAATCACCCGATTTGATTTCCCATGTCTTTAGCAAGAAAAAAAATGACGGAAACAATGCGAAAGCGAAAGCGAAAGCGAAAAAAGATGAGAATGGTTAAGATGATGTGAACATTTATGAGGGAAACACAAAAGACGAAAGACGGAATGAAAAACACAAAATAGAAACTAGAAAAAAAAAAAAACTCCCACAAAGCAGCCATCCATCATCCATCATCCGTTCATCTTTAATTTCCATTTTCCCTTTTCATTTCCCATTCCTCCCCAGTCATACAGCTCTAATCCCTCCACATCTACCTACTCCTTTCTAAACTTCGGTCTCCACGGCTGCGCAGCGCCGCTGGCAGGCGGGGTAGACCCCTCCCGGCTCTCAGGCGCAGGGGAGGAACTGGTTGGCGCGGGGCTTCTGGACAGCGATTTTGGAGGAGCAGATGAGTCCGGACGGCTGAACCGTGGAGGAGGACGTTCACCATTAGCGGATAGATCCCGATCCCGATCCCTAGGGGGACCGCCGGCACGGAGGTGTGGGGGGACGTATCCACCGCCCGTGCGGGGAGCTGGCTGTTCTTCTCTCGCGGCGGGCGCGGGGGAGCCCTCGCTGGGGGGAGTGGCGGTGCCAGCAGCCTCCTTGGCGGCTTGGCGCTCTCTCCAGGTGGGGCCGGTGCGGCCGGCGAGCTGGAGGCGGGGAGCGGTGCGCTCAGTGGACTCTGAGCGTTCGGGGCGCTCGGTGCGGGCGGGGATAGCTCCAGCCTTGCGGGCCTGGAGTTTGGCCTCGATCTCCTCTTCTCGTTTTCTTTGAATGGCAGCCTTCTCGTCGAGGATTCTGTTTGATATTAGTGAGTGTCCAAGTATAGAACGTTCCGGAGAGGAATCGGATTTATCATACCTTCGCTCTTCTTCTCTAGCAGCCTTCTCTTCGGCGAGTTTGCGACGACGCTCAGCATCCTTGGCAGCCTTCTCTTCTTCTTCGCGGGCGATGCGCTCAGCCTCCTCACGTTGGCGTTGCTCCTCTGCCTCTCGCTCCATGCGCTCACGGCGCACACGTTCTTGGACCTCCTTGACACGTTGCTTCTTCTTGTTCTCGAATTCTCTCTCAGCGGCCTTGCGGTTCCTCTCGAACTCTGCATGTCTCTTCTCGCTGATGTTCTTTCTGAACTCGTTGAAAACGGGTACCAAGCGGCTGAGTCGGTGTTTGAGGGCGACATCTTCCTTGTGCTTCTGTTTGGCGGCGGCAAGGGTCTCTGCGGTGGTCTTTTCGTAGATTTCAAGATCGTGCTTCCTCTGGGCTTCGTAGTCTTCAGGCAAATGCTTCAGCTCCTCACGACGGAAAGCACGCTCGAGATGGTCAATACGCTTGGCGGTGATTCTGACACGATCGTTGAGCTCATTCTTCTCCTTCTCGAGTTGAGCAAGCTTGATGGTCCGGAGACTGTTACTATCCAATTCCTCCAAGTTGATTTCGCTAACGTCAATGCCCTTGACGCCAGTCTTGAGCTCCTCGAGTTGTTTCTTGAGCTCTTGTTGTCTAATACGATCTTGCTCGTCCTTCATGCGCTTACGCTCACGCTCCTTATGCTCATCAAGGAGGCGTTGTTTCTCTGCCTCTTGAAGCTGCTGGGTGCGAATGCGCTTGCGCCTCTCCTCCTCTTGCTGCTTCCGTTGCAAAGATTCCATTGCAGCCTCCTTCTTCTTGTCGATAACGACCCGGCGAGCAACAGTCTCCTCGTGCTCCTTGGCAGCTCCAGCCTTCGCTCTGGCATAGGCAACCTGTTTGGCCTGGATGCGAGACTGGTTGTACGATGGGTCAACATACATGCAGGTGAGGTGAAGGGTCTTTGCCAGGCGTGTAAGCTGGGATCTGGCGATTTCGGCGGGCGTGCTCTGGAGTCGTTGAACAGAGCCAACTTCGCTTTCAGCGGAGCCAGCGGCGCTTCCAGGGTGCATAGCCTTGGCCGAGGAGAAGATATCGGAATCGAAGGTCAGGACACCGGAAACATGGTCAACTCGGATAGCCAAGTCACCCTTCTTGCAGCCGTTCATGATGAACTTCTCAATCATAGAAGGAGTAACCTGGAATGGTTCGGGGAACTGAGCAAGCTCGTGGACAAACTTGACCTCAACAGACTCGTAGACCTGCGACAGCTGCTGGAAGAGACGGGTGAGGATAACTTGTTGGAGAGGAAGGACGTATTTTTCCATTTCGGGGTCAGCACCGATCTGGGTGAGAATTGGAGAGATCTTCTTGCAAATCGACAAGGGGTGGAAGTCGACCTCCAGGATGTTGTAAAGATCACGGATTTCGGGGCGGGCACGGGCAAGCAATCCCTTGTTCAGAGCGTCCTTGAAGATGGCCGCACGGGTGGGAGCTTGGGACATGCCAAGAAGGTTAGTGAGGCGAGTGTTCTTGTTCTTACGGACCTCATCAACGTCAACCAGCGCTCCCCGAGAGCGAGAAGTGCTAATAACGGGAATGGAGAGTGCCGAAAGAAGAACAAACGAGGCGGTCTTGGTCATCTCAGCTTCGGACACAACTGGGTTGTCACGTTTGGGGCTTTGTCCCGAAGCGACAGCATTGGCGGACTGCCGGAGAAGGGTGTAGTAACGGCTCCAGGCCGCAGCATGGAAGAGGTAGTTTTCGCTAACCAAAAAGATACGGGTAAGCTTTTCGTAGTAGTTGGCCATCATGATGTTCTTGGCGGGCCGTTTGCTGAGGTTGAGAAGAGTGTGGATATCCTCAACGCTTCTGAAGCCCTCCTGCCAAAGCTCCAGTTCAACAGCCACATTCAATTGTTGGAAACGAGTATCCAAATGACGTTGCAGGGTGTCTGGATCGCTCAGGTTGATGGCATGCATCTGGCTGGAGTACTTGGCGGCATTCTGAACGTGGTTACGGAGCAACTCGCAAAGGCGGCGGAACTCAGTCTTGCGGGTGTACTTCAAGCAGAATTGGAAGGCCTGGAGAGCGGTGGTTTGGTACATAACCTCGAGACGGGCATTGTTCTTCAAGATTTCCAGAACAGTACGGTAGGTCTCCCACAAAAATTTCAACCATGGTGTAACGATGGCTCTGTCTGTCCGATCGCGAGATTGTTCACCGGAAACTGTCGCAAGGAGGATGGTCTCAGGAGTCTCGATAGCGTCGAGATCCTCAACGTTTGTCGATGGGGCAGCCGACTCAAGAGAGGACTGGATCTCATCGGCCTTGGCTTGCGCTTCCGTGACTTTTTGCTCGGCAAGTTCAATAAATTTTTTCAAAACCATCTATATCCAAAAAATAAACACGTTAGTACCAGCGAATAACACCTCCTGTATCCATAATCTATCTTTCTTCACTTCCCCCAAACAATCGCATTCGTCTTTCGTGTCATCTCCATAGGAAAGAATAGGGTGAAAAGCCTACCTCAATCGTCCCGACATTGGTGTTTTGCGCAATATTCTTATACTGGTAAAGGCCATCCTTGGCAGATTTTCCCTTCCTCAGATCGACACACAGCTCGACAAAAAGGATCATAACCGGTTCGAGAGACGCGATGGGGCTGTTGCGGGATCGCTTGGAAGCGACTTGTTCGTGAAGGACCGTCAGCGCAGCCTGGGACTGGCCAACGGCGATGAGCTCCTCAGCTCGCTATCGACAGACACAACGGTCAGTTTGTTTCAGAGGCCCGCAGTTATTATCTTCCTCAACCAAGACGACTTACCCTGAGAACATTCTCAGGCCGGATATGGGGTGGAGGCGGCATGATGGGCAACCCTCTCTCTCTCCCCCTAAAATCAACGACGGTGGTGAAGAGGCGGAAAACTCAAACCCGACAGGCGATCAGGGCGACGGATGGCGGGCCGACGAGGGGAGGGGATGAAACGGTCTCGACGAGGCACACGCGCGGGCACTGGGATCGAGACGGACAGCGACGCGATGGACAGGCCGCAGGTCGTGGTGGTGATAGGAATTTCGGCGTCGACGTTGAACTTCTTTGTGGTTGTGCGAACGGGGAAGGCGAAAATTGCTGTGGGTGAGGCTGAGTCAGCAGGGCGCGAGGTCACGTGGTAATTCCTAACTATCCCGAGTCTACTATGGACAATAACTGAAATACTCTGAGCACTAACTAATACTATACTACCAACGGACATCCCGGTACCATTCTACTTGAGTCTTCGAAGCAGTCGATGACCCTCTCCGCGAGCTGGAAATGCTTGCACAGCTCTGCCCTTTAGTTAGATTTCGGCTGGCATCAGTTGACCCACGCAGCACGAATGATAGATGCAGAAGCGTGGCTAGCTCGAAATGCTAGATTTGGCACATCATTCGCTCAAGCTGGACGGATGCTGCGTTGATGCGGTTGTTTACTCAGTACGTTCGCAGTTATTTCCCACCAACCCAGCGGCATTTGTCCTGTGAGTGAGCCAAGTTGTTCACCAGATCTCTGGATAGTGGAGAAAGAGGGAGTACATGTATGTACAATCTCCAAGTAACGAGCAAGGACGAGGCCGGATATATGGTATAAATTCTTGTGATAGGGATCTTCGGGTGGGCGCCACGTAGTTTCATCGTCGAAAGACAAGACCGCAGAGTTTGTACTCGATGGTAGGTGGAGCAGGGTGGATGGTAATATTCCAAGTGTAGTTCAGCATGACTTTATACAAAATGAGATGGACCACCCGCTCCTCTTGAATCTGGTACCATAAACGATGTCTTTTTGCTTCCACATCCTGGGACGAATTGACAGCCACTCCGTGGAGGTCGAAAAGCCGAACTATTGTGATGGATGGCATTTTGAAACGAAACCCATGATCCCCGAAGCATGCCAGCATTGGCCTCGTCCATTCTCTGAAGTGCAAGACGTCAATACTTTGAATACTTCAGATGACGTTTTGGGCGAGCAAGTTAATAACACTCCTCATCATTTCTCGGAGTGGTACCATAGTTTGGAGTTGCTGCATATCCATTTCAAATGGACGCTGCTGAATGCGGATCGCGATACAGAGAAGCCATAGCCATCGGACGCTGTTTTGGGACAGCGGGGAATAGCTTGTGAAAGTCATCCGCAACCAAGTCAGTCTGGTAAATGTTGCATTGCAAGGCAACGTCACAGCCCATCGTTGACGTAGAATTTCGAGTTTTCCCTAAGGAATACTTTGCTCTGCAACCCAGAACCAGTAAACGGCGATACGAAGAGAGATGGGGACTCTTCTGTCGACCCAGAAGTAGATGAAGGAGTCAACCACCAATTTGGCCCCTGGTAATCCTACCCATCATGGCCTTCAGTAATGACTCTACCCTTACCATGCGCCAACTCGACACCGAGTCGTCAGCATAACGCGCTGGAGGATCGTCCGCATACTCCTGACTGACGCATAGAGTCCTTCTTTCTAGACAGCTAGCATGAATAGATATATTCGGCGGTGGGATACATTTGATTTTCCTCCGCTTACCTGTTCATTGTCAGTCTCACGCTTTGTTGCGCAGGTAGATAGATGCTTACATTCCAGCAGCTCTTCGTTCCTTTGCGAACTCGTTTCCGCTCGGATTATTTACCTCTCGCGCTGCCCAAGATGTTGGCAAACTCTTAATATTGTGTGACTTACATTTTTGGAATTTAGTTTCGGGGACTTTCCACGGCCATTTCTGGCTGGGGGAATTGTGGTTGAGGTTGATGAATTCGATTGGGATGTTAATGATGAATAAGTTCCCTGTTGCTCGTAGGTGGCACTGGAGGGGTCTGAGAAGGGAACCAAGTCTCATATAATCCGCAAATACCAACCCTTGATTCTTGGTAGATATGGAAGGCATGCTTTGGCTGAATTTAATCAATTCTGTTCTGAGAACTTCCCATGCCGCCTCCTTTATCTGACCTTCTTCAGCTGCTTCTGGCATGTATTATATATGGCAGAGAGACGAGGGGTGACGATGATAATGTCTGCATGAGCTGTCGGTTGACAAACTTGGAGTGTTTTTGCAACTGGCGTGGAATAATATCTAGATACGAGCTGTTTAACGAAGCAACATGATAAGGGGTAAAAATGGATCTGTGCGCATTTTCGGTCGGCATCTGTCTGGAAGGGGTCGGCAAACAAGGAGCAGGGGCCATCATAAGACAATCCTCACTGGTGAAACAGAAGCTTGGTGGCCAATGATGGGAAGGACGAAAGACCCATTCCGTATCGAGAGAGCTGCTTCCTTTGAGTCCATTGGGTGAGTTAACATGTCGCTGCCAACGGAAGAGCAAGTGACGTCGGATTTTCAGGGTCTTTTATTAAGGCGTTTTTGTGCGATTCCCTCCCTCAAGATCGCCTCAGCTGTCAATTCCATCCAAAGCCTCTCATATTTGCTTTTCGCGAACATTTCGAAAACGCCAGCGAAACAAAATGGTGTGCCTAGTGAAATACCAGTCTCCATGTTGGTCTGAGGGAATCCACATCCAGTACCGCGCTAAATCAAACCAGCCAACTCGCTTATGGGGCTGGCTGCTTTGGCCTCCTCTTTCCCTTTCCTGTGCCGGGATTTCTTGCTGCAGGAAATCGGGAGATGCCCGTAACCAATTGGCGGGTGCTGTTTGAGGACAAGGCGGAAAAACAGATAATCAAATACCGTTACCGTTAGAAGTGGCTCAAATGTGATGTACAGTTCAGACAGGAGCAGGTTGAGATAAGAATAGATCGAATATCATTTCGGCTGGGCCGTGATGCGGTGATGCGGTGCCGTAGTTCAGGCAGGGGGGGGTTATTTCACCGCCCAGCATCATATGCTTCCAAGTTCCAACCACAGCACAAACACCAAAGAAGAGCATATGCCACCGTAACTAATCATAACTAGTTTCGGGCCCTCAGCAGGTTCCTGCAGGCGAGAACTGGAGGCGGCTGACTGGCGGGGAATTATCCGCAGCAGCAAACGAACGGTTCAAGCAGCCCAAGGCGTTCTCTTTTCTTTTGCAGGCCGGTCAAGATGGCAATTCTGTTATTTCTTGGCGGTGCCCTTCTTTCTGTTGTTCTGTTGCTCTTGGTCCCAGAATCCGCGATGTTGCAGCAGTTTGATGATAAATTGATAAATTGATAGACGGCCAAAGACGGAGAAAATACGCGACTGAAACGTTCTGTAACGGCGATACGGCGTGACCGAGACAGCGGCACATGTACCCCCGCGCCAGAAAATGGCGGCGAGTGACAAGTGCGGCTCCAGACCCGCAGCGGTTTGATGAGTAAATTACCAAAGTGACGGCGTGGGGCCCCGGCGGACGGCCCCCGTACGGCTCCGATACTAGCGGTAACAATGCTCCCCCTTACAGTCAGCGGCCAATCACGTTGCGGGCGGTCTTTGTGTTCGTTTCTCTCTCAACCTCAACCTCATCTTCATCTTCAACCTCACCTTCACCTTCACCAACCACCACCACCTCCGCCTCTTGCTCCAGGCTGCGTCGCCATCTCCCGCCATCTCTGCTCCACCGCCTCTGTCATCCTCTCGTCGACTCTTGCTCCGCTGTGCGATCGTGCCTTGTCGTCTGACTCCCCGTGCTTGTGTGGCCCTCTCTGCCTCCCGACCGTCAACGCCCACGCCCACGTCCACAATCCTTCGTCTTTCGCTTATCCTACCCTCCGCGACCCCAATCTTCCCTACCGTCCGCTGCGGGCAAGTACCCGGCGCATATTTCCCCTGACGACGGCAATTCACTTTGTCTGTTGCGCACCATGCCAGCCGCCTACGAGATTCGATCTGGGGGAGACGTCAAGCACAAGAAACAGAACATGGCCGAATTGAAACTCAGACGGCTGAACGAGCTCAACATAAGACTGAAGGAGGATCTTGAGCGGCCGCGAGTCAAGGTTTCCGATGCCTCTATGTCGTGAGTGTCTCCTAGTCTTTGGAATCCCGCCAGCCCGGTAGTGACCGCACAATGCGAGCGCATCGGTATGTGGGGAGAAGAATACAATGGCTGACCTGGAAAACTACCATTTTTCACCGCTCTACAGACTCATCAACTACTGCAATAATACGAGAGACTTTATGGTGCCTTCAGTATGGGGACAGGTATTTGCTGCCCCTTCAATGCTCTTTTGCCCTGGGCCACCGCAAGTCTACACTGGCGGCACGGCAAACGGCAAAGCACAGTAGCTCTAACAAACTGCAAACAACAGGTCGACAAACGCGAAGACCCATATGCTCCACAACAATCAGGTGGCTGCTGTACGATCATGTAGAGTGAACGAATGTGTTGACGGACCTCCCATTTACTATCCCCACGACTTAATTCCTTAGTTATCCTTTCTTCGAATACCCCATTTCTCGAGTTCCCTTTGACGATTGGAACCCCTTGAGCTCCCCTCCTATCCCCCCGTCGACATTTCACCACCATCGACATAACCGTATTTTCCTTTGGAACGAACACAAAGCAAAATACTCCACCTGCCATGTTTGAATGAATGGAATTGATAGCACACTTCAACTGCATTGCTGGATGAGGCTAGTTCGCCCGATACTGTCAAGAACGCCTTTCAACCTCCCTTCGTGCAATGCATTGAAGCACCCAGCTTCATCCAGCGGAGAAAAGCTATAGTCTGTGTTTGGATGCTTTCGGCCAGCCTCTCAATGCTGTTGGTCGGTAAAACCCAACATGACTTCTTTTGGGCTGGCAACCATTTATTTTGCATTTCCTCGACTGTTTTAACGGACATCATCTCATACCCCTATTTCCTATGTTCCTAATTATTTTCCTTTTCCAATCTCACTTTCTATTTCTTTCCTGTTTGATTTTTTGACCATTGGGCTGTGCAGACCCCCCCCTTTTTATTTTCCTTTTCATTTTTTTGTCCATTTTGTCTCATCCCTACGCCTTTTCGCCTCAACGTCCCATTTCCTTGGGGCATCCTTTCCCCTTTTTTCATTTTCCTTTGTTCTCTGATTAATTCATTATTTTCTCTTTCCGTGTCTATTTTTCTCCCCCTGTTAAATCGTTTGGAAAGTGTGAGAACTCGGTCGGAGCAGAGTGCGGCATCCTTGAATCTTTTCTTGTAAAATAGATTTTGGGACGAAACGGGAGTGAAAACAGTGAAGTGAAATATATCCTTTTCTTCAGTTCTTTTTTGCCACCCCGTCCCCTTACCGTCCAGGATCCATAAACCCTTCTATTATGTGCAGCAACCTTCGTATCAAGCGGAAATTCAGAGTCAACGGACATGAGCCAACTAACACACCCCACAAACTACCAGCTCCACACACATACGGCATTCAACGGATTCGGAACGAGACAAGGAACGCGCGGATTCAACAAGAACAGCACCACATGTATCATGAAAGTCTTCACTGACGACAGCGAATCTACTTACTCGACTGCTTTCCCCGAGTCATTAAAACGAACCCGAAATAAACTCTTTGGCTACTACTTATTCTAGCTTTGCCAACGACATAGTTCCACACTTTGCGCCGTCTCCCTTTCTATCTTCCCCCGGGCGGGTATTTATTTATCCATCTCCCTCACCGTGTGACGTGACGGCCTGACTTTTTACTGGGTTTGACATTGTTCACTGTCGCCATTGGGAAGATAGGCATTTTTTGGTTGTTGTAATGGTTTCTTTCCCAGCTAGGTAGCTCATTGTTCCGTTCATGGGGGGTATCTTTCTCTGGGTTGCGGTCGGCATCCATTTCTCTTTCTCTCTCTTCTTTCCAACGTATAAGGTGGTTTGAGTTCGCGGTATACACCCACACCCCTAATGAATGGATCCCAGCGAGGAGGAAGGACGGATTAGATGAAGGGGGGCGGGGGGCAGAAACAAAAAAAAATGGAGAATTATTTGGAGAGGGGGGGGACTACTTCCTTCAATTACGACAACGGGGTATTACTTACACACATTGCATGTTATATGAAGACGGGATGTTTGGATAGTTTAGATGGATTGATAGATGGATGGATGGATGGATGTCTGGTAAGAAGAGGTTGGGATTCTGGCAGCGCGATGAGATGCAAACCGCTCCTTTATATAACTGTTAACTAGTAATAAACTATCAACGATTCATCAAAGAGAGACCACACCGCTACAGCCCGTCTCCCTGATATATGAATTGGCCAAATCAACTGACAACATCAGCAACGAGCTTAAAGGAAAAATAAGAGATAATTTGAGGGGATTAGTTTAAAAAAGTCGAAGTATGACTGACATTGTCTGCTCCATCTCTATAGATAGGGCCTGTCCTCACTGAGCTGGATAAGCGCATACACGAGGGAAGAAGCTGGTGAAAACGCAAACTTTTCTTCTATGTACAAACTCCTGCACGCACCAGTGCTAGCTACCCAGGCATTCGTTCCATTCAAGTTCGATTGGTACTGCAAGATAGATGGGGTTTTTGGTCTTATTGCAGGCATTTCAAAAAAAAAACTAGAGCATTACACCGTACGCCGTGCTCGGTCATCTATTGATAAATCTAAGGATAGCAAGAGGAGCTTCGAATCTAAATCCCTATCCTGCCTGGCTTTCACTTTATTAGTTACTAACATATATACATCTCGCTTCCGCCCTGTTATGCCAAGATAGTGAGCCCCGCCCTTTTTTCACTAGTTATATTGATACGGGGAGCGGGAAGGATTGCACTGACGGGGTTGAAGAGGAAGAGTGAGTACAATATGTGCGGTGAGGGGTATAGTTGTAATCCCAGAACTTTCGTTAAGGTAGACGGTCTCCCTGGGGGAAAGGGCAGCGACTTGATTGGCTGGGAAATACCCGGTGTTCCATGGAAAAACTCTGGAAAGCAACAATAACATCATCGTATCTATTATGTATGTGCATATAACAAAGAAAAGAATATATGTGGATGTATTTATTTTGGATTGGCGGCTTGTCATCTATGTCTCAGCATTCTCGGATAAAATACATGGAATACCCGGCAGGGAATAAGAGAAGAACATAGTAACTATTTAAACACTCGCTTTTTGAGTAGCATTCAGTTTGAAGCTGTGTCCCAAAGGAAGTGGAACGGCGTTAGGATCATAACCGGTGTAATTCTTAATAACAGCAATATAGATAGAACCGAACCTGACCCTTACATCTGGCAAAAGTGAAGGAGAAGAAGGGACAAAAAAAACCATGTGCTCCTAGCTAGTAGCTACTGATTTCATGAAAATAAGCCTCCCAAATCCGGACCGACCCCAAGAACTCCCTCCACCCCTCTTTTTTTCCTGTATCGGCTACCCGCCTATATCGTAACCAAAACTCTCCGTCCCCGGGTGTTGCCGCCGTACTCGACTCCATTTCGTCAGCCGACATATCGTATCGTATGCGCTGGCTTATTTCGGCTGTTATGTGGCGGTTTGAGAGGGTTCGTTCCACCCCGGCACCCATTTCCCAGTCACCCAGGACTTTTTTGTTGGAAAGTCTGTTGTTAGAAGGAGTGCATGATGTCTTTTGAATGGGTAAGGGGGGAGTAGGTAACTTACACACTAAGCGAATGTTAGACTATTTTTGCCTGCCATGTAGTCATCCAATTTTCGTCATCGACAAAAAGGGGGTGGGGAGGGGATTTTTCATTTTTGAGGGATTGTAATGGATAACTTACATTTTGCTAAATAACAGAAAATCACCGGAAATATCACTGTTAGTAAATATATCCCAGCTATATATCTCAAATAGGAAGAATAGGCGGAGAAACTTACAGCCCGTGCCTTCTTCAACCATGAGACGCACTCATTGCATCCCATTATTCGATCCTTTATACATATCTCACACCGACCCTTATACCAGTCCTGTTCCAAAACCGAACAGCTTTCAGGGGGAAACTGAGCAGCTATAGGCGTGGCTAGGAATGCAATCATGCCAGCAAGCACAATCAACTTCATCGCGGCGGGTGGTTTAAATATTGATATTTGCAGAAATAGAGTTATGGTGGATCGATATAGGGCAACGAGATAGATGTCTTTAATAAAAGGCTCTTGCCGTGGGTTCAGGGGGAGAATGTGCTTGTTGTCGAAGAATGCGGATAGAATCCGGGTTGGGTTGGATCTTTATATACCCTGAGGCCTGGAATCTTTCCAGGATCGCACAAGGTGGTAGTGGGGGGTTGACCAGTCCATGAGAATCGGCGGTAAAATATTGGAGGAGGGGGCATAATGCCCTCGATCATGACGGTAGTAGGCAATCGAACCGACGGAAATGTCAGGGGTAGTGGGAGCACCGGTGTAGAGGGTCAGACAGTATAAATTCCGATATCCGCTGTAACCCATGGAGGCAGGTTAGTTAACCGCTCTGCATTCCGACCCCAAGGTTCACCAATAATAATTTGTGGAAGTCGGAAGAAAGACGGCCAACGGCATATGGGTAGCTGCATACTCGACTACCAAATAATTTGACAACGAATGCACCTCATTTTTGCCATACCATTCTTATCTCATATCATGATGTTATTCGACGCCTGAATTATGATAAGAGTGTAACTGGGACCGGCTTTAGGATATCCGAGAAGACAGCCATATCTGTGAAGTCAAAAATAGGGGTTTGCAGGGCAAGAAGCCAGAACCGAGCCTTTTGAAGCAATAGTATGACCACGGGGAATCATCGTCCTGTGTAATCCTGCAACGTGGGACATGTGGTTTAAAGCCACAGCGGGGATGCATGGGAATACCAATTGGGGCTCATTAGCGTTGCCATTTACACCAACTTCGGGCCCCGGCATCTAGATAGCCATGAATAGAAATAAAATTAAAGGGTCTATACTCACCTCTCTCGGAAGGCCATTCGCTGCTCCACTGGCACGAGATCTGCAACCTTACCTTTTTTTCGAAGCAACAGTGGCACAGCTTTCGGAATCTGTTATCTGGGTCGGGGGCCCAAATGTACTATGCAGGGGTTAAATGCAGCGAGAATTCTCAACGAAACTGGTCTTCAAAGTTTAGAAACGAGATAGCCGCAGTTAAAGTGGGATTAGCGAATATGACAAGACCCTGACTGCGCCTAGTGATGCCCCCTAGTCCGGTTTGTATTCAAACTCGAGTTCTAGACCCCTTAACTAGGCACATATTTCTCCAGGGGTATCAGAGCCAGTATATCACCGTTGGTGGACTGCCGTTTTAGAGGAGAGCCAGATTCCGGCCGGACATTGCTTTAAAATAAGTTATCAGTCTATAACCGCATGCAACTGGAGCGTCTCACGTAAAGAATGGGTGTGATACTTCATTTGAGTCATCCAATTAGTGGCCATTATTCTGTTGATAGTCTTCTTCACCAAATTCAAGATCTTTTGGCTTTTAGGTAACGAATTTGACTTATATATCAAATTGAGTAACAGATATAAAAATAGTTACTGTATCACCAGTCATTAGCAATTTTCCACACAGAAACAATGGTTTGTTTTCGTAGAGTGGGTTGGGTGGACCGGGGAGGATGAAAGAGAGAAGAATTGACTTTAATAAATGAATGTATTCCTTTCCCCCCGGCAATAAAAATGACTTATAGGAATTTATAGTCATGGGAACTGACAATAGAATCTTGAGAAAGAATGCAAAGAAAGGAAATTATTCAACACATGTTGAATAATCACACCCAAAAGGGATAATCCTTTTTGGCCCCAGCAGGGCCTGTGGGAATACAAGCATAAACTTGCTTCTGTATCAATCTGGGCTTTATTTAGCCTCACCTACAATTCTTGAGAAACTCGACTCCTTTGCAAACAAATCCTTGAATCAACTGTCTGCATGCTCGCTTCTCACCCCGATCAACCTGTGAGCTGCAATGTGGGGTGCGGGTGAAACTTGGTTGTATGTTAACTGGGGGCGCTCTCAGTCTCACCCACCTAGAAAATGGGCTTAAATCATGTTGGAAGATAGTGTAAATGTGATCCTCTGCACAAAGTATGTAGTTCTTAGATCATGTAGTCGCAAGAGGTCAAAATTAAGTTCTTGGTTCCGCTGGCGGAAATAGAGAATGCCAAGAATGCCAAGAAATGGCGGCTCGCCCTGAACCTTCAAAGCAAACAGAAGCGAACTCCACCGCTTCGGAGTCAAGTCCTATCATGAACTTCCAAAAACTTCCAGTTTACAAGATTGTGTTGATTGGGGATGCGGCAGTGGGCAAGGTAAGCAGCATGCCAGGAGAGTGAAACCCCTACTAATTAACTTATAGACTGCTTTTATCAACCGCCATTTAACAGGGGAATTCCGCGAAGAATATGTCCCGACAATAAATGCTGAAGTCACGGAGCAGCTGCATTTTGATACAGTAGGCCGGTGCCGGGCTTCTAATTTGGATGAACACTTTTTTAACGTTCGCCCGTCAGGACCGTGGCGGGATCTTATTCAATGTATGGGATATCCCCAGTGCTCGGAGTGCCGACGCAGCGGAGTATTTAAACAACGCAGATGCTGCTATAATCGTATTTGATTTGGCAAGGAATGCAACCTACGACAAGGCTATTGAATGGTACTGTATGGGTTCTATCTCCAATGGGCTTCTCAGAGGCTGGTCCGACCTGCTACACTAGCTCATACTATCTCTCCAGGGAACCTTACATTAAACGCGAGCAACTGTTCCATCATTATACTCTGCGGCAATAAGATGGATCTAGACGGCCAGAATCACGAAACGAAAGCAAGAGAAACACCCCCTATCATAGCACAACAGACAGGTGGAAATACACAGTACTATGCTATATCTACAAAGTTTGGTCATAACATTGAGGCACCCTTCTTACGACTGTGTCAGCATTTCCTGGCGGACCCTTCTTTGGTATAGTTACTCATCGTCTCTTACGTTCCTACTTAATGTTTGCTCCATATGTTTTCTGAAACTTTTGAAATCCAATAGAAATTCGCCACCCACTGCGGGTTGCCGATGGCTGGTGATGGCGACACCGAAATAGCGGTACATATATCTAGAGATTGGGAATATGCTGCGAAAATTCCGCTTCCAGACGAATATGATTGATGTGATGAGATTAAAAGAGGTCGTTCAAAGTTCCACCTTTTTTATTCCTCTAGGCAGAATATTGCGCAATATAAACTTTTTGGCCTGAAGAAGAAAAGAAAAAAAATCCCTGATATTCATTCATCTTATATATCTCCAATATTCCCTCCTATCAAACCTCCCGATATACTAACCATATCTCATCATTCATTCATCACTCACAATCTCTACATCCCTTCTCAGCAGGCGTAGGACCAGCACCACTCTCCTCCCTCGTCACCCCGTCCTTCTCCTTCTCCTTCTCCGCCTTCTTCTTCGCAAGCGCCCGATCAACATGTCCCAGATCCCTCGATGGATCGATAATATTCCGCACGAGCGATTTCAGTTGTTTCGTCTCTAATAAGAAAATAAATAAATAAGAAAAGAAACGACGGAAAAAAATAGATATATATTAACGACATAGTTCCACAGACAAGGGGGAGGGGGGCTGGCGGGGAAGAGAGCGAGGTAGCACAACCATAAATTCCAATCAAAAGGCCAGGCCAGACCAGGCCAAATAGAGCAAAAAAGAAGAAAAGAAGAAAGACAACAACATACCAGGAAACCCCCCCTCCGTCTTCCGATCCCACAGCACAGTCTCTTGCATGGAGAAATCGACATTCGAGCTGTGTGTGATGGTGACGGTGAAGATGCCGCCGGTCGTGGGGATTAGTGAGACTTCGCCGAGGGTGGTTGAGAAGGTTGAGAGGAGTTCTTGGGCGAACTGGTGTGGGTTGGTTAGTTGGTTGGTTGGTTTGTTAGGTTTCTGGGTATGAGGTGGGATGTAAAGGGGGATTGGGGTTTGGTTAGAGGGAGGGTTTTAGAAAGGGGGTGTGATTTGATAGGCAATTTTAGCAAGGATATGTTTGAAATAGATAGTAGACCGATTTTATAAATAATTAGAGAAAATCCATATATACTGTCCCTCTCCTTGGGCGTGCATGTGCAAGGTGAACTTGAACTTTCGAAATGAACCAAACAACCATTTGCTCAACACGAGGACGATGCGACGTAACTTACATATGCAGCCCTCAGCAACCATTTACACTGCGTACAGTATTCTATCGTCACCCGCGGTAGATGAACGGGGGCCTCAGTTCCCCCTACCAGCGGGATTGCGGACTGTGCATTGTCATCATCTTTGGTGGGGGTGGTGGTGGTGGTGGCGGCGGGGTTTTGTTGGGTGGGTTGGGGGGTTGCCATTTTTTTAATATACTATAATGGATTTACTGGTGCGGTTAGGATAGAGTTTAGGTGATGAAGATGGAAATATAAGATGCGATTTTAAATGATAAGAACTTGAAGTTTGTTTCAAGAGTTGTGTAACTAATCTTTTGCTGAAGATTAAGTTCTGACGTTGGATGCTGACTCATGTGATAAAGTTGCACAACTCCGCGCTTCATTCTCCATATCGATCAATAATTGGTAAATAGAGGTTATAATCAGAGTGTGCATATAATTTTCTATCAGTCTCATTTTGCCCATAATCCCATTTCGGTACGAACTTAGATAAACTTATCCCAATATTCCCTCATTCTCTCTTTTACATTCCACATGCGTCTGTCCATGAATGGAAAGCCGTGATAATTAATAAGATATCCACTATGTTTTTATTGCTTATGCGCCGTAGTAGCTGATATGGGCCTGATAGGGGAATATCGAAACCAGAGAAGATAAAATAATAATATATAAAATATATATATGTAATAGAAGAGACTTAAAAAAAAAACCAAAACCAAAAACAAACCAAAAACAAACCAAAACACATGCCATGACTCATGATGGTATAAAAAAAGAGATAGATAGATGCAAGAAGGGGAGAGTTGAAAAAAAAAGGAATATAAACAAGAAGATAAATAATAAAAAAAGACACACCACCAAATAAATGTTAGCCGTCAATCGCCAACCGTTCGCTAAATAAAATAGAAAGGGGAAAATGGGGATGTGGGAGAGTTCACGCCCCAGTTAGTAGTAATAAACAAAGCCAACCCCATATTCAAAAGGGGTAAAGTAAATAAATAACACACAGATATGCCAAAAATGCGGGAGATATTCAGGAAATGGAGAAATGAAAGAAAATAAACCAACAAGGGGTATGAATGGCATGGGATTTATGATATGATATCCCCGGACTTCCATTTCATGTACCCACCCCGCCCGCCCAGAGACCGATTCCGCCACCCAGCAAACCCATCACCACTATCCAGCTTACCCACACCGTTTCCGTTGCCGTTCTCCCACCAGTTAGTTGCCCGCCAAAAAAAATAAACCATTAAAAGGTGAAAAGAAAGACGTAACCGTAGAGAACTCCGTCTCCCGCCAAAGAATCCTGGAGTGGAAAGAAATAAAAGAAAGCCGATTTTTGAGTTTATGGGAACATTCGACATATGCTGGCGGACATGGCAAAACCGTGACGTTTTTTAAATAAAAAAGAGTTGGACATGATATATGTTTGATGGTTGGGATCAAGGGTAAGAAATGTTTTGTTCAAGTTCCTCCCCTATAGATGTAAGAAGGTAAAAGCATTATATCCTAAAGAATAATTTAAATGTCATCGGTCGCGTTCGTCGGTGGTGATTGCCGATTTCGCCGCCAAAATGCAAGACGTAACCGGCTTCTTCGTCGTGGAACAGTTCGGTTGGTATTGCCATTGCCGCCGTTATGAGGGGGGGACTGGGAGTCGAGATTCGAAGAATGTGAGCTGCTGGTGGGATGGTAGTTGCTGGCGGAGTTTGAGGAGGTTGGACTCGTGAGGCTGAAACCGTTACTCTGGCCGTTGCCGAAGCTTTTGTCAATGAGCGCGGCCATAAAATGTGGCGATTTATCATCTGGGCCATTGCGGCGGGAAGGGGAATGGCGGTCCGAATCGGTCGGCATAGCCACTGGGGTTGCACGACTGCTACCTCCAGCATCATTGTCAGCGACACTTCCGGAGCAGCTGCTGGGAAGACGGCTTCCGGGATTCCGATCGAACGTGCGGCGTGAGCCGTCATTTTCGTCATTGCTACTCTCGACACTGATGAAGCTGCTTGCTTGCGTGGTAGACGATATCGGAGTCATCACCGTGTTATTCGTGTAGGTGCTTGTGCTTTGAGTTCGCGTCCCACTCGTGCCTTCACTCTGGCGATTTACTGCCGTTATGGTTGACGCGCGCCCTGATGATCGCTGGAATTGACGATGCCCTTGTGACTTCCGGGTACCCCCGCTGCACATCGAACTGGCAGACCCTTGGTTCTCTTCGGTACCTGCATCTTGCCCCGTCGAGATAGTAAGCGGCGATATTGCGGTTGGGATGCTGCTCGCAGGGCAATCATGATCATTCTCAAGGCTCTCGTCTATTCCGCGATGCATCTCCTTATTCAGCTGTATTTGGGTGAGGGTTGGAGGGCATGTCCACGTAGCCGGTGGCGTCCTTTCATGATTAGCGGTTGACATAGGCGGCGGGCTCTCAGGAACCTTTAATGGCAACTGTGGTGGAGGAGGGATGCTGGCTTCGGCCGGCACTTCTTGCGGCGTTTTCCCTTGGGAGGCGCGGTTGATCAGTTCACGCCAGATTGACTTGTTCCGCCTTATCTCGGTCGAAGTGAAAGTCAATTCGGGAATGATATCGGATATCCCATCAAAAAGGGGCAACGCAAATATCTTCATAAAACTGATTTGACCATTGGCGAGTTTTGTAAGGTTGCCTAGCTCGGGAGGGCCACCAAAGAGCGCTGTTTCCATCCCAATATCATTCTCCATTTCCCCTTGATGAGCAAATTCCTGCTGGAGAATGTTCGTCCACCGTTCCGCGATAGTCCACGGACGAGCCTAAGAAACGTGAAAACTATTAGCTCAGGGATGTTAATATAGGGATCGGAACAAGGTTACGTACCACATTGCTAATATCGGCACACTTTATCAGCAACCCGCAGAGCAACGCCCGATATGTATCTACCTCCTGATCTTTCCACCCTTCTACGCTGTTTGTTTGGTGATATTTCTCCTGAAGCTGACCCAAGGATTCCATGAATTTGTGGTGAACGCCCATATCAGTAGCAAGGATAGAGCTGATCATCAACTTGCGTAGCTTCGTATCCGTAAAAACCACATGCCAATGGCATCGTAGAATTTGGGAAAATGCTGCGCAATGGAAAGCTTCCAGGACGGAATTGTCATTGTATAATTGGGCGAGGGGAGCGTTTAGTTTCACGAGAAAGATATTATTGACACCCGGATGGCCAACGTCGTGCCCGATTGCTGTTATAAGCAATGTCAAGGCGTCAAAGGGTGTCAATAACGATGCGATTGGGCTTTTTGTGGTAGGAATTTCGGTTCCATGGGGATAGGGAGGCAAAGCGGCGATGCTAACGAGAAAGTGGAAGGTCGATTGGAGGACATCAATAGCGTGGCGAAAGTTATGGTAGAGAACGAAGGAGTTATAGGCCGAACGAGTGGCAAGTAGAAAAGCATGAAGTTCCTCTGCACATAAAGGGTTAATATATGCGATATCAGTTGCACTGAGGACAAAGAACAACATCAACAACATACCTGTGGAGATGCGCCAAGGTTCCAACTCTGGCAACTGCAAAGCATGCTTCAACATGATGCACGCGGCATGTATAAGTTCGTCTTCAGAGAAATCATGGGCTGAAAAGTCCCATTTGCCAATTTCAGACTCGACATGGCGTCTGCGGTCGTGAAGGATGTAAAGCTCGCGCATTTGACTGTCTTCGACCTCCTCTTCAGGGTTACATATCCGTCTCATCAGTTTGGACACCCTAGAAATACCTATTAGTACTGCCCCCTAAATGGTGTTGTTGGATGAGCTGTTACGGTGAGGATACTAACATGGCTTCCCGCAAGTATGCATACGGTTGTTGGTCATTCGCACCGACCCATGATTGCTTCCTTAGTTTTCGAGCGCTCAAAAACCGTGATCGTTCTTTCTGGGCCGTTTTGTGCGTCCGATACGCATGAATGGACAGACCTTTAATCCTCGACGCATCTAGTGGGGTTGTAAGAACTTCGAGAGCACCGGCATCTAAACAACGAGATACAGTTTTCTCAATTGGCTCGAGTGTGGATTCACTGGCGGGTTCCGTGACGTTTGGTTCTCCACTATCATCGTGCTTTGCGGACTGTAGTATAGCCACCGGAAGGACGGTGTGCGGTCCATCTTGACTTTGCAAATCCGACGGGAACGACGCAAGAAATTCTAACGAGCAAAACTTTTTGCATTCGGGCGGCGACATCGATGGCGCTTCCGATGAGTGACTTATTTGCTCTGAGGAACTCGACCCGTCAATAGCGACAAGCGCAAATATAGGGTTACAAGTAGTTCGGGATAGTTCACAGAGTTCGGCTAATTGGCCGATAAAGGATTTTCTGGTGTTACAAAGGTAGACTAGAGAGTAATGAGCTTGTTAGTCAAGGTGCTCGAGGCTTGCGGTCGGTTTTCATGATGATGGAATCCACTATAAACCACTACAACTTGGCAATAGGGGAGAATTGACAAATTACCTTTCTTCAAGATATCAAGAAATAACCGGACATTGTGGCAAAGGTCGGAAGGTTCGTCAAGGGCTGGGAGTTTCGACGTGATAGGATCTTTCTCTATCCACCGTTCCTCCCGCACACGGTCGTCCAGGTATACAGCATAACATTGCGAGGGGTCCATGGTGGGATTGGATATGGGCTCAATGTGAAAAGGGGGTTTTCGTTAATGGAAATATGCAGAAGGAAATAAGAGCAACCTGGGGGGGAAATATGGCGCTTTGTTCATACAGGTGAAGGAAAAGTCGTTGCGCGTTGGGCTTTATGAACTGGGAGGATAGGACGTCAAGTTCGAAGGCCAGTTTGGCGTTCAATTGTGGTAGGTCTGGCGCGTAAGGGTTGGTCCAATTTCGCGATGGTGCAGTGGCTTATCCAGAGAGGTCCGTGACGTTTTTACTTTTAGATCCACGTTCTGGCTTTCCAATCTCTGGCAAAAATTCGAGGGAATATGTGCACGAAAGTAAACACCACAGACAAAAGCGTAGGTTTCCCTGTGCGACGCAGGTTGCAGGACCAGTAAAAATGGGAAATACTGTATGCCTTTTCAGTCCTGCACGGGGTAGAATGGAGTGGAGCGGGAAAATTGGTGCCTGTGGTCTTGCGCAAGTCTTTTGACAATAATCGTTGCAGAACTCCGTCGCCTAGGAAGTGGTATGTTCTCTTCTGCCGAACACCAGTTCTCCGCTCCCAAACTTTTTTCTCTTTTTGGTCTGTTTCTCTAATATCTCAACGTTCCCCTTGTCTTTCTATATGTCTCGTTCTTCAACCGGGAGGTGCAAGATTGGTTGTATTAAAGAGAATCCAGCGGCGCCAGCGTCGCCCGCAAATGAATCGAACGGATATGCGCAACATTCGGCATCCACTTTGGGACCATAAAAAGAAACCACCCCCAGGCGAATATAGCTGAATCGGAGGTGTAGAAAAGGCAATCAATCAACGAGGCCCAGAAAGTAGCCAGCGCTTTTAAGCAGTGGGTGGGGACTGCTCGGGGACCCTTCTATAGCAACATCGCGACAATGGAGGTACTCGAGATGGAATGGAAGAGAACGAGTCACAACCACAGCATCAAGGGGTGTTAGACCTTGGAGGATGCGGCTGCGACTGCGGGAAAGGGCGGCGAAGAGCGATTTAGGCGGATTGGAGCCCAGTGGTGGATTGGGGCGAAGATGGACGTTGAAGGCGGCGTGAGAGGGCGGATTGGGGAATATATTCAAATTCGACTGTTGGGAGCGTATCCACGGATATAGTTATAGGGAGAATCCCTTGCACTGGTGTGTTTTGAGAGCCCCCTGTTGGAGATATCGCAGGATTGAAGCGACGTGACAATGCGCTGCGGCCTCCCGCTTCGGGGTACGGAAGGGAGGTGCGAAAGCGGCAAATGCGAGGAGGGAGAGTGAAGATGCGACGATGGCAATGACAGGCAGTAGGGAAGCACTGCAAGATGCGAGGCGATGGGATGCGATGGGATGGTGGTGGAGAGTGGTGGTGGTGGTGTGGTCGTGTGGTGTGGTGTGGTGTGGTTGGAGAGAGAGGGAATGGATGGATGGATGTGGAGATGTGCAGTGTGTGAGGACTGACCACCTTCCAGTCTTCCAGAAGCAAAAAAGGTTCCCCCCAAGCCTGGGGACGCCAAGCCTGTTCTGTACCGTATCGTATCGTACCGCCCTTCCATTACCGCGCTAGTCCCCAAGTTCCACGCAAGACCGCCCGATCAGCCACTCACAGCCGTAGATTACGCCCAGGCTGGTGGCCAACCGTAAATTACACCCTGTACTGGCCGTATCATACTGGTATTTCGGGCATCTTGGCGATCGGGGACGGAATGCTTGCTGGACGCCGACGGATATTCAGCGCTGTATTGGGGATAAATAACCGTATGTATTGTAAATGGGAGTACTCCGTGCATAGAGATTTATTCTGTGATCTATGTGCCTATTTGTATTTTGCATTCAAGATCCCTCCTTCGTGGCTGCTCCCGGGCTGTGGTTTGTGTCCACTGTCGGCTGAGTTGCCACGTTGGGATCGCAGCCGCCACTTCTTCTGGAAGCCTTCGATCTTATCAACCAGCACATCCCTGCGTTAGTTAACCTTTGTCCTGTCAGCTCAACAACAATATCAAAATCCCGCAGAGATGCACCCCCACCCTCGTTGCGTACATATTCCCATACGCGGTCATGCGGCTGGGGGGCAACAACATCGTTCTGGAATGTTCCTCGGTACGGATGAACGCTCTTGGGCACAACAAACCCTACAGGGCATGGACTCCGCTAGCTGAGCCCTATGGACGAGTGTATCCGGGGGGCCGGAGGAAGGAATGGCCAATAGGCCTTGTTGGGGTCTTGGGGCCTCTAATAAACCCGATCGACAGTCTCTTTGTTCACAGGTTCCACGTGTTGGGAGGTGAGCATGACTGGAGACCTTGTTCATGAGGATGCTGCCTGGACTTAGGTGACGAGAAAGAGACAAAATCGACGAAAACAAAAAAGGGCAGGCAGGTTTATTGGAGAAGGCGCCAGCAGCCTGGGGAACAAATTTCTGTCGAAGAACAAGCATCAGCCAGGTCTGTGAGCACTGAGCTGGCCGGTAGTATTTTCAGATCGAACATGGAAAAGGCAGCGTGGACACACATCCATGATAAAATCGAATATCATGGGGCCGCTTGCTCGCAGCCATCCATGTCAACCAAGGCAACGGCAGATATTTTCTGACACACAGATTCTCTGCACAGCCATGCTGGCGTAATCTATCATGGGAGTATATCCGTACCCTGTCAATGTCAATCCTTGATTCTTCGGCTGGGTTTCCTGGGCAGGGTTTGTCCTAGCCTTGCAAGTCGCCAGAAGGGCAATCATATGTGCTTGACCAAAATCAGACTGCAACGACAAAAATAACCCTGACAGCCCAATACTCAAGAGGGTCGCAGTAGTAAGTTGTCTGTATGCTGATATTTTTATTCTGCGTTGTACTAATCAGGTACAGAACGCAGACAAGCCGACAAATCGTATATGCAGAACGGGCTTACTTGAAACTCCAGACGGCAGGGATGGTCGTATTTTCACCCCGGCTCCCGCGCTTCCATGATCCTTCTAGAAGGTTGTTCCTTGGCACATCGATCAGCAAAATTCCATAGTGCGTCCACTTCTTTTTATCCCTTTTTTCTTCTTTTTTCCTTTTTGCAGTTCCAATCCCGACCTGCTGGTCTTGTTGAACCATTGGGCCACATTGTTATTCTCGAATTTCGGGTTCCTGCTCACTCAAACCAGACCAAACCATCCCCAACCAGCCCGAGCCAGCAAGCCAAACACGCCAGCCAGCCCAGCCTAGAGCGGCCGTATCTATGTATCGACGGGTCAACGCTGATAACGCAATGTGGCGATCGTGGTATCTCGAACTTCGAAGGCTGAAGCCCACACGACGCGATGTTATCCACAAAGCCGGAGTTCATCGGGATCGCCAATGTTCGCCACCAAACCCCTATTTTTTCTGCTATGCTTATCAAAAACATGCATCGATCAAAGCAACAAAAGGGGAAGAGAACCAACGGCCGTAAGGAAATTGATCGGCTTGTCAAACCTGGGGAAATAGCCAACACTTGGCTCTTGGCACAGATTGCAAACAAAATCCTGGGGCATTGCCAGCCCAGCCACTGGCAGCCAGTCTGCTGATGATGCTGGGAGTTAGCTCGGTTCTTGAGGATAAATGAGGTGGGGTAAGGCAGCGGCTTTGCTCCGGCGGTATTTTTTGGTAATGGCGGAGTAAGGTATGTATGGAATGGTATGGTACTGCTTGGCCCATACATACAATACAGTCGCCAAACCAGAATTCCTTCTCGAACTTACTAGGCGCAACTTTCTTCTTTTTCTCTCTTTGTTCCAGCAGAACCTTAGAAATAGAGTTAAATATCTCGATGCGGAAAGTCCATGAATAACAAAACAGGAAATAAAATGACGTCCCACGTGGATATCTCAGATGTCCATACGGATAGATACGGGGAGGATAAAAATACAGGGACCGGGCCGAGAAGAGAAGAGAAGAACAGAAACAGGGAGGGGGACGATGATCAGCCAAACCAGCACCAAAAGGAACACATATGGAAACCCCATCGAAGGCGCCATGCTTGGGTGAAGCCCGAAGAATTCCACCAATGTTGGGCATCACTAACTAGTTCCCTTTATTAGCCTATTCGCAATCGTTGCACCATGACTGGCCTGTGAATTTCAAATGTCCAGCTAATCATCTGCGCTTTCTTTGCCCTTCTCCCTGTAATACAGAACTGATACACGGATTTTACCATCGGTGCATCCATTCTGCAGTCCGCTGATTGGGCGTGGCTGGGATTGGAATGTCGGGCTTGGCGTATGGGGTAAAATTACGGTATGTAATCAATCTTATTAGCAAAAGAGGGATAGGATACACGATGTTGCACAGCGGGTGAAATCTCCTTGAGTACCTCGATGAGGAGGAATGGTCTGATTGATTTTGTGATTTTGGTGGAAGATGGTTGGATGGCTGGGGAGTTTTACTGCACCAATGAATTAATTGTATGGCCTGGTGTCTTTTTTCTTTCTTTTTTCCGCCCTGGTGATCCTTCTTTTTGTTCAAAATCGGCTGCTTGCATACATAGCTGCACGTACAAAAATCGTTTGATATCGCCGTTGATCCCGTTTGTCTTGCTGGAAAATGCGCAGGAGATGTGGCTGCGTTGAAGCTGGCAGGAGATGGAAATGCGCCTATTTGCTGCAGGGAAGCGTTGTTGGGCAAATATTTTATTCCCCAGCACTCTGTACATATTTGCCTGTTTCCATTCACCAGTTCCCCAAACTGGCGGGCGGCCACAATAGGAAAGGTAGCATCACGTGATTGTGCATTACTTGGACCAATCATATTGCAAGACTCCGAATGGAGTATCTGATTAATAAGCCAGCAGAAATCCTGTTGCTTTTGCTCCGCTCCGCAAACAAGACCCCCCCGAATATCATCATCTCCCATCCAGATCGGAAAAATACAAAGATCAACACCGGTCCCAACCCAACAAAGAGCCACCTTCCCAGCCACGAACGCTCCAGCTTCCTCGCCCTCTCTTGCAAGGAGAGTCACTCCATTTATCTGTTACTCAAGAAGTCAAAATACCGCAACCGTTTCAGCTGTTTTCGCGAGGGCAATCATGAGTTGGCTAAAACAGCATCCATTGTCTTCCCTCGACACTTCGCATGTGGAGCGCGGCACCACCGACGAAAGTGATGAGTCCAGCAGCGCAGACACCAGGTCCATATACAGCAATGGATGTGCATCTAATGGGGGATATGGCACAGATGATACCCTTGCTGTTACTTGCCTATTAGAAGAGCATGGTATTCCTTGCTGTCTGGTTGGCATAGCGGCACTTGTTTTCTATGGGGCTGGCAGGGTTCGTGATGTAAGTAGCTGAAGAAGAAGCGCTCCGTCTACATGCAGAGTCTAACTTTTTACAGGACTGGGAAATCTGTGTTCCAACAGAGCTTGTGAGCAAGGCGGCAGAGTTGTTACAATCTAAACCGACACACTATCGCTTGGTCAAGTCATGGCCCTATTATGATCCCTGCTCTCTAATTCACACCTACCACCGGTTTAAAACCAGAGGGATTCACCATTACTTCTTCCTTGTTCCTTCAATTGACATGCACATTGATTGTAATCCATCCAACTTCACACGCAGTCTTAGAGGCTTGCCATATCCCAAGTTAGATGTCTTCATTCAAAGCTGTCTGGATACCTACAACATGCTCCAGCTTTGTGATGTTATTGACGGTACCAATGTTTCAGAGGAATGGGGTGAGCAGAATCTTGACCTTGAGGGGACTAATGATGTGAAATGGGCTAAAGAAAAGAACAAGAGGGGAACTGAGTTTGGTGGAAGGTGGGCTCATGGTCTATTTGCACGGGAAGGGCAGAAAAGTAAAAGAGAGATGTGGCAGTCATTAGTACGCACTAAAGAGGATAGACTGGACTGGACAAAACCAAGGGATGTCTTTCTCACACAGTACCGCGTTATTGGTGCACCGGATCCCTGGACAGAGATGTCTGACATGTCTTAGGATTCTAGCAGGGTGCTTAGTCTGCTGCATAAATGTTCATTTGGAGAGAAGTTTTGGTGGATTTATGAGCGGATGGGAAATAGTATTGGCTACCGTACAAAACCATGTGTATGGAATACAACTTCAACATTTTGCTATTAGCCCGGCTCCGTTGAATTAAAACAGTGACACGCACAAGTTCCAGATCCCGACGTCGAAATTCTTTGCAGTTCCGTAACGTAGAATAGCAGCCCCATAGCACTACAAAGAGAGTATGGTCCTTACTTCATTAGACCTCTGTTGGTTTGGTGAAGCTGCATCATAGACGGCATAGAAAGTCTCCCGCTGACGCTGGTCTAAGAATTGACTCCAGCTTGCAATTTCGTCACCATAAGTAAGCAAGAGGAATTCCAGATCCTGAAAGTCTGAGTCCTTCCTTCTCCCAAACCAGGTGGTAAGCTTTGTCTCAAATTGCCATGTAATATGGATAACATTCACTCGTTCCCCTTGTGGCGTTTGAAATGATGGAGGGATTGATTCGTAGGAGTGTGTGTCCCCAAGGATAGGGGTGCCCAGCTCGCCTAGAAGGCATCAGTAAATGTATGAAGGAATGGCTAACTGAAATAGGGAACAGAGTAGGAACTTCCAAAGGAACCTTGCTTACCGGAACGGATAATATCTACACCAACAACCTGTCCCCCCTCACCAATATCAATGAACATCCTCTCTTGAGTCCCCCCAAGAGGCTCGTAAAATGCTAATATCGCCCTATTTAGTGTTTAGCACGGGTAGTGAGCAAATTTAGGACAGCCCATGCAGGGCTATATTTATGGAACATACCAACTGTACCGGACCAAAACAGCCCTGACCTCAATCACACTCTGAATCAAGACAAGGAAGTCAAGATCATGGGTTTCTCTTCGTGATCCTCGAAGCCTGAGTGCCCATCCACCGAACCATGCCGTTTTCGTGCCACTGAAGGCTTGTTCAAGGTACGATGCGGCCTTGGCTAGTTGGTCAGGTTTAGCCCTTGCGGCATTGCGTTCAAGATCCCTAAGCTCGGTAGGTGAGGTCTTGCCGAAGTACTTGGCTTTTCTGGATCCATCAGGGTGCTCTGCCTGAGACATTTCAACATTCAAAGTTAAAAAATAACTTGGGAAATATCTAGCTTTGGGTTGTGAATAAATCAGAGAAGGTTATATAGAGGATGGTAGTAGTAATCGCACGACTTTTTCAATACCGGGTAGGTGATTTCAAGTTTTTCGTGAAGGCATAACAGGATATTTATGCTTCAACCGCAGTCAAGCCGAAGGGCGAGAAGCGCTGTCCCATCCAAGCGCCTGCCATGACTCGTGTTGCTAGCCAACAACAGAGCAAGGATGTGGTTGTCATGAAACATGGAAGGCGCTCCCGAGCGCCTGGCACTTCCAACAGAATGAAACTGGGCTGGCGCCTGTATAACTCCACAGCGTCGTGTGGCCAGGAATAGTAACTTATGACGGCAGAACTCCTTTCGTGTAGGGGAAGTTATCCTAGATCATTGGATATATGCTGAGGAAAAATGACGCCGCCCCCTGGAGCACTTGTAACTAGCCAATGGGGTTTGGCGCCATATTTTTGTCAGGGATATTGGACACGATAGCGAAGCTGGTTTCCTCATATGTTGAAATAGCTACACACGATCCCATGGGGCGTGGCAAGCACCTTCCCATCGTGCGCGTAGTTCCAAGCCTGGCGGCTCGAAATCCTAGTCTCTTGCATGCGTGGCCACGGCTCGACTGTTCAAGACACAACTTGGTTAACTAGTGCTTTGACAACAGAGCGACGGCGGATACAAGTCAAATCAAATCACTGTTGGTTGGATACGTACGAGTTTAAGTTTTGTAAATTCCAGGGGAGGAAAGCATCCCTCCATGAAATCGCAGCCATCGTCAGCCACTCCAAAGGATCGATTTGACTCCAGTTGCCCTCAACCTTGGGGAGGTTGATATCGCATCAATCTCTATCTCGAGATATGGAGATAACGTCTCCTTGAAATGCCAAATCACGTGACTCCAGACCGGTCGGGTCCATGGCGAACCAAATACAATCGAAATAGAGAGATTTTTCTAATATTCCTCCACAACCAGAGCAGATACTGAGATGTAGTTAATTAATAAAAGAATATCTCACTGAGGGCTACATAGTGATATAGGTTTCATATAATTTTAACGAAATTTAAATATTTTATGGTTAATATTAGTTGAAAATGTATTTAGATTTGTATTTGGATTGGTATTTCAATGAAATTGAGACTAGAACCCGTAGTTAACGCTGCAATTAATTAAAAGACATGCCTGATAAATAAAAAAAAAAAAAAAAAGGTGAACCTCAGGAGACCCCATGTTCAATCCAACATGGAAATAACAGGAATAAACATGCTGCTAACATGAAAGGAACCTCCACTCATTTCGCGCCTCTTGTCCCAGGGTAGTACTGTAACACCTATCAATTAAAAAGTCGAGATGTCCGCTGCTTCAACGACCGTGCAAGAGACCCGAGACGGCGTTTCCCATTCCTCCACTGACTGACTGTCTTAACTTGGTCGTCCGGAATGGATTTCGATCGCTGTTCTCGCGGTACATATAGTGAAGCGGTCATTGTCGGTCGTGATCTATAGTATCCACGAATAACTTCATCCATCGCCGCATTGACGCTGTCAAGGTCCCTAGTCGACAATTCAATAAACCTCATACCAAAGTCGTCGGCAAGCTTTTGTCCCTCGGCAGACGTGATCACCTGCGGTCTGTCGGCGGTTACCAGGGATGAATCGGCGAATAAATAGATCGGTTTCGAAGATACGAACCTGTTTTGCTCCCAGAAGATCTTTCGTCCTTCGTCGTAGAAAAGCTTACAGGCCCATAACACGTCAAGGTTGATCCCGCTTGAATATGGATCGTGATATACCACGGGACGCGGAGATGTTAGGCAATTTCGGAGAATGGCGAGTTGTAACTCCTGAGGTAAACGGGGGAAACAGGTGAAAATGTTTCCAATTTCCCCCTCAGGAGGTTGGATGGGTGTGTTTTCGGTTTGCCGTTGTGGATGGGATATGAATGAAGTGTCCCATTTCAAAGGTTGAAGCCTTCCGGAAACTTGCTTCAGAGGGCCGGATGTATAAACAGGGGCAATCTCAGTATGTGCTCTCCACATGACATTGAAATCTTGGCGACAGCTGACGTCGTATATTAGGATGTACACGTCGCCAGTCAACAGCATCTGATGCCACATAGCACGACAATTATCCAAGAGTTCCATCGTGGAAATGTCAAGGAGCCGCACAATGGCATGCTTGTTGCCTACGCGAATTCGCTTTCGATCGCTTAGCTCTAGAGTAGGGTCGAATGTATCAGGGAAATAATTCTCTATATACTGTTGAGATAGTGTCAGTGAATCCGTATATTGAGAACTGATAGACAGGTTTCCTCTTATTCACCTGGATCCGTAACCTGGAGGAGACGGCGGAGGTCCTTGATATAGCCAACACATCTATCTGATCCATCTTCATGTGGTTGACAACTTTTTTTGGTAAATCTCTACCAAGACTAGTGAATAGTGGTTGTTGATATGGTGCCAATGTATGCAATTGCAATAGGATAGGATATTGTACTGGCGGAAGGTGAAAAAGAAAGATGGATAGAAAGAAACAAAGAAAGTCCGAATGGATGGATGAAATAAAGAGAAAAGAAAAGTGATAATGTAGCTGGACTCGTATAAATTGTGACCTGTTTTGGGTATGGCAAAGAGGGGTTATTAGTGTCAACTATGCCTTCTCGGCGCAGGGATTTTTAGGGATTTAGATTGGCTAACTTCCCTGTCAGTGCGATACGACTAAAATATCGACTATATTTAAAAGATACCTCTTCTTAAAAGTGATAATATGTCTCCATCTATTCTAGAGATGTTATGAACCCCATAAAAAAGTCTTTTATGCAAGTCTCAAAGAGTGTATCCCAAGTTAACGTAGCTCAGTTTGGGCTAACGTACGCGTTTCCTTCTCCATAGGATAAACAGACAGATGCTAGCCACGATATAAGAAACACCCGCAAAAATTTGAGGATAGAGGTATTCTCGATCCGAGTTCGGACGGCGAAGCTTCAGTGCGATGACTTCCGAAACTAGTTTCAACAAAAAGTGCAATATCAGTAAATGAGAATTATAGCAGGGAACGGATAAGGGTGGACGAGCCGTCTGCTTTTGCTATGAGAGAGGGGATGGATCATACACATTGTTGGTAACACGACAGATACCCATGATAGAGATAGGACAGACTGCAGCTCTGCCAGTCCGGCAACCTCCACACAAACAGGGCCGATTGACTACATTATGGTCAGTAGGAGAAAACCTTGGATTGGGAATATCCAGCAAAACTATAAAGACACGACAGAACATACAACCCAGAATACTCCTAGAATCCCTCCACTGATCAGAGCAAAGAGGATAAGCACTCCATATGAGGTTCCAGGGATCCATATAGCGAAACAGATAAGCCCGCAAAACCCGGTCAGCACACCGGCGACTTGGAGCCTTCCAAACCGATCGCTGGAAATTCCAATAAGCGGACGACCAATGGCAGTTCCCAGGTTTAATATTGCGTTGACGGACGCAGCCCGGGATTTAGAAAGGCCGATGGACCGCCCATAATCCGGTAACGAATAAAGCAGAGTCATATATCCCAACATAGACATGAAGGACCATGACAATACTAGCAGAACATCTGCGCGCCGGAGTAATTTCGAGTCGAATCCTCGCTGGGGTGGCCGGATTGCCTCGTTTCGAGTTCTGATCAACGCAGTAGCAAGAAGCAGCATCACGATTACGATGATGGCGGTGACGCGGAATGCCCATTCTAACGAGATTTTCCTGATAATTGCATCTGTCATGAAGGAGAACACGAGGCCACCGATCCCGGACCCAGCGCCGGTGATCCCATTCGCGAGACTGCGCTTTTTATCGAACCACTGGGAAATGATTGCAATGTTTGGGACGTAAGTAAATCCAACTCCCAAGCCGAGCATTATCCCTTGAGAGATATACAACTGCCAGAGTCGCTTCGAAAAGGAGGCTGCAATAAAACCACCTCCAAAGAACAGAGTCCCTATGAACATGGTTGGCCGAACACCCGCCTCGCGCGCAATTATCGTGATTAGAGGGGCGAAGAGCATAGCCACAGAGAAAATGAAGCCTCCTATCAGAGCGTAGTCAACCGATGTAGCTTCTGGAAATCGGTTGTGGGATAGATATTCTGCCAGGTACACCCCGTATGTCTACCGGATTCGACAACGCAGCCGTTTGGTAAGTTCACCTGCACATAACAGTAGCCGTAGTAGCAACACTGGAGGAAACAATCATAGACTTACCGATACCACACCCCAAGAAAAACAGTTAAGAGAGAAGCACGCAGCCACAATGATCCAGCCATATCCACCGTCAGGAGGGATGGATGGATCAGGAGGAATGGCTGGCTCGTCCTGGTTGCGGGATTCCGCGAGGTCGTAGGCCATTGAGAGTTTCACGAAAAGATCGAACAGGGTGGCGGTCGGTAATAGACAGATCAAACGGGAAAAGATAGGCGGATGGTCTCACGGAGTCACATATTCTTGCGATGATTAGGGATTGAAATGATAGGGATACGAAAGTGATTAGGAAAACGAGACGAAAGTGAAAATACGACGCCTCTCCAACCGAGCTATCCCTCTATATATATATGGATGCATCGACAACCGGCAATACTACCCGAGTGTAGTAATATTCACCGGGGAATTTACCGATTCCTTTGGTAAAGCCGAGTCGGACGCCGTCAAGCGGAGAGTATTCGAATCTTGTGAGGGGTGGTCGGAGTAGTCAGTACTAAGTACTAGTAGTAGTAGCAGTTAGTTAGCCGATGCCGAACAGGAAACACACAAATAGGTTCTCATGACGGATCTGATGGGCAAGAGTTGACGGGACATTCCCATTTTGGTGACCAAAATTCATACATGTCATCATCCATCAGCTAACATCCTTATCTTACACTGAAAAAATAAAAAGGGGGAGATGAAAGCATAAAAAAATGCTCTGGGGCTTCCCGCATCACGTGAGACTTGGCTGTCAAGTTAAACACGGATAAAGTTTCGGCCTAACCGTTTCTGGAGAAAAGTTTGTCAGCCAATCAGAGCGGGCCAGTGACATGCCTCAAAATATTTTCTACTTCACACGTCAAATCAAATTCTCGATAGCCACCGCGATTCCAAGTTCTTTCACTGCAGGTTTGCTTCAATATATGCATATATATCTCCATGGGCTCATCCTTTTCATTATTCTTATGATACCCAAGTTTGTTGAGTCACCGCAGTTGCATAGTACCTAGTATTGCCTTACCCTTTCAACCTTCCAGAGCAACCGCAAACCCCCCAACTACCATCCACCATGGCCTCACAAACCGACGAGGTCATTGAGCACTCATTGGCAAATAAAATAGACATGGAAAAGACCTCAGATGGGTCACCTGATGTTGAAAAGCAATGCGACGACAATGTCAAAAACCAGTCCACCACGGATTCCATCTTCAAGAGCCTTGGTGTATTGGATCGATTTCTTGCGGTCTGGATATTCCTTGCCATGGCCATTGGGATTATCCTAGGGAACTTCGTCCCCAACACTGGGCCCGCCTTGCAGAGAGGGAAATTTGTTGGCGTCTCCATCCCTATTGGTAAG
Organism: Emmonsiellopsis sp. PD_5; assembly: GCA_032988985.1. NCBI lineage: Eukaryota > Fungi > Ascomycota > Eurotiomycetes > Onygenales > Ajellomycetaceae > Emmonsiellopsis > Emmonsiellopsis sp. PD_5. The sequence goes on along the minus strand of JANTQI010000029.1, from coordinate 182,873 downwards.
TCCTCTGACTGCTTTTCTCCCCGCTCGTTTGATGGAGTGCTGACGTCCGGTATTGTAGCAATTGGCCTCCTGGTCATGATGTATCCGATATTGTGCAAAGTTCGGTATGAGACGTTGCATCGAGTGTTCAGAACGAGAGAGATTTGGATCCAGATTGCGTTTAGCATTGTCGTGAACTGGATCGTCGCCCCTCTTCTCATGGTATGGCATGCCCCCCTCACCCTTCGAATTCGTGTTACACAAGCAAAGTCTTCACAGCCAGACTGAAACTAACATTTTCAACAGTTGGCACTAGCTTGGGCATTTCTGCCAGATGAGCCTGAGCTTCGAGAGGGTCTCATCTTGGTGGGACTCGCAAGATGTATTGCTATGGTAAGTCCCTTTCTTTCATGTCGACAGAAAAAACCTAGTAGACGGCCAGCTAATATGTGCCGAAATTCCCAGGTTCTCATCTGGACCGGGCTGGCCGGAGGTGATAATGAATACTGCGCCATCCTCGTCGCCATAAACTCCATGCTCCAAATGGTTCTCTTCGCCCCACTCGCCGTCCTATTCATCAAAATCATCAGCCATTCGCACGACACAATCAGTCTCTCCTATTCTGTCGTTGCTCAGAGCGTTGCTGTCTTCCTTGGTATACCACTCGGAGCCGCAATCGTTACTCGCTTCACACTCCGCAAACTCACCGGCCCCGCCTGGTACGATAACGTATTTCTCAAATGGGCAGGCCCATGGTCCCTCATCGGGCTCTTGTTTACGATCTTGGTTCTCTTCGCCTCACAGGGGAGACAGGTCGTCCATCAGATCGTGTCCGTTGTACGCGTCTCTGCTCCGCTGATTGTATATTTCGTTATCGTTTTCTTTTGCACCTTGCTTATCACGTATAAATTTGGGTTCGGGTACAAAGTATCAGCAACCCAGAGCTTCACGGCAGCGAGCAACAATTTCGAGCTCGCTATTGCCGTGGCTATCGCCACCTTTGGGGCGGATAGTGATCAAGCGCTTGCTGCCACTGTCGGCCCGTTGATTGAAGTTCCTGTCTTGTTGGGGCTGGTGTATGTTGTTAAACTTGTGGCTAAACGGGTGGGTTGGAAAGCTTAGAATTGCTGGATTGTTACATCGGTTGTTGGAATTTGATGTCTGCAGAAATTTTTAATACATCGAGGGAAGCGGACATCTAGCGACGATTTTCATGCTTTTAGTTGAGATAGAGTATTGATCTTTCCTCTGCGTATACCCGACTTTGCATTAATAATTAATAGCAGGGTTTATTAAGTGCGTCGAAATGGAGCGCATGAAGTGAGAAGGAGGAGTTTATCCATTAATTATTATTACCACGATATCTTTTTTTCAAGGTTCACAACTTCAAAATAATGCCGTAAGAGGCGCGCACTACACGCACGCGCAGTGCAAGAACCTGGCATTTCTTGCTCAGAAGTCTCCATTTCTCCTTTTACCAATGGCCCAGATTCCCCCTTAGCTTGTGCTGCATCCAGTGAGCTCCCCCAGTGAGGCACGTCATTTGCGGAAATGCGAGATTGACTCAATACTTGCTCGAATAGAAAGGGGAGGCGTGTCCGGCAGCCGGGTTCTGTAGGTGAATAGGCGACGTCATCGTGTTGGAGGTGACACGGAGGTCTTCGCGATTGTGCTTGGGAAGCAAATCGGGCAGCATCCGGGCTGGCTAACGCCTACGAACGAAGCTTATTATGAGACCTGCATCGGGTATCTTAAAGCTGGGGTTCGATATCCGCATGAAATCCTTTAAACGCGCCCACGATATCCTCCAGAGAAAGCTGCAGAAGCACACGCGCTAAGCCGAATTTATTTTGCTGAATTCTCCAGATGGATCCATTCGTGTTGTAATAACTCAGCCGCAGACTTTCGAGCCGCTGGGTCGATTTGGAGCATCCCCTTAATAAAATCAACGAAAATTGGGACTTCACCCTGGGGCATATCGATAGGCTTTAGGAAAGGTTTCGTTTCGCCGGCAATCAGTCGTTCAAGACAGGTAGGCTTTAGGTCAGGAATTCGAAGAAGATTCCCTGGGGCAAACCTCGGTTAAAACAAAGACAGAATATCAATGCCAATAGGCTTACCTTGTTTGTCGAAAAAATGAGCCGCACGATTCCCCTTTTCTATAAATTCAAGTGGAAATTGGCCGAGGACCTCAATAATTCTTGCTAGCTGGTCATCTTCAGCCGTCCAAGTCCCATTGGATGATGCTTCCCCGGAGAAAAGGACTATTCCTTGAACAAGCTCCATAATCTTTTGCAGTGTATAGGTCAGAATAAATTGCACCATGATGCGAACACTTGACGAGTAAGATCTTCTTACAAGGCATCCAAGACTCCATATGTCTACACCGATATCCCAGGGAGCGCCTATTGTCACTTCAGGGGCTCTTAGAGCAGGCGACTGGATTAAATCTGACAAATGACGTTCCCTCCAAGATGCTATTATCATAGTAAGTTATGTGCGAGAAGAGTCGAAATTGGCCTACGTACCGACACCGAAATCGATTAGCCTGACATGGAGATGCTTTGTTTCGGAGACAAGTGACGTAGGAATAACCTCGCGAAGAGGTGCGGCAACACCACGTTGGGGCCCGGTACGTGCAGGAACTTTCGACAGATAGTGGGAAATAGTGCTGTTTGGATTTTCCAGCTCCAGAAGTATATTCGTTGGTTTCAAATCTGTATAAAATAGGCGGGGTCAGCAATTTAAAAAATGGCTGATATTAGGATTTGCCATACCGGTATGAACGATACCACACTCATTGTGGAGGAAGTCAAGACCAAGAAGAAGCTGCCGTGTGATCACTTTCACAGCCCTTACAGGTAATTTGCCATCTTCGTACTTGGCGGTTTGGAAGTCTAGGTGATGTCCTAGTACGTCGAACGTTAAGCAAACATGATCTCCATTAGGTCCTGTATGCATGAATTGCTCAAGAAGATGGGACACATAATTGCGGCCTTGATGAGAACTTTGCCTAGACACTTCTGAGATTCTCGAGAGAATTTCTCTCTCGAAGATGTCATGGTGGCCGCCATAACAATCAGCCCTCAGCATTTTAAGTGCTACATATCCGTGACGCCTATCCCGTCTGTTAGCATGCATGGGATGTGATGGCGATGGACGACATACTTAGAATCTCTTGCTAGCCAGACTGTGGAATATTGTCCATATCCCAGTTTCCTGAGGATAGTGTATTGGCCATGATGAAAGGTATCACCCAAGCGCACTGGGTGGAAACCACCAGCCTGGTAATAGTCTGGCTCTTCTGCGACTGGGCGAAGATTGACATGCTCTAGTGATGCTAGCGGAGGAGGTTTCCCAAAGAACATTGAGAGTCGGGATCGCATTTGGGATAATGATGCTTTGAATGAACTCATTGTCGTAGCAAAAGTTGCTCAGCATCATGGATAGCACCAGTTCAGGTATACTGGAAGGTTATGTTTCCCAACGGAAGGTTCGTGTCAAATTCTCACGTGACTCAAGACTCCCTAACTACTAGTATCCATGGATGCGCATTTAGTTACATTATGTATGGCTCATCAATCTTTCCTGTAGCCACCAAATCCTGATCTTCAACTAGCATTGATTGCCATCTCATTTCTTATCCTCCTCGCTTTTACCCTCATCTTCAGGATACACATGCCTCTTTGTCACAAATTCGCCGCTTTCTTTGATCATTTCCACCGTCCAGTGGTCGCCCTTGGGGTCAGGACAACGGGGATCGTTATGTTTCGGTCCCCTAGTGGGTGTGAGAAGCAGATTTCATCCTGACGCCTTTATTGGGTCCACTCACCTGACAATTGCCTCAACGATTCCTCGTCGTTCCATGTTGACTTTGTTTGTGTCGTAGAATTTCTTGATCGCTTGCTCTGCTTCCATGCGTTTCTCGGGGTTGTTCTTGTAGATGTCCTCTCTAAACCACCGAATGGCTTTGAGCGGGTAATTGAGTATTGCAGTACGGAACATGGCGGTCAGGACTGGCGCAGTTGTACGGCTTTCGGAACAATTTTCGGATAAACAGAGAAGAGGTTTGGCACGGTGTTGGCGAAATGAAAACGGCGGAGGGAAGGAAGAAACCGACGCCCTTTTTATAGAGGGAATCGTTCAATGCCGTCCGGGTCTTGAATGCCCGAGGCAGCGGATGAGGAAACATAATGAGTCTTATCCCTTCGAAGAATTAAGCGAATGACTGGCTGTTAGCACATCCAGCTTGAATTCTAAGCGCCGAAGCTGTTAAGAGGCCTTTGCAGAACTTGCTTCAAAGAAATGCATGCATCTGTTGGATGTGTCAGTATCCAAGGCGTGAGAAGGCGCAATATCAGCCAATGGCAAGTCCCTAGTTATTCAACAGATTCTCACTGCCTATCATTGGGGGTAGGATCCAAAACATGGTAGCCGCGCGCCAGGAACGACTGGCTGATTCGCCATGAAAGCGTGGAGCAATGATCCACGAAACAGAGGATCAATCGTGAGGGACCATTAGGCAGGGGTTTCTATTGTTATCTGGTTTCAAACGCCCCCTAAGCATCATGCCGGGAGGTGCCATTCGTCAAGACATTGTGCGCCAAAAAGTCGTGCAATCGAATGTAATCTAGGCGCTGAGGAAGGTTAGCATCACCCTGCATTTGCTCTGATATGCAGCCCATAGACCTACAAATACTGGTCATGAATGAACTGCCTCCAACCCGTGTTCAGTGCCAACAGCAGTTATGGGCATGCATTGATGGACCTTGATGGAGGAGATGGATGAGAGCTGCAGAGCTGACTAATCCATGACTAAGCAGATCCTGCTGACCTAAGCAAGACCGTCTGAGTCAAAAAATCCGCAGGGAGAAGGCAACCTTCAACCACATATCAAGTTTGCTGTTGAAAGCCTCCATACAGGCGCTTCCTGGATTATTACCATGCTCCTATTCCCGGGATACTGTCACGTTCTATAATATACCCGGACGATCCTTATCTCAATACAACGAACCCAAGAAACGATACACACCCCGCCATCAAAGATGCCCCCCTCCCTCTGCTGCAACTGCAAAGCCGCTCGCGCCCTCATCATCCGCCCCAAGAACCGCCACAAGCTCTGCAAACCGTGCTTCCTGGACATCTTCGAAACCGAAATACACCACACCATCACCGCCAGTGGCCTGTTCCATGCCGGTGAGCGCGTCGCGATCGGCGCCAGTGGTGGCAAGGACAGCACCGTGCTAGCCTCCGTCCTCAAAACCCTCAACGAGCGATACAATTATGGCCTGGAGCTCATGCTGCTGTCTATCGATGAGGGCATCAAGGGGTATCGGGATGACAGTTTGGAGACGGTGAAGCGCAACGCGGTGCAGTATGGGATGCCGTTGGAGATCCTGGGGTATGGAGAGCTATACGGCTGGACGATGGATCAGGTTGTTGCGGAGATTGGGAAGAAAGGGAACTGCACGTACTGTGGCGTGTTTCGTCGGCAGGCGCTGGATCGCGGTGCGGCGAGACTGGATATCAAACATGTGGTTACGGGCCATAACGCGGACGATATTGCGGAGACGGTTATGATGAATTTGCTGCGCGGGGATTTGCCGCGGTTGGCTAGGGCGACGAGCATTGTTACTGAGTCTTCCGCGAGTGAGATTAAGCGGAGCAAGCCCCTGAAGTACGCATATGAGAAGGAGATCGTGCTGTATGCGCATCACAAGAAGTTGGATTACTTCAGTACCGAGTGTATCTATTCGCCAGAGGCGTTTAGAGGGAGTGCGCGGACGCTGATTAAAGATCTGGAGAAGATACGCCCAAGCTCGATATTGGATATCGTCCGGAGTGGAGAGGATATGGCCAGGCTAGTGCCTCCGGAAATCAGTGGATCAGGCAAATGCGCAGGCGCCACGGCCACCAGCGGACAGACAGATGACTACGCAGCCGGTGGATGCGGCAGCCAAAACGGACGAACAAGCGGCGGGGAAATGGCCGATATGGAAAGACGACTAGCAGAAAACCAAGCAGCGGCCGTGAACGAAACTGAGATTTCGTCAGCGAGGGTGCCCGGTGCCCGCGTCAAGGGCCAAAAGCCTTTGAAGTTGCAGACAATGGGCCAGTGCGAGCGGTGCGGGTATCTCGCGAGTCAGAAAATATGCAAGGCTTGCATGTTGCTAGAGGGACTGAATAAGAACAGGCCGAAGACATCGATTGAAGTCGCTGTGGGCATTGAGGAGGAAGAAAGCAGCTCGACACTTATGAGGCAGATGGAGGCTATCCAGCTCTCCAGTGGGTGATTCTCCGTCCGCTCTACGAAACCATCAAATCAACCTACAATATATCGGGCCTCCGCCACATTATTTGCTAGGCTTAATCATCTCACCCTGCAATCCGCATGAAACGAGCTAGATTCAATAGCGAACGCTTCCTGGATTCAAGGACAGAAGAACACCCCGTCCGCGCCACCAAACTGGGCGTTGGCAGCCAACCCGCCAGCAACACAATCATCCCTGGATGAGCTACCCCCAGTGATCGCTTCAGCTGTGTCTCATAACTTACTTCTCATCGACGAAAGCATAGGCCTGTCACATTGTCGTCAGCAAGTCATCCCTCCAGGCGCCCTTCCCGTCCCATTCGAGGCATCGCAGGATCCGGATGTTAGGTGTTACGGTTAGGATAAATAGACCATGATAAATAGATCCAAGGGGGAAACCGCTTATGCACACTGACTCGCCTCTTCTGAGCATCCCATGTATATACATTAGCAAAACTTGCAAAATGTAGATAGACACGGGTTCTTGGAAGAGAGCTTTCTGTCCTCCTCTCACTTCATATCCACAAAATCCCCACGTAAGATTAAGAATAGAAAAAAAGAAAATGGAAATGGAAATGTTAATAGACAATGATATCCTCGCTATAATTTTTTTATCCCTTGAATGGAACAAATTTATGGACGCGGATTATGCAATCAGCTGTTATGCTTATATACCAAACGTTGAATAACTAACTGCCAAAATGCCAAAATATGAAAAACCCCAATAAAATAAAATAAGCGAAAAACATAAATAAATTGCACATTTAAATAGTAGAAGAGCCGGGAATTTTTGTCGTTTAGTTCATAGGGAGAGCGGTCAGTCGTAGTCGTATTCGGTCGTGGAAATGCATCGTTGAGTCGTGTATGTATGTAGAGTAGAGGAGCAAAAGTGCGAAAGTATGTACGGAGATGAAATGTATGTATGTTATAGAAGAAAGAGAGGAGATGGGGGTATGTTATCATGTTGGAAGCCGGTGTGGTGAGGTAGGGGGCTGTAGCGCTGAGTTGGTTGGGGGTATGGTCGTTGAGATTCTTCATGAATTGGAGTGTTGGACCCAGCCATCGGAGGGTAGTAGTTAGTTAGTTAGTTAACTAATAATTAGTGAACTTATCAATCGTGGCGTGATGGTGGTTGTTGTCGTTGTTCAGCCCCTTTTCGTCGAATAAATCCATCACAACACGTCCAGGAGGTACAGTTCACAGCGCCGGCGCCTCCCAATTCTCACGCCTGATTTTCATCACCGCAGACTGTTTATGGGGGAAGGTGACTTCGCCATCCTTGGAAAAGCCCGCCGCTTGGAGGTAATTGATGAACCTGTTTGGTGTTTGACAGTTGTTAATTAATATGCAGTGGAACGAAGCCGACGCAATAAAAGGGACAAGGAATTACAGAAACATACTTTGTACTATCAACTCGCGGCTCCATCATCACAGTCTCCGTCCTTGCATCCGCCAGCCAGCAGAGATGCACAAGCGAAGACAGCCAAATTGGAACGCGATGGGGGCCTCTGAATTCCTCCTCGCCCACGAGGCAGTGAAGCCCGCGATCATAATTACCCACCTGGCCCCGTACCAGTTGGCCAAGCCGGTCCTCCTTGACCCAGTATATTTCAAAATACCCAAAGGGCCGGCCGTCCCAGCATCCAAAAGCCGGGAACGAGTGTCGCGACTCGAACTGCCCACGGAGGAACGCTTCTTGTACCTCTTGCGGGCCTGCAACGCCCCAGGCTGCGCTCACCCGCGGGTTGTTCATCCATTTGGACAATAGCTCGATGTCAGTGAGTAGCTCGCCTGCGCTCTGACCCGACGCTGTGGCTGATAGTGACGTGAGGCTTCGAGACTTGCGGTGGTAGTTTTGCAAGCTACCTAGAATAGTGGGCGTCTTGAATGTTAAGACCGGGACGCGAAACGATAACGTCTGGCCCACACTAGGGATATAGCGAGTATAGAACACCTCTCCCTGGCGTGGTGGTTTGTGGCGGAGGGGGTGTCGCACTCCGTTTGTGGAAACGTATTCCGTTGGAGGGGGCGGGAAGAACGTGGGCAGATTGCTGCCGGAGGTAAATGGATCGGTAACCTTGCCGGACTGCTGCTCTCCGCCTGGGCTGCAAGACACTCCATAATACATGCTTTCCGCAGGGGAAAGAGGTCTATTGCCAACGAATGTACCCGCGATCTCCTTCTCCAGCCCGGGCCGATTACCGCTTGGGAATTCCATAGTATGCGGGGCGGTACTTTGCGGGGACAGCTTGAAGAGGAAGACACGGGGATCCGTCTGCCAGAAAGTCCGCTGGGTCATGAACATGCTCGTCCAGCCGGTAGGGTCCTGTATATCTGCCGGCTCATATCCGATAAAATTATCCTCCGTCCTCACTAAGCCCATCCGTTCTAGTTTCTGCATGAGATGTTTCCCCCTAAAAATGCCCTCGGGCTTGATATAGACCCGCCATTCCCCTTTCGGTTTCCCTGCATCTGGGGTCCCTCTCGATTCTTCGGTTGTGAGGTGTGGATCGGGAGGGGGTTCGTGAAAGTACCACCACAAGGTTGAATAGAGCATCATGGCGATCTGTCGAGTCTGCGAGGTAGCGGGTTTGAAATCCCTGCTCGATGGAAGGGAGAGGGACGAAATAAATATGGCGTCATTGCTAAGTGTGGGCTTGGTGTAGCGTCCATGGAGGTGGTGATGATGATGGCGATCGTCCCTCGAAGGAGTGCCGCAGGGCGAGACCGACTCTGATCCGTCCCGAGATCGATCTCTACTGGGTCCTCTAGATGGTGAACGAGAAGCACGGTCTTGAGTACTCCTATCGGTGCGGATTACGATGGTCCAGCCAGGGGCGACGACGGAGGCATTGACGACGAGCTCGTTCACTTTGAATGAGAGGCCCCCGAAAACGGGGGTGACAGTGAGCGAGAGGCCATTGGGGAGGTTAACAGTAGATGGCGGCATCCCGGGGAGTCGACCAAGCCGAATCAGCGTGCGATTGAAGCTCTAGACATTTATTCGTGCCTCGATGCCTGGACGAGTATACACGATGGAGGCACGCGGGGTAGATAATGACAATTGAACAGCTGGGTGCGGGAGATATGGAGGCGGGATTGAGGAATGCAGATGTGGAATAGAGACAATGAGGTATTATCTAGCAGATATACTGCTGCCGAGCAAGCGCAATGTCTTGACGTTCCCGTGTTTCTGATATAGTTATATCATACGTTGAGTTTTTGCCCCTCACCAGCGTCATCCCACCTGCCTTAGTCACCTTTGGTGGCGGCGGCATTGCCCGCAATTGACCAGGATAATTGCTTGTTTTCTTTTATTTCTTTTTCTAGAATCTTGTTTGGATACGGCATGGGATTATTTTTGCAACCAGCAAAATCTTCCTATTTTGACAATAACCTATTCAATTGGGTGAGTTTTCTTCTTTCTTCTACTGCTATCAAACGCCTTTTACGGATGAGAATTAAGGTGACTGTGTTCTACTATGTCACATCCAGTCAAGATAGGGTGCCCCTGATAATCTCCGCGCCATGCTCAGCCAGCCCGTACACCACAGCTTGAGGATTGCTCCGTGGCACCACCGGGATGATGCTGGCATCGCAGACTCGAAGGTTGGAGCATCCATAAACACGCAGCTTGTCGTCAACCACGCCCCCCATCTCCTGCGACATCATGGAACATGTCCCAACAAAGTGATGCGACCAATGTGTGGTAGCTCTGACATACTCCCTCGTCTTTTCAATGTCCGTGAAGCGATCTTCTTCGTTGCGCGGCTTGAGAAGAGATGAAAAGGGCTTGAGCCGGGCCAGACGCTTTTCGGCGAACATGACATAGCGCGTGAGGATTTCTACGTCGAGCGGGTGAATGGGGACGCCCACGTCCAGAGCCATACCGGTGTTCTTGTCTGAATGCTCGTGGGAGCTGCTGTCGATGTGAACAGAGCCTCGGGGGAACGGGGTGGAAAGCATGACGACGATGGTGAAGTGATTCCCTGGGGCGCGATATGTGATATCTTCCGCTTCAAACGGCGAATACCCCGCCACGAACATGAAGCGTCCCGGCGACTCCGTTGGGCTGGTCAGATTGCGCTTGATGTACGAATCCCACGCCTTCCTGAAAGCTGGCGTGGCAATCGATGGCCCGGCTGGTTCGGACGCGGCGTCCGCCAGCAGCTTCTCGATCTCCTTTATGCCTTGCTCGTCCGTGACCTCGCTGAGGGCCATCTGCGCACTCGAGAGCGTGGAGCTTCTTCCGATCGGGCCTCCCCTGCCTTGCGCATACGTCTCTTCAGCTGCAGCGACAGCGCTGGGCTCTTTTCTGATGAACGCATCGAGGGTGTCGACATCGTCGCGGACGGGAAACACCACGCCGGAGAAGGCGTGGTTCTGGAAGTTTTCTCCAACATGCGGGTTGTCGACGACGACATCTATTCCTAGCCCCTGCAGACGCGACTTGTCACCGATGCCGGAAAGCTCAAGAATTCTGGGGGAGTTGATCACTCCAGCAGAGAGGATGACCTCCTTGCGTGCCTTGACGATGCTCTTTTTGCCATCCTTCCAAGTCACCAGAACGCCATCTGCAATGGGCGCACCGCCGGCACCGTCTTCCCTAAAGACGACTTTGTTGACTGTAGATCCTGTGAGAACTGTCAGGTTGGGTCTTGATCGAACAGGGTCTAGATACGCATTGCCCGTGAAAGATCTCTTATTCGAGACCGGGTCGATAGTGTCAAGATTCGTAATTGGACCGCGTTGGGTGCCGGAGAGGGCATGGCAGGGAGAGTAGCCGAGCTCAGCCAGACTATCAATCCAGGTTTTCACCCACATGGCCTCTATTTCCGATTCATTCACCGCCAGCTGAATCGGCCCCGATCCCTCGCTCGTCCCTCCTGACGGGCCGTGGATAGTAACGGCCTTGCGCACAGCTCGGTCCATGGCCTCGAACCCCCAGCCAGTGTTGCCGAGTTCGGTCCAGAAATCGAGGTTGGATTGGGTGCTTGGCTGGAAAACGAAGCCGTTGATCCCGCTTGTGCCTCCCAGCATGCGACCCTGTGCCATGGAAAGCGGTTTGACTCCGCCTGTTGACTGAGAAAAGGGAGGGGTCAGCCGAGGGGACTTTCAGAGTAAAGAGGCGGGAGTTTACCGGGAATGAAGACTTGAAAGCCCAATCCAGAGGACCATTTCGCAGCAAGGGCCAGCTGCCAGGCGTCTGAACTTGCGGGTTTGAGCTGTGGTCATCGCCAGACTCAAGGACGGCGACCTGTATATTGGGGTCTTCGGACAGGCGGGCAGCGATAATCAGACCTGCGGTCCCGCCGCCGACGATAACTACGTCATACGTGCCTGAAGCCATCGTGGGCTTGAGCGTATAGAAGGAAGATGCGCTTTCTATGGTAGGGCTGGGAGGATGAGGTACCCTGTGTAGTGGGTACTAGAGGGATCCTGCACCCAGTGCGTATGAACTCGTTAGCATTTATACACATTCTATATCATGCCTTGTAATCTCTCTCCTTAATTATAGAAAAAAAAAAAATGGTAGATAAGAAGCAAAACGCACTATCAAAAATCTCACCTTGGTGAGCGGCTGGAGTATAGCTTGTCGCAGAGAGCCTCAATACACTGTTCTTGAGGATGGATAATAGGGCGGTAGGGGGATGGCCTTTCATAAATATCCATAATTAATTCAAAACTTAAAAGCTGCTGTTTGGCAGAGCTGAAAGGACGGGATAAATCGATAGGTTAATACTCCGTATCTTTTATCTAGTTACCCCGCAGGAGGTATGTACGTAGTGTTAAAATAGTAGAGATGTGCCTATTCGTATCTGCTGCCCCAGTTATCCATGGCTTGACACTATTATTAGCCTGGACCTTTGCTATGGTATGACTGACGGGATGAGCGGCTTGTTAGGAGTTCTACAATAAAGATCTTCCAGTCCCTGATCATTGCTAGAAAGTACTCAACCCCCCTCGCAATTAAAATATACATCGGTGCCTTCTTCAACCTCAAACCCCCACATCCCCAACAGTTTCAAGCTATTAATCCACCCCCAAAGCCCGCTCGGCTCGGAAGCTCTCAACGTCCACCTTGAGCAAGTCAATCTGCCTCCTCTCCGGATACCCGTCCAGGAACCGCGAGAGCCGCTGGAGTTGCCTAGGCCAGTGTCTTGGACGTCGCGGGTTCAGCTCGACGTCTTGCGGGGGGATCTGGGGTAGGGCGAGATTCGGCTGGAATATGTGCATGATCTTGCACGGGCTCAAGGGCGAAGATGTGCGCATTGGGGTATCAGAGAGTGATGAGGACTAGGGACACCGGGAGTTCGGGGGAGGTGCTGATGCCGTGTAGAAGCTTGATATCTGTATAGTAAGTTGCTTATCCTGAGCATGTGGAAGGGTAAATATGTATCTGCTGTTGCATTGAATGTCTGCAATGTTGCAGCAGTAAGTTTCAGAAGAGAGAAGCCTGCCGTGCCTAGGCTAAGTTAGAGATCTTAGATATCTATCTCGGACTATCTGGAGACTGTCGGTCTGCAATCTATTCTTAGCTATTTACTCCGTAGCGGGTTCTCTGATGAAATGCCGAGCCGGCAAATAGGGCAGATTGTGAGTGGTTGGTTCGCCTATTTATCTAGTTAAGTTAGTTAATAGGGTTCTAACTTCTCAACCTACTTTAACCACCAAGTTCTGTTCAGCGTCAACTCTCCCCAACCAACAAGCAACAGACCGGAGAGCGAGGGGAGCAGTGCAGGGTTCAATTATATCCAGTTCAGCTGTCAATCCCCCGATATCCAGTTCCGTTGGCACATCTTCCGAGCAGTTCAGCTGTGAAACCAACCCTGCACGCAAGCTGGATATTAACCCGGCACGCAATCCACAGCGTTGGGAGGCCGGCCCGCCACCTGCAGGCACGGATTTCGGAGCTTTTGCTTCATATTAAATTATATTAATCTTCTCCAGTTCAGCAGCATCCTCGTTTTTCCATTGGACTACTCGCTCAGCCCCCATCCTGCGGCCTTTGTTGCCCCTCCCCCGCCCCCAAAGCTACACCCCCAGCGGACCGGGCCATCCGCCGTGTACAGTCCAAACAACTCCTTATCGAAGCCGGGTTTGACCCGCAGATGGGGGCTGACTGGCTGACTCGGATAGCCGGAGACCGGATAATTGCAACCTGCAGCTTCATCGGCAGTTCTAAGCAGGATCTAAGCCCTGGTAAACTAACTAACTGCCCCTGACACTCGCTGCGTCATGGCATCGCGGGTAAAGACCCCGCCATCCCACCCCATAGCCTACGCATACAACCACTTCACGTACAGCATGGCCCAGAGGAGTAAATTTCGGAGCTGCCAACGCTCGGCATGTTGGCCCAAGTTGATGACGCTGGGTTGTGGCTAGGGGACATGCCCTCTTAATAACCAACTGACCCCCCTGACTTGGGTTCTTAATGTTGAATGCAAACGAGTTCCCAGAATCACATCCACTTTACCTCGCAGCGTGTTAACTGGCTTCTTATTCGGAGCCCTTTTAACAATTGATACACAATGGCAGACCCTGAACCGATTGCTATCATCGGAATAGGCTGTCGTTTTCCCGGAGACGTAGCCAACCCCGAGGATTTCTGGCGGCTCCTGAGCACAGGCAGCTCCGGGTGGTCGGTTGTGCCAGCGGACCGCTGGAATGCAGACTCCTTCTACCATCCAGATGGTACCTCTATCCAAGCATACAACACGAAGAGCGGCTACTTCCTATCCCAAAACGTCGCGGACTTTGACTCGAAATTCTTCAGCTTTGGCTCCAGCGAGGCCGACGTCACGGATCCCCAGCAGCGGATCCTTTTAGAAACGACCTACGAAGCCTTGGAAAATGCTGGTATTCCTATAGAGAGCCTCAAGGGCTCCGATACTGCGGTCTATGCCGCCCTTTTCGCGCGCGACTATGATCGGATGGGATATAAAAACCTCGAGGGATTGTCACAATTCCACATCACAGGGACTGGAGAGGCCATAGTTGCGAACCGGATCTCGCATTGGTTCGATACACGTGGAATTTCTATGACAATCGACACTGGCTGCGTAGGTTGACAGATCCCCGCAAAGTAATGACCGCAGAGCTAACGTTTTTGAAGTCTGGCAGCTTGGTCGCGCTTCATGAAGCATGCACAGCCCTGAGGGCGGGACATTCTCGGATGGCTATTGTGGGCGGAACGGAGATTCTATTGCACCCTGATCAGAACGTGATCATGAGCTCAGGCGGGTAGGTGAATCCAACTCGGTTTTGGAACTTTTATAGCCTGGGCACCGCTGACTGCTTTTTCTCTAGTATGCTCAACCCAGACGGCAAGTGCTATATGTTTGACAGCAGAGGAACCGGCTACGGTCGTGGAGAAGGTGTTGCCACCGTAATCGTCAAGCGGCTGAAAGACGCCCTTCAGGACGGCGACACAGTTCATGCTGTGATTCGTAACTCTGGAGGCAACCAGGACGGGAGAACAAATGGAGTCACGCTCCCGAACCCGGATGCCCAGGAGGCTTTGATTCGGAGGGTGTATGCTGATGCTCGTCTCGACCCCCACGAGACACCATACGTCGAGGCCCACGGCACAGGGACCAAAGCGGGCGATCTTGCTGAGGCGCAGGCGCTGGGTCACGTATTTAGCGAAAAGTCCAGGGCTCGAAACTTGTATGTCGGGTCGGTGAAGACCAACATAGGCCACACGGAGGCCAGCAGCGGTCTCGCTGGACTGATCAAATCGGTTCTGGTCCTCAAGAAGCAACAGATCCCACCAAACCTGAACTTTATCGAGCCCAAGCCGGGGTTGAAACTAGACGAGAGGCAGATTTCGGTAAGTGCTGCCACCCGCCTACATACGCACAGAGATTGTCGAACATCACCATACTGATACCCAGCAGGTGCCTCTAGAGCTTCTTCCTCTAATTCCCGAGGGTGAAACGGGCGCCGTTAGAGTGTCGCTCAATTCCTTTGGCTACGGCGGCACAAATGCCCATATGATCCTGGAATCTTTGGAACAGTTCCTATCGGACAACAAAACTCATCTCACGTCCAACGGGATCAACGGGATCAACGGAGCCAACGGAGTCAACGGAGTCAACGGAGCAAACGGTGCCAATGGAGCCAATGGAACGAACGGTACAAACGATACGAACGGTATCAACGGGAGTCACGGACCCCCAGGAATTGAAGTCGACGATGCGGCATCGGCATCGAGCATGCCGCTTCTGTTCCCACTGTCAGCTAGCTCTGAGGTCGCCCTCAATGCTATGCCGGCGCAGATCCGGGAGTGGCTTGCAGGCAGAGACGCTTCTGCCTCTGACCTACGAGACCTTTCCTACACCCTCTCTTGTCGTAGGTCGCTGTTCAGGTGGAGGAAAGCCTTCGTGGCCTCCGACCTAGCGCAGCTTGTAGCAGCACTGGATGAGCGTAAAATCTCCAAGACACGAGCAGCGCCATCAGCGAAGATCGGATTCGTCTTCACCGGACAGGGTGCCCAGTGGGCAGGCATGGGCGTCGAGCTTATGGCGTCTTCGCACATCTTCAACAACTCCATCCAAGAGTCGTCTCGGATACTCAAGAATCTGGGTTGCGAATGGGATCTGGTACAAGAGTTGGGCAAACAAGACGCCGACGGGTCCCGGATCAATGAGAGCGAGCTTGCACAACCCACAACCACCATTATCCAGATGGCCCTGGTAGATATGCTCGCCCACTACGGCATCAAGCCCCAGTTTGTTGCAGGACACAGCTCTGGCGAGATTGCCGCAGCATACGCCGCCGGGGCCCTTGCACGAGACGGCGCAGTCATGGCGTAAGTCAAGAGCCCTTATATTCCCCTGAGGTTAGTTGTTTTACATGCAGTATATACTGACTCGAATTCTGCCTCCAGCTCGTTCATCCGAGGGCGATATTCTGCTGTAGCCAAGAAGCTGAATGCGGTGCCCGGATCGATGCTGGCCACGGGCTATGGCGAGCAAGCAGCTCTCAAAGCAGCTGCAAACCTCGACAGCGAAAAGGGCCGCGTTACAGTTGCCTGCGTTAACAGCCCTGCTAGTACGACTCTGTCGGGAGACGAGCCTGCCATTGATTATATCGAGGGCATGCTTAAGGCCGCCGGCGTGTTTGCGCGCAAACTCAAGGTTGAAACAGCTTATCACTCGCACCATATGGAAAAAGTCGCCGCCTCCTATTTGCAGTCACTCGGAGACCTCGCTAGCAACGAGATCCGGGGGGACGTTGAGTTTTACTCGTCTGTGACCGGGGCCGCCAAAACCTCTGGCTTTGGATCAGCATATTGGGTAGAGAATTTAGTATCTCAGGTATATGCTATCTTTTCCCAACTTGCCGTCAGCCGCTAACCCTGTATCAGGTCCGCTTCAACGACGCCATGACGGGTCTGGCCCGGAGTATGGCAGCGACGGGATCCCCTGATGCTGCCAATATCTTGATCGAGATTGGGCCGCACTCTGCACTGCAGGGCCCTATCAACCAGATCCTCTCATCTATTCCCGGATTCAAAGCCGCCTATGTGGCTCCGCTGTCCCGAGGCAAAAACTCAACAGACTCATTTTCGGCAGCCACAGCCCGACTCTTCGAGCTGGGGGCCAAGGTGGACTTCGAGAAGTGGTTCACTCGACCCCAGCACGTAATCGACGACCTTCTACCGTACCCGTGGGACCACCGGGTTAAGCACTGGGCCGAGTCGAGGCTCAGCCGCGACCACCGACTACGCAATTTCCCGTATCATGACCTGCTCGGCGTGTACGACGTCATGAGTCCAATTGACGAGCCTCGCTGGCGGCATCATCTTAGCGTTCAGAGGCTTCCGTGGCTCAAGGACCACGTCGTCGATGACATGGTTATTTTCCCAGGTTCTGGATATAGCACTATGATTGTAGAGGCCATGAAGCAGCTCGTGCAAATGCAGAACGCCGGCTCTGAGTTCGAGATTGCCAAAACCATAATACGCGATGTGCGCATCGTCCGCCCCATCATCCTGCCTGTCGAGTCAACCGACGGTCCCGGCGACGACATCGAGGTCCAGCTGATTCTCAGCCCGTCCAAGGTAAGCGACAACAGCCCCTGGTACACTATCCGGATTCTTTCCCTGCAGGCGGACCAAACGTGGGCATCGCATATCTCAGGCACTGTTCGCGTCGAGCTAGAGTCTGCTGGCGTTTCTGGCAAGGAGCATAACGCAGCTGTCGAAGAAGCATTTGAAGCACTTGAGAGGGTTCAGGCGCGGGCTCAGGAGAAGTTGAACATGGACACTTTCTACGATGAGCGCAGAGCAGCAGGCAACGATTGGGGACCTAGTTTTGCCCTCTTATCTGAAGCTTCTCTCGGGCCCTGGGTTGGATTCTGCAAGCTCAGGGTCCCAGACATCGCCCAATGGATGCCCTCGGGATATTTCCAGCCGCATCTGATACACCCGACAACGCTGGATGCGTCAAACCACATGGTTCCGGCCGTGTTCCACAGGGAGATTACCAATGCACCCCTGATGCCCGTCAGCACAGAGGAAGTAGTCTTCTCCAGCCATATCTCAAGCAAGCCAGGCGACGAGATGATCGTGGCTATGGAGCTCAAGGCCGAGGACAAGACTGCAGCCCGTGGAAATGTCTTTGTCTTCCAGCACGACTCTGCCACCGGTGAGCTGGAGCTTGTGAGCTCAACGAGAGGACTGGTGATGCGCGCCGTTGGCGAGGGAGCAAGCACGGCCTCGTCGCTGCCGTTCGAGCGCAAGCATAACTACCGGCTGCACTGGGACGACGACCCGGACCTCCTTTCCGAGTCTTCGTTCGCGCGTCTTGTTCAACCGCAAATGGCTAAGGACTCGGCGGTGGTCGAACAGCTTAGCATCATAGAGAAAGCCACAGCCATCTACCTCGACAATGTCAAAGACATGTCTATGGTGCAGAACCCTGACACCGCACCGCTGCCCCATCTGCGCGAGTTCTCGCGCTGGATATCCGAGTTTGTTAATTCCGATACTTGCCACAAGCTCTGTGGATCTCCGAGTGATGATGAAAAAGCCGAAACGCTGGACCAATGCGCACACTCTGGCATTGAGGGCGAAATGCTCGGCTGTATTGGCCGCAATCTTCCCGATATCCTGACAAACAGCGTCAACCCGCTTGAGTTGCTTGCAGCTGACGATCTTTTTGAGCGGTTCCACCACCGAGGGCCATTGACGCCCCTGTACAAGCAGATGGTGCAGTACACGCGCCTGTTGACTAACAAGAACCCGCAAATGAACGTCCTCGAAGTCGGCGCTGGAACAGGAAGTGCAACACTGCCACTGTTTGAAGATATGGGCGAAGATACGTTGGACTTGATTCGGAGCTACACGTACACCGACATCTCATCCGGCTTCTTTGACACGGCCAAGGACCGGCTGGATAGGTGGAAGTCCGTTATTGAATACAGAACGCTCGATATCTCCAAAGATCCTGTGGACCAGGGCTTTGAGGCGAACACCTACGACCTGATCGTGGCTTCCAACGTATTCCACGCAACGAGATCACTGCGTGAGACCATGACCAATGTCAGAAAGCTACTGAAGCCTGGCGGCAGACTGCTACTTGTCGAGATCAATAAGAGCACGGCGGGCGCCAGTCGCAGTCTCGGAACAATCTTTGGAACTTTACCTGGGTAAGTAAATCAAGTATTAGTCCCCTATTGGAATGTGCCCTTCTGACGATTAAATAGATGGTGGGACTTCGTTGACGAGCGGAAAGATTCCCCCTTGCTGACTACCAAACAATGGCACGAGCTACTCCTGGAGACATCCTTTGGCGGCATCGAGTTTGCCTCTCCAGATTGCGACGGCCCGCTGGCGCGAGCATCCTTGATCATCTCCAAAGCCACCGAGGAAAAGAACTCGGTCGACTCAAGCCCACTAATCGACTCCGTATCGGTGGTCTTCAACGCAGCCTCACCCGTGGGACAATTAACAAGCGATGCCCTCGCATCCGCATTTCGTGAAACGGGGCTCTTTTCGAGTACTGGCTACACCTGGGATGCTCTTCCTGACGTTCAGCAAGGGGCCGCCGATGGTACCATGTATGTGGTTCTTGATAGCGCAAACTCGTCAGTTCTTGAGAGCCCTAGCCAAGAGATGTACGGCCACCTTCAGAATCTTCTTGTCAATTGCAGCCACATCCTCTGGATTGCCTTCCAGGAAGATAGCGGACCACGGATTACTCCCATTAAAGGCCTGGTGACCGGTCTAGCTCGCGTTGTCAGGCGGGAAAACGAAGGTGTTAGGTTCATCACTATCGATGTCACGGAGCCCGTCCGCCCAGGCGATGATGTCGGCCGTTTAGTCCAGGAGATCCAGCGAGCTTCGCAACTACTCCTGGAGCCTGAGATCGATCAAAGTGAGACGGTCGATGATGAATTCACGCTCAGCGGCGACAGACTTTTGATCCCTAGGGTATATGCCGACAAGCAGTTCAATCAATGGACAGACCTCGTCAACGGCCGCAGCCAACTTTCCCCTCAACCATTCAAGGATCCGGCCCTCCCATTGAGGATGGACGTTGCCTCGCCCGGCCGCCTGAGCAGTATCCAATTTGTTCACGATACGGACGCATCTTCCCCCCTGGGTAGCGAACAGATCCAGATAGATTCCAAGGCCTTCGGCGTTAACTTCCGCGACGTTTTGTGCGTCTTCGGCCAGCTGTCCGTCTTCATGGGCGAATGCGCCGGCGTTGTCACGGCCGTTGGGTCTGGCGAGTTCGTGCAGCGCACTTACAAGGTTGGTGACCGCGTTGTTGGTATGCAGGCCCAGCCGTTTGCCAGCTATGCCCGGCTGAGCGGATACCAAGCGCATGTCCTGCCAGAAAATATCAGCTTCGCAGAAGCGGCATCAATCCAGGTGGCCTTTACTACGGTGTACTACAGTTTTGTAAACGTTGCACACCTAGAGCCCGGACAGACGGTGCTGATTCATCATGGCTCAGGGGGTGTCGGCCAGGCTGCTATACAGCTTGCAAGGCATTTAGGCGCCGAGGTCTTCGTCACTGTTGGCAGTGAGGAGAAGAAGCGGTTCCTCATGGACTACTTCAACATTACTGAGAGCCATATCCTTTCCTCGCGTGCTGCACCAAGCGACTTGAAGCGGCATTTGATGCGGCTCACCGGGAACAAAGGTGTTCATGTCGTTCTCAACTCGACGTCTGGCGAGATGTTGGCAGAGTCGTGGGACTGTGTTGCCTCTTTCGGATATCATATCGAGCTTGGGAGGACAGATATTGACAAGAACGGATACATCAGCCTGGCTCCATTTAAGCGGAACGTTTCGTTCGCTTCAGTCAATTTGCTGGCCATTGCCGACGAGCGGCCAAAGGTGTTCTATAGTGTTTTGGATAAGGTCATGGCTCTACTTGCACAGGGAGTGCTCAAGCCAGTCCAACCGCTCAACGTCTTCCCAATCGACCAACTTGAGTCGGCCTTTAGGCTCATGTCAGAGAGGAAGCATATTGGCAAAGTTGTTGTAGACTTTGCAGAGGATACGATGGTCCAGGCGATCTTGCCTTCGCCACCTGCTACTCAACTCAAGTCAGACGGCTCATACATCATTGCAGGTGGCCTTGGAGCGGTTGGCGGCATACTGATAAAGCATCTAGCTGCGCGCGGCGCCGGGCACATTATAACTTTCTCGCGCCGAAAGCTCGCTGATGAAGAGCGAGCTGCACGGGAGGCCGAGGTGGAGAAACTAGGAGCGCGACTTCACCTGTTGCAATGCGACATCGCAGACGAACAGAGCGTTCAGAAGACTGCCGAGTATTGCCGACAGTCTCTGCCTCCAGTTCGGGGCATCATCCACGCCGGAATGGTGATCAGGGTTAGTACCAACATACATTGACGCCCAGACTAGGGCATTAGCAAGCTGACCGTGATATTAGGACCGCCCGTTGTCTAAGATGACACGAGAAGAATGGAACGCGGCACTCGCGCCCAAGGTTCCCGGAACTTTGAATTTAGACCAGGCTTTCGGCTCTCCAGATCTCGACTTCTTTGTCACATTGTCATCTATCGCTGCAACACTGGGCAACCCAGGACAGGCGAACTACAGTGCTGCCAATGCGTTCCAAGACTATTTTGTGACACACCACGAGAGAACAACCTCAACTCGCTATGTCTCCGTAAACCTTCCTGTTGTCGACGAAACGCAGGCACGCGAGGCAATCGAAGCCGCTACCCGCAGTTTTGTCCTCCAAGTATCTATGCTGTTCGACGTTGGAGAACTGCTGCAGCTCATGGACTACGCCATGAATCCTTCTATCAAGTTGGACCCGCCATTCTTACATTCACTCATGGGCTTTGACAGACAGTCGATGAGCATGGGCACGGGAGACGATCTCTTTGCTGCCATGTTCCGGACGATTCCCCAGATGCAGGCCTCAAATTCCAATGAAGAAACTTCTAATGTTAAGCGCGAGGTTGAGCCTCTGCTCCAAGCTGCCACTAGTTTTGACGAGGCTGTCAAGGTGATAACGGAGACGACGATTGATAAATTCGTCAGGTTCCTTAACCTTGAGGCTGATGATGTTGGGCCCCACCAAACCCTCTCGTCATATGGGCTTGACTCGCTTGTATCAATCGAGCTGAAGAACTGGATGGTGCGCACTTTTAAAGTCACCCTTCAAGTGTCGGAGCTGACCAGCGCGCGGAGTATCGCGCATCTGGCGGAGTTGCTGGCGTCCAGGTCCAAGATCGTCCCTGCAAACCTCAGCAAGCAGGCGGAGAACCAGGAATCAGAACGAGACCAGACAACTGAGACCCCAAGTACCCCTCAGAATGGATTTGCTTCTCAACCTGACGACACTGACATCAAAGGCCTGGAATGCTGTCCCTTGCCTCCCAGCGAGGCCCGGCAGCCAGTACCAGATCTGGCCGTCGCCCTGCAGAACCACATCGACAACATCGCCCACTTTGCTCTGGGCGATGACGAAATCGAGAATCTTCGGGCGGCCGTGCAAGATTTCCTGGCGCCCGGCAGCATTGGCCAACAGCTCTACCAAGCGATCCGGAAGGACTCCCGTGATCCAAATGTAAGCAACTGGATTTCGAAACGCATATCCGAGGCCTACTACCTGCCCATGCGACAATCTCTTCAGTATGCCAGCTTCATGGTCATGGACCACCCCAGTCCCGTTCCGCACACACAGGCCGAGCGCGCTGCATTGGTTGCCGCCACGGCTTTCCAGTTCAAGAAGAATATTGACAATGGGACGGTGGAGCCCCTGTTCCTCATGGAAACGCCTGTCTGCCAGGCTCAGCTGCAATGGATGTTCAATACGTACCGTCATCCTCACGTTGGGAAGGACGAGACAAGGAAGGGAGCCGCTGACTACTGTGTCGTGTTTAGACGTGGTCGACTCTTCCAAGTTCCCCTGCAGGATGGGGACGCTCCCGTGTCTTTCGACACTCTAAGAGCCGCCATGACGGCTATTCTGGAGCACGTTCAGGATGAAGGCACCTGGGCAGGAATTTTGACGAGTGACAATCGCGATTCATGGGCAAAAGTAAGTAGCCTGTTGAGCCAGCTTCATGATGCGACTCGCCGACGAACATTTCCCCTTTTTTCCTCAAGTTCTCACTAACATGCTGTTTCAGGTACGGAACGAGCTGCTGGAAGTCAGCCCTGCCAACGCTCACTACTTCCAGATAATCGAGTCCGCCGCGTTTGCAGTCAATCTCGATGATAACAGCCCCGACACGTTCGAAGACCACGCAAAGCAATGCAAGCTGGGCGACGGCTTTAACCGCTGGCACGATAAGCCTGTTCAGTTCGTCATCTCTGCCAACGGCAACTCCGGCATCATTATTGAGCACTCTTACCTTGATGGTACAACACCTGCCGCCCTGTACGAACGTCTGCGTAACGCTATTGCAAGCTACAAACCGTCCGGCAAGGAGCCGCCGAAAGCGCCAGCACCGGAGGAGATCCCGTTGATTCTTCCCTCAAGTCTTGACACACACATCGCCACACTTCGCGGCCGGTGGCTTGAGGACAGTGCAGCGCGCGCCTTCGTCTCGTACGAGCTCCCCACACTCGGCTCCCGCCTTCTGGGCGATAACAAGGTTCCAATCAAGGGCGTCTACGATATACTCTGCCAACTGGCGCTTTACCTATATTACGGACGGCGCGTCATTCCGAACTGGCAGCCGGTTATGCTGGCGCAATTCCACGACGGGCGGCACGACCTGGTTCAGATGGCGTCGAAACAGGTGCGAGCCTTTTGCGAGGCAGCCGCTGAGAACGATATACCCGCGCAGCACAAGCGCAAGCTCATGCTGGTGGCGGCGCGGGACGTCAGCCGTCGGTTGCGCGAAGGCCAGGATGGAAAGGGGTTCTTCCGGCTGTTTACGGCCATTGAGATGGGATGGCCGGCCGATGTGCCCAAGGCGAGCGTGTACGAAGATACGCTCCTAATGAGGGGCATGGACTTCACAATAACGAACATGAACCATGGCACGGTGGAGAGCATAACGACGCCGTTGGATCCGAATGTGCTGAGGATAAGGTATACGATCTGGGATGATCAGTGAGTTTCCCCTTTCATTCTCAACCCCTCGATGGTATGTTTGTTTAGCTGCTAACGTTGGTTCGCTACGTAGTACACGTATCAGTCTTAACTGCGCACCGGGTGAAACTGAAAAACTCACTCAGAGCGTAAATGAGGCGGCAACCATCATACGGAACCTGATTTTGGCCAGATAAGTGGGCGAAGCCGAGACCAAGCGGTAGAATACAAATCTTGTCGTTAAACGTTCTATCACATACGACCATAGGGAGTGGAAAGCAGGGCTTCCCGTCCGCTCAGCCATACTTAAGCCACTCACCGGCCGGCTAGTAGTTGGGTGGGTGACCACCAGCGAATCCCGGCTGTCGTATGTATATTATTTCTCTTTTTTTCAATTTTCAATTTTCAATTTTCAATTTTCTGAGCTCGCGGGGGGGGATATAAAGAATCATCTAGTCATGTAACTAAACATAAAGAGACAATCTTCCTATTTTCAATCCTCTTTTCAATTAGGAGAGTTTTCTCTCGCTTTTTCCTGTTAACATACCTCTCCGTTTTATCATTTATACATGTCCTTGGCGGGTTGAATTGGCAGGCCCCTGAAAGCAGGCTGTGCTACAACTACAAAGTATCACCAGAGGGCTATCGATTTTACTTCACCCGAATAAATAGCCGCTATCTACCCCCAAGTTCCCCAAATCGCATTCATTCTATATCGATTCAAAAGTCCTCAATCCTAGTTCCAACCCCCCTATCCGTAGCCAACCCCACAAGATCCCCTCCAACCACCAAATCCATCAACCCCAGCCCAATGCTCTTGTATACCACATTCCCCTTCCGAATCCACTCCAACAGTGCTTTATCATCTTTCCCTATCTCCCCCTCCCCCTCCCCCTCCCCCTCCCTTCCCCGCTCCTTCACCCTCTCCGCCTTGAGCATCATCAACTCCCCAATCTCCACCAGCTGCTTCGCATTCAGCTTCGCCTGTACAATCTCCCCCGCATCCCTCAGACACGAATCAAGGCTGTCGACTATAACCGCGCCTCCACGCGTGGGATGTCTATGATGCGGAAGCCGATGGTGATGGTGCGGCTCAACCGCATCGAGCAGCACCTTCGGATCCAACTCCGTCATAAACGGCGTCACGGAGCCAATTGCACTAATATACCTGCCCTTCCGCCGCCCGTCGCCCGCCGTCAGCAGCTCGCCGGGAAACAGCGGCTCGATGGCCGGCGTGCAGCAGAATATGACATCTGCCTTGCGCACGCCTTCGTGTAGCAGGCGCTCATATTCGACGAAGTCAGGGCTGAAGGTGGAGAATTTCACGTCTAGCCGCCACTTGGAGTTGACGGCGGAGTAGAATTCGCGAAACAGGTTGGTGGCCCGCTCGAAGGAGCGGTTTATTATGTTCACGTGCTTTATTTCTGAGCCACGGAGGATTAGGGCGAGGCGGATGTGCCAGTAGGCTTGGAGGCCGGCGCCGAAGACGGTGATGGTGTGGACGTGCTTGCGCCTGTTGAATAGTATTAGGGAGGCGAGGGCGGTGCGGAAGGCTGTTAATTCGCGGGCATTTAAGAGGGCGGTCGGTTTGCCCGCTGTATCTAGTAGGGTGAGGGTACCGGGAGGGGAAGTGAGGGTTGCGGCGGTTGTAGCGTCGGAGACGCTGGGCGGGATGCCGCTATCTGTGGTTGATGGGAGGGAAAGGGAGCTAAGCTTCGATAGAGTCGAATCGACGGAGGTTTGGGAGGGAATGGATGGTCGGTGGGAGGACGAGGGTTCCGGCTCTACTGTAGGAACCGGCTCGACGGGGATATCGGGGACGGACAAGATCTTGAGTCCAATACTGCTGGCCGTGCTGGCGGGCATGAATATTGTGGTCAACCCATTGTTTCTGGTAATTGCAGTCCGCTGCGGTTGGTACTCTGAGCAGCAGCCTGTCTCTTGGTTTCCAGTAGAGTATTCCCGGAGTGCATCTCCCAGGTTCTTCTGTAATTCGAGGACTTCATCCCGCGTTAGGGAAAGGAGAAGATTGTGGACGTCGGTCTCTCCCAGGACGGTGAGGGGCATGGTTCCGTCGATAGTAGCTGTATACGGTCGTGTTTAGCAAATGGCAGACTGTCTAGCATAAAGGTAGAAGAAGCTTGCCCGACACACCAGCTATGTAGTGCCTTAGATTCCGCCCCTCATCCAGAGTATCATGGCGTTTTGTTTAGGGCCTGGATGCTGGAATGTTCCTGGTGGCGGAAAACGCGGACGACGGGCTGCGTCAACTAGCGAATTGATGTCAGCATCGTGCATGGAGAGATATTATCTCCGCCGGCGTGGTCTGCGAGGCGATGGCAAATGTCCCTGTAATAGACATCGAATATCAATATCAATATCAATATCTATATCAATATCCTGTTCGATATTTCTCCTGTCTATCTAGATGCCCGAATTAGGGCTAGATGCCCAAACAGGAAGTCCAAGCCGAGGTCCAACCTCATCTCAACTTCAACGCCAAACATAGTTGAGAATTGATACTATTCAAGAGCACTTTTATTAGAGATGTTGAGAGAGAGCAAAGCCTTGCATCATTCTCGTCGGCTTCTGCTCATCCCGCCTTGCCAAGCTGCCAAGGCTGGCTGCCATCGGCACATCGGCCTTGCTCGTATTCGTCTGTTCATCAGATAGCTTCAATATCCCAGTCCTAACTCCAAACACAGATTAGGTTTTTGTCAGGCGCCCCGCCGGAACGAGAGATGACGCTGATCGGCCAAGGCCAGCGAGCTCCAAGAAGAGTTATCCGATATTTCGCATCCTACGAGCACTTTTGTTGCGAATATAAATATGGCGGCTGAGACCCTCAATTCAGACAGAGGAAATTCTTCTACTCCGTAGAATAACTAATGAGTTACCAAAGGAGAAACCAAACCCATTAACCGCTACCCAACAGCTCCCAAATATCAAGAACAATCACCATCATGTCCGAATCCACCACCGACAACACCCTCTCCCAAGCTCCCACAACCTCCACCGCCTCCTCAACCTCCCCCTCCTCAACAATCTACCACATCTACTTCACCTCCCCCGCCCACTTCCACTTCACCCTCAGCAAATCCCCCTCAAAGCGCCAGCCCCTCTACTACGTGCACAATTCCTACTTCACCCCCGGCAAATCCGACATGATCATGCACGCCGGCCCTTCCTCCGCCGCCCCCATCATCGCACAATGCAAATTCGTCCTCTTCTCAACCGGCACAAAGATCGGCCTCGGAAACCCGGCCCATAACAACGGCAACGATATGATCTGGGAGGACCTGACGAGGGAGAGCAAGGATCACTCGAGATACAGATATGAACTAGACCTGGATATGCAGGTTGGTCTCGATCTACCAGATACAAACACAGACACCACCGCGGGGAATCATGATTTTCAAACCAGGAGGAATATGAATCATACCGGCCGTCGCCGCGCCTTCCAATGGAAGCGCACGCACAGCTTCGGCGTCGACGACTCGAAGCCCTCCAAGCTCTCGCCGAGCAATTATAAGCTTGTCGATGAGGAGACGGGCGAGATTGTTGCTGTGTTTGCGAATAATGGGTTCAAGAGCTTTAGGAAGAAGGGCAAGTTGGAGATCTTCAATTGTGCGTTGGAGGGGAGGGGGAAGGGGTTTGAGATTATGGTTGTGATGGGGGGGTTGGCGCTTATGGAGAGGGAGAGGAGGAGATCTATGCAGTGGAGGTATGATCATTATTAGCTGGTTGTGCATTTGGATGGGTTTTCGTGGAGGGAAACGATCGGATGGGATGAGGTGGATTTCTGATTTTTGCATATGGCATCTGAAGCGTGTATACCCGGACTTGTTTTCATTTGGCTTTGATCATATTGTGTCATAGCGAACTATAGATCAGAATTCGAGTCGACTATATCTGTCGTAATTAACATCAGTCAGAGTGTTGGCAAATTGTCTGAACAATCCCAAGACATTCCCATTTAGAAACAACCCAATGGCATAAATAAAGGATGGATTTCGAAAATGCACACTAGAGTGTGCCTTCTTTATTGGTGATATACCTAGATAGGTAGAATGCTAGAAGAGGAGGGCATATATTAAACAGTGCGTGTGTATGGAAGATGGAGAAGGAACGAAAAAAGGAATAGACCAAAAATCCATCGACTCCACTCTAATAAAAAGAGCCAAAAGTGAGAAGAAGATAAAAGGAAATCATGACGTGAGCCACCCTAAATGTATATCCAAAAAATGAAAATAACCTGTCAAAGCGAATAGCAATAGTAATATAAATAAGAAAATGAATGCACGAAGGGGCAAAAAAAATGTTAAGAAACACCCGTGAAAAAATATATGAGGTAGATATTGCTTTTATAGCGATCACACCTACGCCCCCCACATATCCTCGCCGCTCATAACCAAGTCCTCTTCATGTTGCACACGCAGTCCATTCTGCTTTTGCCTCTGCTTCCGATCCCGCTTCGTGACTATGTGGCTCGGCGTGATAGGTGTTATGGGCGTAAAAGGCATATAGGGACTATATGGCGTGTGCGGGATGCCAGTCCGTGGACCACCTGCTCTCAACATGCTTTCACGGCGCTCAACAAAGGTTGTCTTCGTTGACGGGGCAGTAGTGGGAGGATGGAATGCGCGGAATGGAAGGGTGGAGTTGCTGCTACCGGAACGGAGATTGAGAGGGGTGGGAACCTTCTGTTGCGGAGGTTCGAGAGATGGGGTCGGTCGGTTTGATTTCTGGAGAGGGTTAGGGGGAGGAGGACCTGGTGTGTAGATCCGTGGTGATAGTGGTTGATTTTCGGAATAGTGATTTGACGAAAGGTCTGGAGAGCCCATTGGAGGCGAGATTGGGAGATTGCGGACGGAAGTGCGTCGGGTTTTATTGCTACTCATAGAATCTCGAGATCTAGAGCTGAGGAATGAAAGACTGGAGAGCCTGGATAGCTTTTGGGTTATGGGAGATAGTGGAGAGGTCGGTTGCTGTTGTCTTTGCTGCTGGATGGCAGCAGGATCCTTCGCGGGCGGGAACGCGGGTTGATGATGCTTGAACCGAGTCTGTTGTGGTTGTTGAGGCAGTTGAGGTCCTTGGGCATGTCTGAGATGGCGGAACTCCGGTGGGCCCGTGAGGGATTCAGGGGAGGATGCGGACTGCTTGGAAGGTGAAATAGCATCATCGTCGTTCGCATCGTAAACGGTCTGCGATTGGTTTGCATCGTGTTCCATGACTGCCGCATAGAGCCGCTCCATTTCCTCCTGAGCTCTCGCTCTGTCTGCTTGTACCACTGTTTCGTCAAACGTCGCCATACTTCCATTCTGAGAGACTGGCGACACTGGGCCGGATCTGTTTGACCAAGGCATACTGAAGCTGGATTTTCCTTTCTTTGGGCTCGGCCACATATGGCTTTCTGTTCCGCTTTCTGGTGTTGGCCACACGCTGTCGGCAGGGCCTACTGAGGTGTCGAGTACGGGTTTTTGCGGCTTGATCATTTCCATATCAAGGGTGTGGTTGGATTGCTGTGCACCACGACGTAGTCTCCTCCCCGTCGTGCAGAGACAGCCTAGGAACAAGCCCGCTATGCCGATGTATGAACCTACTATAGCGACAATATCTCGCCACAGTAAGCTGGGGTCGCGAACAGCGTTGGCTGAGAGGGGAGGGCCGTCCTCGGGAGGGGGAGCAGGTCCTTTGAAGATATTGACCGTCCAGATGGAGACAGGCTGAGCAGCGACGGCGTGGAGAAGAAGCAGCAAGCAAAAAAGGAACACTGGGAATGTCGAGCGTGGAGCACACATGTCGCGATTCTCCCGATGTTATATTGTATCCGACATTCCAGCAGTGATCGAGACTCGAAACAAATGCAGAAAACCCGTTCAGCTCTGTAACAAAGGAAGTAGCGATAGCCACCCCGGCGGGGTTATGTCAGATATAAAGATCCATGCGTCTTGCAAAAAGCAAGCCGGGGGATTTCCCATGGTTTGTGGAATGGCCAGCAGCCAGCCAGTGGGCGCAGCGGGGGTGATTGGTTCAGCAAGGGAATCTCCTCCCGCGCAGTTGTGCCACTCAAGCGAGCAGGGCAACAGGAGCAGGCCGCAAGGTCATCACCGATTATCGTACCCATCGCAATGCTAAACCGCAAGCTCTTCG
This sequence comes from Emmonsiellopsis sp. PD_5, assembly GCA_032988985.1. Classification (NCBI taxonomy): domain Eukaryota; kingdom Fungi; phylum Ascomycota; class Eurotiomycetes; order Onygenales; family Ajellomycetaceae; genus Emmonsiellopsis; species Emmonsiellopsis sp. PD_5. The sequence continues at coordinate 152,891 of JANTQI010000029.1, read as the reverse complement.
TCTGATTGATGGGCTCTGCGAGCTGGCAAAAAGGTCGACGTCAGTCATTCGTGTGGTTGGCCATTTGTTTCGATCGCGAGGAGGGGTATCAGACCGCCCTGGAAGATGATTTGCTGCTCCTTAAGCGCCGGGGGTTGCTGGACCAGCCAGTGAGCAGCAAGAGAACGGCATGCCAGATGCGATCCTGGCTAGCGGGCATCAATGGCTGGGGATTGTGAACACTATTGGACTGGCTGCTGGCATGGTTGCAGAAAATAGGTCTGCATCGGCATGGGGAGCTGCACGACAGCATGATCCCATCACACTAGTCTTTCTGCAGTCACATCCGTCACATTCTTGTTCGTGTTTCTCCAAATCGAAAGCTGCTGTTGAGGATGCCAACTGAGATGCTTCTTTTCGGCTTCTTGCGTAGACATTGAGTATCACCGTAAAGTGATTTGGTTCTGGGATACCTCAATGGCTTTGTTATAAACATCTCGATGCGCCTACCCGCCAGGCGTTTCGTATCTCCCAGCCGCCGTTGAAGTCGTGGTGATTCGAGTTTGTTTAGCGATCACAGCCCTCTAATGTGTGAAGACGTGTGATGGTATTTCAGTGATGAACGGGCGAATCGAGATGCCTTTCGATTCCACACAGTCATCGCATCGGATTTGAAGCATCAAGCAGCGAGAGTCACCCCTTTTCTTCGATCGCTTCGTGTGCCATATATGGCTCGGACGAGTCGCATCTGCCGCCCAGTTTCTGCGGGAGAACATGGTAGGACGAGATGGAGGCTGGGGAATTAACCTGATTGCACAGCGGAGCGTATTGAAGCCCAGTTTAGGATGGAGACTGTCTCAATATGTGTTCTGTGTCCCCAGATTATTCTGTTTCCGTCTGTCCCATCCCGTCGTCCGGACTCGTCCTTGGTTGTGAGCAGCCCTGCCTGGGTGATATTGATATTGCCTTGGGATCCCAAGATGCCTAACTACATGTCGGATATCAGACATGCTTTGTGTATTCACCTCATCGCTGGACATTTTTTGGTATGATCGTGGCTGGGATGAGAATAGTGCTCGACCTCCGCATCGTGATCTTGAAACTGACTTGGTGAGACAACCTCGAGTTAGTTAAACATGATTATATTCTCCCTGCTCCCCTGCTGGGCAGATCCTCTCGTGAAGCACAGAATCAGGGGTGCTCTGTTCCCTATCCCTTCGGACTCAATTGGCTGTTGCTGAGCCCCCGCTAGACATCTCTATGCCTCATGTTTGCGCTACTAGATGGCTCGAGATGACTTCGCAGTGTTCCTTGGACGCGTTTTATGGACCTTCAAAAATAAAGCCAGACGATAGATCTATATCAGAGAGAGACGTTGATGTCCGATTGAAGACATCAATATCAGATTCATCCTGATCGCCAACTTAAGAGACAGCAAGAGGCAGCGACTGCGACTGCCATGGATGGATGCTGCTTTCCCAGCCATGGACAGCATATTGACATCTCCTGGCTTGGATAAATAATTCCAAGTTTGATATTGATGTTTATGCACAGCTTGTTGTCGCTCTCTTCGATGAAGCAGATCTCTTCGTCTTGTCTGCTTATTGCTTGATTTCTACACTCCCTTGGCTATACATACCTATCTGTTATACCCCTATACCCCTATCCTCATGGGCAACAAAGTCTCCGCCGTCCACGGCGTGCGCTCCCCAAACTTCTACGAGCCCGGCAACGCAGTCAACGAGATCTGGGTGGGAGACCTGGAGGTTGTCTCCCGGCTGCCCTTTGGCGATTCAGACATGGCCCAGGCTGCCTGGCCAAAGAACGACTATCCCAAGATCCCCTGGCGGCCGTTTATTATCCCGCTTCGTGCTGCCTTCGACCGAGTTATCAAGTCACGATCGTTGCCGTCGATTACATCCCCTGAATCCGGCTGGATGCCCGCCCTGCGCGACTTTGCCGATACAAAGCTATCCCTGATATGCTGGGTTGCGATGCAGATTCTCGCCTTTCCGCTGCTTATGATTCCTATCGCCCTCCATCTCGCGCCACTGGACACCGGTACCGCCGACGATGAATTCCTTCCCTCTCCAATCCAACTGGATGACGGCGACGATGCAGAGATGGAAATCTGGATCATTCCTCCGCAGCAAAATGAAGAAACCGTTTACTCTCGCGCCTTTCTTGCTTCGGTTCTATTTGTCATGGGCACGTTTTTGCTTTACGGGTTTGACCATGGGCTTGATTTGAACCCGTCCCCTTCCGATGCACCTTTGGAGTCTATGTTTTCAAGCCGCGGATTGTTCGGATCGGATATCTCCACGATATATACGGCATTGTCCGCAGCTTTGGTCTTTAACTCCGCATACTCCGTCGCCCGTCTTTGGTGGGTGTATTTCGCATCAGGATCCAACACAGAGGAGCTCGAAGCCACTGAGAAGGATGTCCTTGTAATTCCAAAAACATTGGATGCAACAGAGGAAGAAGTCGCTAACCTACTGTTTTGATGATGCCATCACCGGAAGTGACAAAGCGTTTGCCCCTTTTCCATTTTTGACCCCTTGACTGCTAGACTATGGGATTGGATGGCGCAGGTTTTGGGGATGCTTCCACCCCTACTTCCCTCTTGGCTTTCCCCAAAGTACATACTTTATTGCACGGTCCCGTCTTCATCGTTGGATGCATCCGATTTTTGCACCCCTGTTCTACCCCATCATAGCATTACGGGGGTTGCAGAGTTAAGAGCCCTTGAATGCAGGGCTGAACCCTGATATTCGTTTGGATATACTCCTGTCCCCCTGCCAAGGAAATAACCGTTTCCCCCCCTGGTTTTATGCGGTCGAAGTCGATGCTAGGGCCGTCGAGCGGATACAATATACCTTGTTGTCACGGTACATGATTCATTCTAGATACCATCCCGCATCGGAGACGTCGTTGGTTATACTTTACTGTACATACTACACTCCTACGAATCCTATACAAACTATCCTGAACTTTTGTCCCATAGTTACCTTTTCCCTCCCGTCCATTCCCTAACAGATCGCATGTCGATTTAATCTCTGCACCAAGCAAACAAACAAACTAACTAGCCGCCGTCCCATCCTTCCGCCCCCAAATATCCCTCCAAAACTCCCTGAACCCATACCTCTTCGCCGGATCCTCTTCATGCAGCCGCACATCCTGCCGCGGAGCCAGCCGCGTCAAAAACCCGCCATCGCCGCCACCCCTGGCTACATGTTTATGGCTAGATTCGTGAGCGCGCTCCGTGGCGCGCCGTTTGATTTCGGCGGGTAGCGAGGATGCCACCTCTGCGTAGCAGGATAGGAGTTCTCGGTCGAGTTTTAGGTAGGGCTTTTGCGCGACAGGGGGCGCCATGAGGTTGTATGAGCGGGTGAGGGCGTTGAGGTTCTTTATGGAGAGGGTGTGGTAGGGTTGTTCGATTTTTAGGTAGTCGGGGTCGCGGAGGGGGGGGAGGCTGGGGAGGGGCGGGGGTGGGGGTGAGGTGGTTGTTGTCGTGGCGGGTTGGGGGGTTTCTGTTTCTGTTTCTGTTTCTGTTGCTGCTGGCGTTGGTGTAGGCGTTGATGTTGATGTTGATGTTGTTTGTGAAGAGTCAGGGGAGGCAGTGTGAGATTGTTCGGGTGAAGGGTTAGAAGATGAGGGTGGCGCTCGAGTCAACCTCCCCTCATGGTCGATTTGGGTTCTATACTCAACAGTTGAGTCCGCGGATTCCGCCGTCTGATTGTTGTTATTCCCATTCACTGCACTCCCCAACTTCTCTTCCGCAACTGCGTAAGCCCTCGCCCGCAGGATCTGAGTTTCCAGGTTCCCGCCCTGACTCGCGATCAACCGCGCAGCATGTCTCCTCCAATCGCTCCGTAACCGTTTCCGAAACCGGTCAACCTCCTTTGCCAGCTCCTGCTGCTTCTCAATCCACGGCGGAGTAATCTCCTGTTTCTGAATCAACTTATTCATCAAATATTCGGTCGTGTCGATATATGGGCTGCTGGCATTATGGTCGCGTTCAACATTAACCCCCTTGCCGCGCTGGATATTCCGGAACTGCCCTCTCGCAATAGCATCCTCAATGCGCTCGTTGGCTAGAGAGCTTAGGCCGTGGGGTGTAATTGCGCGTGCGCTAGGTAGGAACCGCTCTTGGAGTTCTCTGCGCAACGCTTCCCGTTCTTTCTCGGACATGTTGGGGTTTTGACTGAGCGCGTAGGTTGAAGTGCGGTGGCGGGCAGATTCAAGACGTTCCCCGGAAGATTTCCGCGGTTTGGGGGTTGGTTGGAGGTTCTTGGGGCTGGGCTGCGGAGGTTTGAAAGGGACTCGCATTGGTTTGCTGGCGTCGTTTAGCATGCGAAGAGAGGCGTCGTGGATCGACTCGTTTCCTGTCCAGGGCGCTGCGATAGCAATATCCTGGGTTCCTCTACCGGCACTTGCCTATAGTCGTAAATTTGATAAACAATTAGTAAATTTACACAGCTGCATTCAAGTTGAGGCGAAAATGTAGGTCCAGAATAAAATTCATCCCAACACTGACAGAAATATTTTACATACCGGCATATTTGCAACCGAAAAAGCAGCAGCATGTTCATTTTTAAAAGAGCCTCCCGCCGTCGCTATCCTCTCTTCCAGCCTTTTCTTCAACTCGTCGGAGAAGCCAGCTTCCTGCATGTTCTTCCGGGCTGATTTACCGCCCTCCGTCATCGATTCCTCGGCCATTTCAGAAAGTCTCCTGGACATGGCGCCCTGTTCTGACTCTGCCGCACCATTTCGCTTTTCGTCCTCGTTTCCTTTCTCCTTCTGACCGTCTTGCGCGACAGCTCTGGCGGTTGCAGTGAAGCCCCTCTGGATAACGCGGGGTTCGAGGGCTGGAAGACTGCGGAGTCGTTGAGCGCGAAGGCACGCCGCGCATCGATTAGGAATGCAGACCAGATCCCGGCGGCTCCCCATCATGCTTCCTCGTCGATGTGGTTAACAAGAGCAGAGATGGATGTTGAAGTAAATTCGTTCAATATCGTCGTCTTTAAATATGCGATTACGTCAGCAGGATTTGCCCGCAGCTCCGTCTTGGCATCGAAAAAAGCTTCGAGATCAAACCGCAACTTCGAATTGAACGAATGCCCAACGCCAATTGCAACACTATACAGTCCTCTCCGTGCCATTCCGTGCCATCGATCTCTACTCGAATTGCTCGCAACCCCGTTCCCACTGGCCGAATATTGAGGGCGACTCTCCCCGCGGCCTCCCTCCCGTCCCCGACCTCCGCTTCCTCTTCCTACCGCAATCATGCCTCCCAAAGGTGCCTCCACGCGCGTGAAGCCAGTCCGTCTTCAGACAATCCCTAAGCTGCGAATTAAGAGTCCCAATACCCATCAACCGAACCCATGTCTCGCGGTCATGACGAGTGTTTTGAGTCAGTCCACTCCTCCTCTCCGTCCGGCTCCGATACGAAAGTATTCGGGTGCGGATTGTATATATATATAAACGGGAGGATGAAAGAGCTGGTATGCTAATCCGTGCCATCATGTATTTTACAGGTTGCTGGGCCTCGAACAAGCATAGCATCAGCGGATGTTTCGCAATCGAACAACAATTAAGAGCGTGTATGGATAAAAAGGTGCGTCTGGGTTATTATTATGGAACTCCTCCTTTCTACGGGGTTGAATGTGCCAGCTGATTTTTTCCTCTTTTTTCCCAAAACTACAGAGACCAGATCCCAAAGCGAAGAGCACGGTCAATTACCATCTCATGCGGATGTTTCCGAAAATATCCGGGCCGAGAAAGAAGGATGGGGTGTTCAAATAGATCCTCCTTTTTTTCTGCTTTGGTTTCTTTCTTTTTCTTTTTTTTTCTATTCTGTATTTTATTATGCGGTTGCGATCTGTGTTGTTTTATTTTCCCTATTTACAAACGGTTCCTTGTCGATTTTATATACGCCTTAAACCTCTCCACCAAGCAGGAGGAATGTCGCTGAGAGTGATGCTATGGCCCCACTTGGCAAAGTCTAGCTATGGCAGCCTGAGGATTGTACGATGTTGCATACTATTGGAGTTTGGAAGGAGTTGACCCGGTGCCCAAGGAGAGATACAGAGAAAGAGACCAACGAGATTCGCCGAAAGGTCCATTCGATACTGGCCCCAAGAAAGGATTGCTAACTTTTCTTCGCCTGTGTATATTATGGATTCAAATGGATATTGATCTATTCAACTCTACCGTGGCAGCCGTTATTGCGTTATCTACTGTAACTTTTAAAAAGTTTCCTTCACTATTTATAAAGATTGGATCTCAGAGCTAATGGAAATCTATACCTTCAGAATATCTTCAGAAATACATGATATTTTCTAATCCTTCTTTCAAGTACACGTAGGAGTCTATCTCCATATAATATATTTTCCTTATTTAGGGAAATTTTGTATGTATTTTGATGTGATCCGCTCAGTTGGTTTCACAAATCTTTGCTTCTCTATCCAGCTTAAACACCTTCAAACCACTTGTGTGCTAGTGCCTCGGCAGCAGTAATCCTCTTCTCTGGATCAAAATTCGTCATTGCACGGATAAGACTTTTAAAATCGTCGTCAACACCCTTCCAAAGGAAAAATGGCCTGCGCGGGTTGTCTTTGTTGAAACCGTCCCGAATTACTTCAAAAACGTGCACCCAGGGATTATTGTCAAGACATTTCAAAAACCCATTCAGTCCGTCTTCATCTGCAAAGTATGAGATTTGGCGCTCAATTACAATAGCCAAGGGATCCACACCCTTGTCCAGCTCGTCTTCCCCAACGGCAAAGATGACGCGTTTATGCATCGCATAAATGCACTGTATGATAAGTGAGAATCCAAGAATTTATAGGCGTAGAGATTTATGTCAAAAAAACTTACGACAAGAGCAAAGGAGAAAATATCAGACGGCTTATTCACAGGCCCTTTGGCGTGGGCTTCGGGACTCCTCCACATCCAGTTCCCCACCTGTTTTCCAATCATATGTGACCCAGGAGGGATATGCGCGGCGTCTTCAAGGTCTCCAAGCTGGACCCGCTCAATAACAATTCCGTCCTGGCCACCCTTCCAGTCGATAAAAACATTGTCTGCCTTGATATCTACGCAGAATAAGTCACCACTCACTGCTCCGCGAAAGGTGTAACCTACCGGTATGGACAATATCTTGATCATGGAGCTCTGCGATTCCACGAAGTGCATCTTTGAGGATCCCTTTTTTCACTTCAGAGGGCAAGTCCTTCTGAGTAAGGTTTAGGAGGTGATCCGCGAAGTACTCGAAAACGAACATTGACGCCCCAGGGATGGTGTCTCGGGCGAGGCGGACATGGTTAGCACTGCCGCGTAGCAGCTTATTATTTATCTCTTGAAGGTCCTCGAAATTGACTGTGTGGATATACTTCAGTATGAACTTTCGGTCGCCAGCGCTGAGGAAGTAGTAAGTAGATATATTCATGAGAAGGAGTACTCAGTGCCAACTCACGTGGCAAGGCAAACCAAGCGTGGGGGAAATGTTTCTTCCGCAAGCACCCGTTCGATCTTATACCTATGGCCAGACTGGCTCATGTACTCCCCAGAGCCGGCGGGGCCAGTTGGCATTGTGCTCATCCTGCGATAAAGGGTGGTGTTTGGGACAGCCAGTTTGCAGTTGGAGCGTTTCAACGTGGCGAGATTAAAATATGCCGGGTGTCTGCAAAAGCGAACGGCTAGCAAAGAGGAGGAGCATAATGGCAGCATTAGAGGCAACCGATTTGGAGAAGATCCTGTTGATAGTCAAGCAATGTCGCAACTGGAATTATTCACAAGCACGCGTCCACGGGTGGTCCTGACTGGGATCATGTGATGATTGTATAAGAATTCGGATATCCTGGGCAACGATCAAACAGGCGAATCATGGTTGGCGATGGGCTGGTGGTCTCCAACAATGCTCATTTTCAAGGAGGCCTTGTACATACTAAAGTAAAGATATGGATGCTATCGCTGCTGGGTGATCGAGATGCGCCGAGCTATCTCCCGTCCTTCCCGGACCACCTCTAACCAACCAAACTCGATTGCCATACATCTTCCTCTGCAATAGTCATGAAGTCGCCCGAAAAGTGCGGCACAGCACCACAGAGTCAAAACTGCTGCCTGCAGCATGAAACGTTATAAAGAGAGCGGTTGAAGGATGTTCTTGTTGGCACACGGAGACGTCCACAATCATTTTCTGTGATTCGGAATTACTACTGGTATTCAAATATCCTAAAATGTTGCTCATCCGAATTTCATGGTGTAGACACATCATTGAGAATTTCATTCCGCCCCATATCTCTTGAGGAAATATTGTCAGGGGGAGAAAAGAAATGCAAATCTTGGTCTAAGGGATTATTTTTAATATTAAGGAGGGCTTGGAAAGGAGAAAAAGAAGAAAAACTAAACACGCTCAAACTTCAGAATCAATCTGTTGCTAGTTGGCCGAACGGTATATGCATCATTGGCCTCGATCCCATCGTCATCAATGATCTTGGTGATAAAATTCGAATAAATTGCCGCCACGAGGAGTTTCATTTCTGGTTCGACATACCGAGAGTTAGATACCTTAGTCGACAAAAGCATGATCTCTGAAGAAGAAAGCCGAAATCGAGCACAACTCACCTTGCAAAGCTAAATTGCTACCAACACACATTCGTCCTCCGCTTCCAAATGCCCAGAACCACCGCCTCATCTCCTCCAGCTCCGCTGAGTCTTTGGGCTTCAGCCATCGTTGTGGGAGGAATGACGCTGGTTCGGGAAATACGTCTGGATTCCGGTGCAGAGAGTAGGCTTGTGCATTTACTCGAGTGTTTGGGGGAATATTGCTATATCCCGCCAGTGTCGCGGGTGGCGTTGGGGTTATCCTAGGCTGGATGCCCGGAATTGGGGCGTGAAGCCGAAGTGTCTCCAAAATGATAGCATTCAATAGGGGTAACGCGTCGATAGCTTTTGGATCAGGCAGCTCTATTTCAGAGGTAGAATCCTTTAGAACCGATATTCTTGGTGAGACGGTCGCTAATTCCTGTCGAAGCTCAGACTGTAACTCTGGGGTTTTAGACAGTTCCCAATATAGGTAGGTGAGAGCGACTGCGCTGGTTTCATGCCCGGCAGTAAGCTGGTCGTACATCTCGCAGGCAATGTCTAGGCGCATCTGCTTGAATAGTCCCTTATTGGCTTCGAGATCGTCCTTGTTCAAATGTTTCACCATGGATTGTTTAATTTGTTTGTATACTACGGGTTCGGAGGTGGGGTCTGTCGAAGAAAGATACTCATCCGCTTTATCGCAGATTTCCATTCCCCAATCTTCCATGTCATCGTTGGCTTTTTCGCACCACTTCGGGATCAAGGGGATCCGCACAGTCCGAGCCCAAGCCGTCAGATTCGGAACTTCTTGATGGTAAAATTCATATGGCTTCCTTGATTGGTATACCCGAAACCACTCCCTTCCAGCAGAGACATCTTCCAGGAAGTTGGTGCCGGATCTTAGACCGAATATATATGCTGAGACGAAATCCATTGTCGTAGCATTGTTTAGCTCGTGGACCTCTACGGAAAATCCAGACTGGGCATTTCGCTGCAGAATCGGCAACAGGCGGCGGTGTATAATGGTTTGGGATATGGCAGCCATATGTGGGGAAGCTTGCAAGTATGACTTGGAATAGACATTGGACATCATACGTTTTCGTACAGAGTGAGGCTTGCTTCCTACCATCGAGAACATGCTGATCGTTCTTTAACCAAAGTCAGCTTGGGAGAATCCGTAAAGAGATTCGGGGCATGGATACCCACCCATAAGCACCGAATACACGCGGGTACCAGTCATGTTTTTCGAATCCGCCTGCGTAGACAGTTCGAATTCCTCCGTCCACGCAGTTTATGGATATTTCCGAAGGCCCTAGCCTGACAATAGGTCCGTGTTTTTCATGGGCTTCGTGAACGGTTCTATTCCCCCTCATACGGAATCGGTTCCACAATATCCATGCTGGGGATATGGGGACCGTGATATGGGCATTCGGGATTTTAGATAGGGGAGAAATGAAGATGGGATATACAAAGAACTTGTACAAGCAAATGACGGAGATACAAATAAGAATGATTGCCGGAGATATGAGCCCAAAGAATCCCATTGTGAGCTACAAGATTGGGAAAGAATATATATCTGATACAATGGTCATGGGATTTCACCCGTTTCCCGGGATATATTTCCGCGTATACAAAGTATAGCCACGGGGAGTTTCGAGATAGATATGGGCGACTCTAGTAAACAGACAGTGCCCATCCACGCTCTGATGAAGTGTCAACTCTCCTAAAGTAGAAGTCGGGAGGTTGTACGATGGCTTATCTAATCTGCTTATCTTATCAGCCACATGCGCTAACCCTGTTTGGAAGTCACCTGATTTGGTCTCCAGTCACGTGCACATCTAATTTCAGCCTCCTCAAACCTCCATCTATTTGTTTTGTTCCATTTCATTTCTGCGTGGAGTTGAAGACAAGCAGATCGATGAGCAATGGCCTGGCAATCTCTGACAAAAGTGACTCCTTCAGCTGTGATTCGAATCTCGTATTCCCTGTCGTGACTCAGGCGCCCAATCCACCACCGCTCAAGCCAATGACATCACTCGAGGCTGCCCACTGAAACCCTAGCGTCCATCATCCACCAAAACTTATAAATTCACCAGGCATGGAAGCATCTGCTGGGTACTAATTTATGCACTTTTATCAAATTGAAAAATCCATGCTATCACTGTAAACTTATTTCTACGAGGTTTTTGGTATGTTACCACAGCTCCCCTCAGAAATTGTCTTCCATATCGTCAGCTTTCTGCCCACGGCCAGCTGCATTATCAATCTTGCTCGAACCTGCAAACGCCTGCACGAAGTCCTATCTGCGGATGACTACAGGATATTTCAGGCCTTCGTACAGAGCCGGTTTTCCTCCATTGATACCCCTCCGCTCTGGGTCGACGCTGCCCGCGTCCTAACTTCACGCTCTCGAGCTTTCGACCGGAAAGCTGTTATCGGCCGATTTGTACTTCCTCCTCACAATGCACGCCGGGTCGGGCACCCACGGACCGTCCGGACTGACCACCCCACCCTCGGATACCGGCCGGTGATTGATAGTTACGAAGTCTGGTACGGAAATAGCTGGAAGGATAGGAAAGAGGTCCTCGTTTGGGGTGCTGGCGCTGATCTGAATATCCGCGTGAAGGATCTGGGATATCATGGGAAACCCAGCGAACGAGGAACGAAGGACACGGATATCACACTAAATGGTAGGAGACAGAGTATTGAGAAACTCCAAGATGGCGTGACTTGGGCTATCTTTAACAGTCTTCATGGCGTGAATAGCTGGGATGATATTTCTGGAGTCCACGCTTTGCCTCCCCTGGGAGATACAGTCACCGATAGTGAAGATATCATATTTGGACGGCGCAATGGAAGCCTTATCTGGCTGTCTATTTCCCCCGGTGGAGGAACTAGTGAGCTGAAAAAGCACTATATCACTGGGAGTTCAAATCTTGAAAAGACCGACATAAGTGGAGGTCCAAATAGAGTACTGGCTGCTTCCCTGGACAGGCGATCAATCGCCTTTTTCCGTGTTGATGCGGATGAAGATGAAGTTGCTCCGCTGGGTAACATAAAAACCACGGCGCATGGCTCCGCAAGACATAAATGCTCGCGCCTTTTGTCTGACGAGAAAATTGCTATTGGATCTGACGGAGCCATTGATACAATATCTGTTTTCAACATCACATCAGACGCAATCACAAAAACTCGCGATATCAAGTTGGATATTTTTGACGAGACTGGCTCGTCGAAAAAGACCCAAGTATACGCTATTGAACCATTACCAGTAACATCACAAAGTGGAGGGAATGTAGGCGATCTATTTCTTGCAGGTTGGGAGGATAGTAAGACTAGGTACGTATCACCCTCTTTTCACTGTTCCTGTAGCTTCTTTCCTATGTTCTAGCTAATCACTTTCAATACATGTCAATAGGCTCCATGACCTCCGCTCTCCAAAACCATACGTCTCACTGTTCGTAGACACGGTGGACGACGGGCCAATCTACAACCTCCAACCAATAGGCCAGGAACGGTTCCTCGTTGGCAGCGGCATCAACGCCCTCGTCAAAATCTTCGACATGCGCATGCCGGGAAGATACTCCTACATGGATGCATATCCTCCCCTGAACACCCAAACCAACACAGTCCCCAACCATACAAACAACAATAATCACCACCACCACCACCACCACACCACCGATCTCAAAGACCCCCTCACCTACCCGCGCAAGGACATCTCAATCTACCTCTCCCAAAAACCCAGCCCAAACTCCCGCCTCCCCCTCCCCCTAGCCCGCGACCGCCTCCGCTACCGCGGGCCCATCTACACCATGTCCCTCCCCTCCCCCTCCTCCTCCACCCTCTACGTCGGCGTCGAAGCGAACATCATCCGTCTCGACTTCGCCTCCACCGACGACCTCTCAGGCCCCCATCGATCATGGTACGACGCGAATCTCGGCCTCGGTCTGAACCTGGACGCAGCGCCCGATTTCAAGCGGGATGCGAATTCGCACCCCTTTGATCTGTCGTGTTATGAGCGGCCGCTGCCGGAGGATCAGGGGAGGGGCGTGCGGCTGATGATGCAGGATCCGTTTTATGCGGCTGCGATGAGTGGGGAGGTATGCGCTAATGATGATGCGAGGGTTTCGGGGTGGGATCGGAGGTGGTTTCAGCCGTGGATTTCGAGTAATAAGAAGGTGAAGGGGAGGTGGAGGAGGGTTTGAGTTGGGATTATAGGGGGAGAAGGGTTGAGAGTTTTGGCCTGGTTGGGTGATTTTATGATTTTTGGAATTTTTTGGGATTTTTGATATATCGTCTATCTGCTTCTCTATCGATTTCCTCCTTATTTCGCTATTCTTTTATTCTTTTGTTATTTTTATGTCTGAATGAATGATTCTATCTATATACGGCGCGGGTACAAAAGGACGATTTTGTGAGAGAAATTTATTAGACTATTTCCTACCTCCCTTACTAGTACCACAAAACATCGGGGAAATATTTCAAAGCAGGCGTTTAACTACTTAACTGGACAACCACTTGCACTTGTGCCCCCAGGGATCAGTTTCATCATTACGATTTTAAACGGCCACCAAGCTTCAGTTTCAGCTTCAGCTGGAGCATTGCAGTTGCTGGTTCATCTGGCTAACTCAAGGGGTAGATAGAGTATACACGCCAAGGAAGGAGAAAGACACACCATGCCGTTGTCAGTATCTCTATAGCAGGTTCGAGTAATGATATTTGTTCTTGGGACTTCTAAGTTCTATATATATTAAGAGGATATCTCTGGAAATCAAAAGGGCTATCTATTGCTTGCTGGCTGGCAACGAGAGAAGCCCTTCGTTTATGTGCTGCAGTGCTGAGAAATTTATTCTGGGTAATTCAATGGAAGAATAAAATGGGGATCAAGACGAACGACTATCGCAAATCGATAGCGAGGACACAGTGGGAAAAGGGAAGATTGGAAGAAAAACAGAATTGCTAAAGGACACCAGCGAGCTCGAATTACAAACAACAAACACCATTCCAGAAAAATAAACGGACGTAGCTTTTTTGCGTTGTTGTCGCGAGACGTAAAGATGTATGTATGTATCTGTCCTTGACACAGGTCTAGTCCTCGAACTTGAACGACTTTCCTCCCGAGATGTCAATTGGCCCACCACGGTACGAACCGCGCTTCTTCTTATTCTTCTCCTTGGTGAAGCCCTTGCCGCGGGTGACGGAGAGATCTTTATGGGCGCGTTCGGCGTATGCATAAGGGATGTAGGTGTTGGATGGATGGTCGTGTGGCTGTTCACTGAGCAGTGCTAGGGGGGTTGGTTTCGCACCGGAGCGTTTGACTGGGGGGGTAGCAACTTCTGGTGTCGAGACGGCGGTGGAATTTGAGTTGGATGTCGAGGTACTAGAGATGGCCTTCTTGGATACAGTTGATGATTTCTTATTTTGCTTCTTGCTCGCGGATGAACCGGATGATGAATCGGAGGACGAGCCGCTGGATGAGGAGTTATCGGCGAGGGTTGCGCTGGAGTCAGCGGGCTCTGCGGGTGTCTTTTTATCTTCTTCATCATCGGACGAGTCAAATAATGAGGACTCTTCTGAGTCGCTGGAATCGCTGGAGTCGGAATCGGGGAGGGGAGTCTTGGCAGCAATGGCGGCATCTGACGATTTGGTCTTGGTTGACTTCTTCTTTGATTTGGATTTCTTAGAGGAGGATGAAGAGTCTGAATCTGAGTCTGAATCCGAGCTCGAATCGGAAGAAGAATCAGAGGAGGAATCGGAAGAAGAATCGGAAGAAGAGTCCGAAGCGGACGAGGATTTGGCTGAGGCGGTTGGTTTGGACTTTTTCGCGTCCGTAGCTAGTTTTGTCCGTTTCGCTTGGGGCTGATTGTCATCCGAGTCGGAGCCAGATGATGAGGAACTGGAGTCATCCTCCAGTTTGCGCTTCAGATTTTTTGCCTGAGTTGTTGGAGCCTGTTTCGCCTGCTTATCCTCGCTATCACTATCGCTATCATCACTGCTATCACTTTCAGAGGAAGAGGAGGAGGAAGACGAGGAAGACGAGGAAGACGAAGATGAAGAAGACGAGGCATCTCCCATCTCAACATCAGAGTCGCTCGAATCGGAGGAGCTCGAATCAGAATCGCTGCTGTCGCTGTCGTCGCTGTCTTTGCTCGACGCCTTCGAGACGGGGCTTGCAGCTTTGGTTGAGCGATCCCAGGTTTCGAAAAGCTCAATTAAAGAGGGGGCATTCCCCGCAGCACTGCCGATTGTTTTGTTCTCTTTCTGTTCTGTACCAAAAACCTTGCTGGTCTTCTTGAAGCCGTAGGCGGTAAGGAAGCTATCAACTGCAGCGAGGAGGGCGGGAGGAGGATTGGCCTTTTTGGAGGCTCCTGAAGTCTTCACATTCTTGTCCTATTTAATAGTTCTGTGTCAGAACTGCTGTATAAAAAGACCACAGGGCGCATTGCATTAAATCAACCAACCTTTGTGGAAGCAGTCTTCTTTACCGCAGACTTCTTGCCGGACGAGGCAGCCGACTTGCTAGATTTGGAGGCCTTCTTGACACCTTTGGAGCTCGCCATTTTCACTGGTTACTACGCCACAGACACACAGGTAACCTGTAGACGTTGGCAGGATGGCGAGGGTTGCGTGGAGAGAACGGCAAGCAGCAAGTAGAGATCAGATCTGGAGGTTGAACATCGAAAAAAAAAACTAGCGCGGATTGGCGGCAGCTACGCTAGGCCAGGACAGGCTAGGCGTGTTCTGGCCTGGCTGACATAATAATAGATTACTAGCCGTCACAACCCGCGTATCGTAATGACGGTATCTTACGTGCATCAACGTCTTGGGAAAGACCTCCCCATATCACGTCAATATCAACCACCTCCTCGACTGTCTGTTTGCGCACCGGTTTGCTGCGTCCTTGTTCTCATTGCACACTACCTGACCACCTTGCGCGACTCTAGGCTGGCTCACTGGCATGCCTGGATTATGCCCAGTGCTCCAATGAACTCTCCTGACCATCATAGTCCGGCGCCCCTATCATGAACGGCCGCGAACGCCCACGAGGCCTGCCTCCCAATGTCTCCCCCCCCAAGGAACGACGGCCTATGGGGGACTCCCGCAATGGCAGCGGAATGGTGCCCGCGTCAGGGGGCATGACGAGGGCGGAGAAATTCGAAGACGAGAAGCGGAGAGTGATCCAGAGCTGTTTCAGCAAGCAGGACGCGGATGGTTCCGGTATGTACTCATAAGACTGTTCTGCTCCAATTGGGATATCCAGTATGGGTGGCAGAGAATTCTGGGGCGGAAATATTCAGATATGCAGCTGGCACCCGCCGGTTATTCCGCACCGATGCCTACTCTGCATCACATTATCAGGCAAAACATTCAACGCTAATATTGGCTACTCGTAGCTCTTGAATCATATATCACACACATACGGATTACCGAAGATGCGGCCTACCCGTCCACGCCTCCTCCACCTAATTCCCCCCCTGAAAACAAAAAGCCCCGATTGATTATTGTTTCCGTAAGAAAGTCCGGAAGGGTTCGCATGCACAAGGCGAGGGAGAACAACGATGGTTCCTTTTCAATTGGCAAGACGTGGATGTTGGACGACCTATCCCGTATCCAGACCTACGAACACATGCCCGCCTCCAATCCAGCCGATCAGCAGCAGAAAATGTGGGCATCTAATGTTGGCTTTCTGGTGACCATAACCAAGGGCTACTACTGGCAGGCTGCCACTTCAAAAGAGAAGGACTTTTTTATCGGGAGCTTAGTGAAAATATATAAGAAATACACTGGCGGCAAGGTGCCGGAGTTACTTGGTTTTGATCCTCGGGATAGGGATATGATTGCCGGTCTTGTATCACCAGGCCAGCCACCTGGTCCGTCTCCGGGAGCGCGGGTTCCTCCTCCAGCCCGCCAAGATGGCGCTGGCCCTCGCCCCAGGTCTCCACAGACACAGTCGGAACGGTCAAAGTCCCCCTACACTAACCGCCTTCCAAGTCGCGACGGACCACCCAAAGAACCCAGAAGGCAACCATCTCGAGAACAATTCTTGCGCGGCCGACCAAGCCAGGATGATGTTCAGCGAGCTCGCCCTCAATTCTCTCCCGGAAAAACCACCCAGCAGCAAGGAAGTCGCGGTGATCCTTTGTCGAAACCACCCGATCCCAATGCAAACATCGAATCTCCAGTGCCATCACCCTTACAAACTACCCAGGCTCCGCGAACGCGGGCACCCGGTATATCTCCTGCACCAAACCCCCTATCTAGCTCCACGGGCAATCAACCCCGGCCGCAATTCAACTACGAGAATGGATTTCGTCAGGCACGTGTACAACATCCGACCGACAATGGCCGATTTACTTCAGGGTCAGAACCCCTTAAAAATCAGCTGCCACCATCGGAACCCCCACAGGGACCCATCCCACGCCGCCCCATTGTTGCTGCCAAAGGTAGTTTCGACGACCAGAGTAGCCAGAGTGAGGATAAGTTTGTTACACCGCTTAGCACTCCGGATCCTCGGAAACTTGAAACTCGCCAACCTTCTAGAGGAAGTGAGAAATCTGTTGCCGGTCTTGAGCCGCCTAGTGCACAGCGAAATGTCCCATTCTCCCTCCGACCCGGTTCGGGGGATTTTACCAATGTGGTCAAACCCGTTATTCCGGCAGCGGATACATCCAAACAGTCAACCAAACCCTCGTCGCCTGAAGAGGACGAGAGCCCCATTGTACCTGAACCTTCTGATATACCCAAAATGCTCTCATCTCCAATCAGTCCGATTAGCTCCGCTGACTCACCTGCGGCTGCTCCCGATAAAGAAGAGGAGGAGACTCATCGACCAGGTCTTGGTCCGATGGTGAAAAAGAAGCCAGCCGCAGAGCTTGCCAGTACTCTACGGAAAGCAGCCAATGCATACGGTGCGTTTAAACCTCGAGCAGGTGGCGCTGCGGACAGATTATTGGCAGAGAAAAAGAAGAGTGAAGATAAGCCAGCCAGTACTGCTGGTGTATTTCCAGGGTCATTGAAACGAGGAATGACAAATGATTCTATCATGTCAACTGCAACGGATTCTTCAGCAAAGGGAATAAAAGAGCCCACTCCAGCCGCCCCTCCGGTCGCCCCTCCAACAAATGAAGTACCAAAAGTACAGGTCACTGAACCCGCTCCTCAAGCAGAGGCAGAGAAAGTGATACCGAAAGATGTGACCCCTGAGTCTCCCCCCTCAAAATCGGTTACCTCACAGGGAGAGCGCCGGCGCCAACGTCGTCCAGATAATACAACAAAATATTGCACCGCTCTTGGTATCGACCCGGCCCTGTTGGAAGGCAAGGGAGCATACTTTGACGATATATTAACCGACCTTGGATGGGACGGGAAACTGAGTGAGGACAAACGGATCGAAGACCTGGAGGCCGACGTCCGTCGGGAAATCGGACGGGTACAGGCGAGCAGTTGGCTGGGTCATCTCGAATTACAGGAAGGAAAGGTCGACCAGCTTGCGAGACTGTTTGACAAAACCATCGCAGAGTGTGACGAGTTAGACGGTCTTCTGATGCTGTACGCTCACGAACTCAATGTAAGTCCCAATACCATGTCACAGCCATCCGTTTCCATGCTGACAAGCTTTAGACCCTGGCGGATGATGTCGCGTACATCGAAGCGCAGTCGCAAGGTTTGCAGGTCCAGACGGCGAACCAAAAGCTTCTGCAAAATGAATTACAGAATCTCCTAAAGACAATTTCAATCTCCTCTTCCGATCTTCGACCCCTCCGAGAAGCGTCCTTGAGTAGTCCAGATGGCATCCAGGACGCCGAACTTTCCCTTTCTACCCTATACAAGGCTATGGTGACAATCGACCCCGATATTCGAACAAACCAAAAGCGATTGGCTGATTCTTCCGGTGATCGTGGTGGTGTCGGGGTGTATGCCAATACCGAAGTCGGACAGATGCGAGCAGTAAAGGAGAAGCAGGGTGAATATCGGAATGAAGCTCAGCAATTCTTGCAGAGATTGAAGCAGTATATGGGATTGTCGTTTAAGATCGCGGAACAAAAAACAATCGATGCAGTCGCAAGTTCGCGGAAACCATCTGGAGGCTCTACAAAGATCGAACCGGGTGCTCATGGTCCTGCAAGACAAGAACTCTGGATGTACAATGCATTGATGCTTTTTGCGCGCGAAGTTAGCGAGCCTCAGTGGGCGGGAATCATCAATCTTTACGAGCAACAGATGAAGAAGCCATACCAAAACGAGTTCAGAGATAACACCATGGCATGGAAGCGTGAAGCCCGGAAACCCACCGGTGATGAGCAGGAACTCTTGTTTACGCATCAAGAAAAGGACCGGGAAGGTGAAGTTCTGACTACCGCAGCCCGGAAACTAACAGTCAGGCGGGGCAAAACAGTGCGTGTGCCTGGTGCCATACGATCGCCTGCTGTGGATAAAGCGGATGGGAAAATTGAACCCTATGAAGCTTTTGCCAAGTCGCTGGATGATACGACGCAGCTACTTGCGGAGGAGCAAAATTTTGTAGTGAGATTCTTCCATCTCAACTCACTTTCGAGTGCCGATTTCCCGGATCTCATTGCTGGTGCTCGGCCTGAAGACCGAAGACCGCCAAAGGTCAGCGTCAACGAGTCGTATGACCCCGACCGTGATATGGCTAAGAGGGTGGAGCAGGTAATGGATGAAATATTTTCTCCTTGGGTGACTGATATTCAAAACCTTGCAGATTGGGCACTTAACGGCGATCCTTTGTAAGTTCTCCGTCATAAATGTTCCAGGATTATCAAGTTAGCTAACCTAATTATATAGGCAAGGAGTTGGCGTGTTATTCTCCATGGAGCGGAAGCTCTCCGCATATGATGAGACGAACCAAGAATTTATCGTTCGCAACCTTCAGAAGATACATTCTCGTTTTATGGGACTTTTCAACCGATTCGTCGACGAACAGATCCGTGCTATCGAAGAAACAAAAGTAAAGGTCAAGAAGCGTAAAGGTGTCATTTCATTCATGAAGACCTTCCCTCTTTTTTCTGCAACGATCGAAAATATGATCACGCTGCCATCACAAGAAACATACGATATCCGTTTCAGCGTAAACGACGCATACGAAAAGATAAACCGTGCCATGTGGGATAGTTTAAAGTTTATCGCAAAGGAGGCACCTGGCCAGCAAGCCGCTCCATCAGGCGCCATTGGGGACCCGGAAGACAAGGAAGCACTCAATTATCATATCCTTCTGATCGAAAACATGAACCATTACATCGAGGAAGTGGAGGCCCGTGATAACCTCATCTTGACCGAGTGGCAAGACCGTGCACAACATGATCTGCGGGAACATTTACGACTGTACACCGACGCCGTAATCCGCCGGCCACTTGGCAAATTGCTTGACTTTATCGAGTCGACAGAAACACTTATTCAAACAGCCGCGACACCCTCCGACGTCGCTCTCCGCCCCAGCCATTCCCGCGTCATCGCCAAAAAACTGCTCACCTCGTACGATCTCAAAGAGCTGCGGCGTGGAGTCGATGCGCTAAAGAAACGAGTGGAGAAGCATTTCGGCGACGCTGATGACCCTGGGCTCACGCGCAGCTTGGTAGTGAAGGTGCTAAAGGAATGCGAGATACGGTACTCCGATGTGCATGACCGCATGCGGCATATCATTGGTCAGGTGTATGAGGGGCAGATGGAGATGGAGTGGCGGAAGGAGGAAGCAGTGGCTATGTTCAGGAGATGATTTGGGAGTATATAATGTTTCTTTCTAGTTTCACGAATTGGATATGGTTATGTCTTTTTCTTCGCTATTTCCCCATACCATTCCCCGTTGAGCTCGCAATTATATAGGGCCTTTCAAGGCGAATTGGCAGGGAAGCTGTGACTCCGGGCCAAAAATCTCCCAATTTGATTGGCTCTTCAAGTGAGGACCTCACATGATGTCCATATATAGGAGGTGCATTGGCCAAAAAAGGAAGGAACTCTCTCGTAAACCACGCATAAATCTTGCAGGAACAGCCGTATAAAAGGGAAGAGCTGCATCCAGTGAATTGATTAGCTCGCAATAATTTTGCACACCAAGAGGTTCGTGTGCTTTTTAGCATAAATATGAACTGTTCACGTTAAAAAGGATTAATACCGATGGTGATAAACGAAACATGAAAACCCCTTCTTCTTATATTACTTCCCCAGCCAATAAGAAGTATGTCCTGGATTTGTACAGATATAAAACCTGTTCGTATCATTTAGTTATTTACTTCCGTCCTTTGTTCCAACACCGCCTGGCGGGTGCATGTTCTATTTAGTAACTAGTAGTAACAGTTAAACGGCCATCCCAACGTTCTTTCCACCGCCAAAACACCACACCAACATTTCAACAACCTCCAAATTCCTCGCACATCTTCCAAACTCCATCTGGCCTTTTAAAGGAACTTCTCGATAGGAGAGAGAATGCGGCTATCACAGGCCGGTCCCGCCGCTTTCTTGGTATTACTCCGGCTTGTGGCTGGCGACAGCGGCAACGGCAGCGGGAGCGGGTGTGGAGCCGCATCCTCTGTTCCCGACTATTTCCAGACGGAACCGGGCCCATTTGCTGGTACGTGGTTCTTTGATATTGTAATGATAAGTAGATACTGATCCGGTTGATTCAGGGCCCACGAAGACCGGGGCGGACCCGTTCCTGGCACAGACAGATGCTGTTGGGTATGATTTGCCCAGCTACGTGCCGAATCGGCCACTGCACACAACAGTACCTGTCCTGGGGCAGTCAAGGGAGGATAGCTCTATTTTCAGGCGTATGGGGAATTTGAGGTAGGATATTTCAATACCTCGGTGGCTTGATATACCTGCCACAGATCCAAAAGACCCGGGTCTACAGATGTGCCACAGAGTATTCCCCGGTGATATTTACGGTCAAACACATAGTTACTAGTACTGATACCATTTAGCCCGTACTTCCCCTGTCCCTCCGGATTCGGTGTGGAGGAATACCCTCTCCCAGAGGGTACAAACATATCCCAAGTCCACCTCCTCCACCGACACGGCTCGCGATATCCAACCGTGAACTCCGGTACAAGAGCATGGGCCGAGAAAATCCTCGCCAACGCCGACCAATTCACCGGCAATCTCTCGTTCCTTCGAGATTGGTCGTACCTCCTCGGAGACGAGCTCCTAACCGCCAATGGCCACCTCGAACTCTTTGAAAGCGGTGTACTACACTACTTCAACTACGGCAGGCTGTACGATGCAACCAAACGCCTGGTGGCGCGCACCACTTCACAAGTCCGCATGCTTGAGAGCGCGGAGTATTTCCTTGCCGGCTTCTTCGGTCTCAAGTGGGCAGACAAAGTCGATCTGGAAGTCATCATCGAACATGACCTATTCAACAACTCGCTCGCGGGCACGAAGAATTGTCCTAATGGGAATAACCGCACGCTACTGCCTGGCTATGCCGCTAGAGATATTTGGCGGGGAGTGTATTTGAAGAACGCCACGGAGCAGTTGCGCAAATGGTCTGGTACCTATAACTGGACGACGGAAGATACTCACTACGCACAGACTATGTGCACCTACGAGACCGTTTCGCTGGGATCTAGCCCCTTCTGTACTCTGTTCACCCGGGACGAATGGATGGGCTTCGAATATGAGGTCGACCTGACGTATTCCGGCACCAACGGCTTCGCATCGCCGACCGGCCGGGCTGTTGGTATTGGCTATGTCGCGGAATTCATCGCAAGAGTAGAAAACCATCCCGTCGGCATTCGCCCCGGCCTTTCGCAGGTAAATATGACTCTCGACACCAGCCCAAGCACGTTCCCAACAAACCAAAGCTTGTACCTCGACTTCAGTCATGATACAACCATCGTCTCCATCCTGACTGCCTTTGGACTACGCCAATTTGCACAGCAGCTCTCCCCGACTAGTCTGAAAGCTGATCGGGAACTACGGATTAGCCACATTGTACCGTTCGCGGGCCGGTTGGCTATTGAAATTATCACCGCGCCCGCACCGGTTGCCGAGAAGAGGCGTTCTCGTGATTCCGAGGCGGTATATGATGCAGCTCTACCGCAGAATGAGACGCGATATGTGCATTTTGTCCTCAATCAGCGGACACTACCGTTGGGAAGGAGCTTTGAACAGTGTGGACAACGCGATGATGGGTGGTGTGAGTTGGGGACGTTCTTGGAGATTCAGAAGGAAGGGATTAAGCGAGCGCAGTATGAGCGTAGTTGTTTTGGGGAGTATGCGGCACCTGGGTATGGGGATGTGAGGGATGGGGTGCCGCTGTCTGCGGATGGGAAGTGGAAGGGGGATGGTGAGCAGGAGGAGGAGGGTGTTCAGGGGGTCCAGGATAGTAATGGACAGATCCCGATGAATTTATGATTAAATGAATAATGTGTTCAGAAATCATAGATAATGTTTATGGATAATCAGTTCTATCCTCGCAGACTCAATTGCGAGTATTAGTAGGTACTAGTATAGAGCGAGCTCACCCCAGCTCGAAGAGGACGATATCTAACAATAAGATTTAAATAATGATCTGATTAGATAGAGTTGATCTCTATTTAGATTGACTTCAGCATATCGCCACAGTCCCCCCTTCCCTGCTCAGCAGAATCTACCACAGTGCCACATGAAATAACCATACTCCAAATTGCAACGATGAAATAGTAGGATCTGGAATACATTTCTCCCGCATTCTTCCATACCACTATGACTCGGCCGTGGCGACATGTACGCGGTTTGTATCTTGATATTTTGCACACCAGACAGCTCCCCTACTGCCGTTACCGATGTTTTCAATCCCGCAGGATCTCCTATGGAACAACACCTTGTCAACGACAGGCCCTGCCAACATCGGGCTTTGAGATTATTGACCATTCTAGATTAATCGAGGGGGAAACGCTTCCCTGGTATTTTCCCGAGAAGTACTATCCTGTATATCGTGGTCAGGTCCTGCAGAAGCGATATCGCGTTGTCGGGAAACTGGGCTATGGAACAACATCTACCGTCTGGCTCGCCTATGATCAGGAGTGAGTTGGCGAGGCCCAGTCCGAATCATATCATCGAATGATTTATATACTTCTGTGCTGTCCTAACTGTTGGTCACGGCTCAGGGAATCCAAACACGCTGCTCTCAAGCTCTACCTCACTTATAATCAGGGGCAAGCACAAGTGTGCAACAGACAAACATTAAAGTAAACTCGAATACATACATAGGGTAAATGTAGGATGAAATGGTAAGAGGTTTCTAGTGATGCTGAACCAACCCCTGAAACCGACTCAGACTGTCCCGAACAAGCCAGCGGGACAAGAAGTAATGTTACTCAGCGTCTGCCCTCTGCCCCTTTTTGTATCCTTGCCAGAAAGCGGAATATTCTCCCGTGTCTTCCACGTGGAGGAGGGTGTAAATACTCCGGCGAGCCAGTCAGTGCAAGTTAAAGGACTGGCCAGTGCGACGATAATGGTGCTGTTATTAATCTGTGGCACAGGGATCCATCTCTCTGATGATACGGAGAATGCCGATCATTTTAGCAGCCATCCATGGATGTCGTTGTGGGTTCGTGAAGAGATAACTCCAGGGGATTTTATACAATCTTTTATCCGAGTTCATCTGGATAATAACATGGGGATATGTGCCTGGAAATACCAATACACACCGGCTGGATATAATACAGCCTCCCCGGACACGCCTGGAACGCAGCCTGTTCCAGTTAAAGCAGCCCCGGGAAAGAGGCGCGGAGAGCCCGTGTTGTAACGGCGTGACGGTAATCTTTCCAGGGCGATCTCCTTCTGGGGAAGAAATCCAAGGTTTGAGAATCCAAGAATCCAAGAACCAGACATTGCCATTGACCACAAACAGACCAACTTGTAAATAGTTATTATTTACTTCTCTCATCTGGCCGTTGATGCGCGCCGATCGATCTGCTCCACCCTAACGCCGTTTTCCAGTCCACTCTGCCCAGCCTAAAAAAAAGGAGACGCCAACACTGCATCTCTCGGCTCTGTCTATCTCCATCCTCCTCCGCCCTGGGCTTGCTGCTGTTCAGTCTCCAGGCCGTGTTGATCTGTTCCCGCACTCGTTCACTTCTGCTGTGTCTCTGCTCGCCATCGCCTCGCTCTCTGTGCTGTCGGGTGTCTGGGACGGTGTCTGCCGTGCGCCTTGGTCGACCATCTCCATCGCCAGCTGGACTCCCTGGTAACTACAGTATGGATACATTCCCCCGTCTTCTTTTCTTTCTCCCTACGCTGCGGATCGCTGCAATTGATGTCCTGGCTGACGCGGGCCCTTGTGCTCTGCAGCGGGTGTTGAGCCTCACGGCCAGACACAAATAAAATATTCTCCCGGCCCTGAGCGTGTCACCAAACCCCCCAAAGCCTGGATGTAATCAACCAACCGCCGTCCGAATCGACACGCCGGCCGCTTCTTTCGCTTCTACCCTGTCTCTTGGCTATAGTTACCTTTCTCTCTCTTTTCTTTAATTTCTAATTCCTCCCCGCCCTTCCACCGCTCCTCCAGCCATGCCTTGGCGGCCTCTCCCCCGGATCGCCTTCGCCGTCGCCATCTATCCCTTCCAGCCGTCCTCCCCCGCAGACCTGCCCCTCGAGCTGGGCGATGAACTCTACATAATTGAACAGGGCGGTGTCAACGGCTCGTGGTATCGCGGTTATCTTGTTGCGCCCCCTTCGCTGCTTGCCGGCCTGACCAGCGTCAAGGGCCGCACGCTCGAAGCCCGCGTGTTTTCGGGAATCTTCCCCAAAAACTGCGTTGAAGTGCGCGAGGTCCTGGGCGATGCTGAGGGTGCAAAAGAGGGAAGCAGGATCAGCACAGAGCTCATTTCTCGCAAAAATGCCGGGTCGAGAACGAGCACCTCCTCGCCCGACGGCTCCTCTGCCATTGTCGACGGCAAGACGTTGTCCAATGGCGTTGGCGACCACAAGGCCTCGCGCAAGATGTCCCAGATCACCATTATAAAACTAGAGCAGGACGGAATGAGACAACGACGATCTGGATCGCCTTCTTTGCCGTTGACTCCCGTATCCCTAGGTCCACGCGATCCCAATGCTGCGAAGCCGCCCGCCCCAGTCCCCATGCTGAAAATAGGCGACGAGACACCTACTTCCGCTTCGGAACCCCTCGTTGATGAGATTGCATCTTGCTTACGAGAGTGGCATTCGACAAACATCCATCAATTGCTTCTGTCGCGGCAATACACCACCTTGGAGAACATGTCCAATATCGTTTTGGAATTGGACCTTGCCCGACGACAGCTACTACACAATGTCCTGACCGCCCAGGAGCTCGCAACCTTGCGGGAAGAAACAGTATGGAATCTCGTTCGGGGAAATAAAATGCTGAGCGGTGACGTGGTTGTGCGCGACCCGAAGCAACGAGGCCGCCTGCTTACCGGGGATGATTCTGCGACGGAACTGACTAAACTTCAGTCCGAAATGAGCATGCTTGAAAGCGGACCAACCGTCCAGGTCGATACCGTTTCCCTGCACCACCTGCTCTTCGAGGTTAATACAATTTCCGGAACCAATGCGGGATCGCTTACACTCGCTATAAGTTTGTGCTTGAAACCAGCCAGCGGGGACATCAAACAACTTTCGGAGACTTACTCCTTGGATATTTCGGCTGCAGAGAACTTTGCAACCCTGGTCAACAGCACCAGGTTGAAGACTCTATTTACCGAGCTAAGTGCAACTGACATTGGAGAGGGATCCAACTCAGATTCGAAACTTTACCTTATTGTTAGAGTTATGGGCTCCGACCCTCTTCGCGCCAATGCACCTCCCAAGACCCGCTCATCGACTTCTCGGGATGGTTCCCTGTCGAACAAGGTTGCTTCCGGCCTCAACAGCGCTGGAAAAGGGAGTTTGAAAGGCAGACGCAGTATGATGTGGGGACCGAAATCAAGGGGCGGAGGACCCGTTGGTGAGCTTGGGAAAGAAAGCCCAACAAGACCTCTACCTCGATCGAGCGACTCTGTTACTGCGAAGCCTAGCAAATCTGACTCGGTGAAAGAACCCACAGTGTCGAGGACTGTTGGTCTTGGTGCGCTGGAGATCGGTTCAGTCCTCAAACAAAATAAAGAGGTCGAGCAAGTTATCAACATTTGGGCACCTCTGGGTGAAGACGATGAAGAGGACGACTATAGTGAAGGCTTCGATGAGATCGTACGGACCCTCCTTTACAGCCCCACGGGACGGTATGCGAGATCATATCGTGCCGCCAGACTACATACCCATCTCTACCCCTTCATTTGCGCAGATGCTGAAACACTCGTACGAAACAACCCAACCTCTCTTCACAACGTCACACAAACAAAAAGAATAGGGTTCCCCGGAGCACCAACGAAGCCGAGATCTGATATATACGTGACACTATCCCGTGCCATCATTTCGCAGGACGCATTGCTTTCTCACCCCATCAACGGCCAAGTTCCAGTCCCGCAGATCACCGGGCTACGAAATCTCCAATTGACTCTAGAAGTCCGCAACACGGCAGGCGTGAGGCTTGAACATTGCATTCATCCCTCGTCTAATGGCCCTGGGCAAACAGCTTGGAGGACCACTGTTACGGAAAGAGGGTCGTCATGGAATCAGACAATCCGATTGAATATCCCTGCGGATCAAGTTCCTGGCGCTCATCTTATCATGAGCGTTGCAGACGCCCCCGAGTTCCCATTTGCTTTGAGTTGGATGCCATTGTGGGACCAGCAAGCCTTTATCCGTGATGGCCCTCACTCTCTGTTATTGCATGCGTACGATAAATCGACTTCGAGTATCGAGAACGGACGTGGCGCCTATCTCTCCCTTCCTTGGAGCGCGCTTGGGAAGAATGAATCTACCAAGGACGAAGCTGTCACTGGCCCTCTGGCCACTTTGGTTCTGGAAACAGACCTTTGTAGCACTGAGTACTCTCAGGATCATGTCATGCTGGGCCTTATCGGCTGGAGAGAACGTTCCCCCGCCCAGGTTCTGGAGCTACTGAAGAGAATTGTATTTGTTCCGGAGATTGAAATTGTTAAGCAACTTCGGGACGTTTTCGATGCGCTATTTGGGATCATAGTGGAGAACGCTGGAAACGAGGAGTATGAGGATCTAGTCTTCAATGACTTGGTGACTGTACTGGGGATTGTCCATGACCGTCGATTTAACTTGGGTCCTTTGGTGGATCATTATGCTGAGAAGCAGTTCAACTTCCCCTTTGCTACCCCTTGCCTGATCCGGAGCTATTGCCGCCTCCTACAGGCAACGCCCGATTCACAGCAATCCCGCAACCTCCGCGCGGCGTTCAAAGTGGGCCGTCATCTATTGAAGTTCATTATCAACGCCCGGGAACAACAGAAGGCAAAGGAAGAAGGAATTGGTATCACAAATATTCAGTCAACCTTCAACCGAGATCTACACTTCATCTTCAAATCTGTCGAAGCCCTCATGCAGAATCCCGCCCCCATTCTCGTCGGCAGCAAGACCTTGGTCGTCCAACACTTTCACACCTGGCTGCCCGAACTGTCAAATGCGCTGACCAAAGAGGAAATCATCAACATTGCTCTAAGCTTCATGGATGCATGCAAGGATGTCAAGAGCATGCTCGTTCTATATAAGCTCGTCCTAATCCTAAATTACATCCACCTCCCACTCTTCGACTCACCGAAGGAACGACAAACCCTCTTCACCTCCTGCATCGGCTGGCTAGCCCCGTATTGGGGACAGACGGATGAGGTGACTGATCAATACCGGGACCAGGTCCGACTCTGTTCGTCAATAGTGGCAGAACAGCTCGAACACCCAACCTCGGAAATGTACTTGTATATGCCAAAGGCTGTAGCATCATACTGCGCCATTGTGGCTGATGGTGTTGATGAGTCGAATTGGTTGTCGATGCTCTTCAGCAAAACTTTCCCCTTCCAGCTAAAGCAGTCCAAGACTAAGCAGAAATTCGACGAGAGCCTCGTAGAACTTGCCGCTATCATCGCTGCGCTTGCGAAAATCCCGAACCCGACCCCGCTATTGTTGAAGGAGGAGAGTCTTGCCTTGTTCCTGTCCCAGGCGCTCGAGACGCACAAGTCTGTTCTTAGCTGCGAAGCTTACCCGGCTAAATGGCTAAGTTTGCATATATACCATCATCGATCGACGATGAAGAGCTTGGAGTATCTATCCTCACTACTGATAAATTCCTTCCTCCCGCCCCCGGACGACGCGGATAATTTTGACATGGAGTTGTGGAAACTGTTCTTCAACACGCTATTGAAGCTTGTCTCGAGCGATGCTCTAGCCCTAGAAACATTCCCTGAACAAAAGCGTCGCGCTGTGTGGAAGATTGCCGGCGACGTCCGTGAACACGGTGCGGATCTGTTGCGGCGGACATGGGAAGCTATCGGCTGGGATACCACTTCCGAGGAACAGGATCGATACGGTTTGAAGAAGCTGGGCGGATATCAGGTGCAGTATGTGCCTAGTCTCGTGCCCCCGATTATCGAGCTCTGTCTTAGTGTGCACGAGGGTCTTCGACATGTTGCTGTGGGCATCCTGCAGACTATGATTGTTAGCGAGTGGCAGTTAAATGAGGATCTAACCATGGTCGAAGCGGAGATAATTTCGAGCTTGGATGTTTTGTTCAAGACGAAGAATATCAATGAGAGCGGGACGCAGAAGCTATTCATCAATGAGCTACTGGATCTCTTTGAAACTGGCTCTCCAAACCCCGATGCAGAGTTACTCGTTGCGTTGAAGGAGCTCGTCGCTACTGTTGATGAGTTGCTGGATCTTCTGGTTGCTTCTCAAAACGGCAATATCACGGAGAGCTTAAACACATTGAAACTTATGGAGTTTATGAAAGATATGGAGAAGGAAGATATCTTCATTCGATACGTGCATGAGCTTGCCAGGGGCCAGGTTGCAGCCCGCAATTATACAGAGGCTGGTCTGGCCCTGCAGTTCCACGCTGATCTTTACGACTGGGATGTCTCAAAGCCCGTGCCTGCGCTCAGCAACCCCGTTTTTCCCGAACAGACTTCATTCGAGCGGAAGGAAGCACTTTATTTCGAGATCATTCAGCATTTCGAGGATGGCAAGGCGTGGGCACATGCGCTGTCTTGTTACCGCGAGCTGGCGGATTATTACGAGCATACTATTCTCGATTTCTCAAAACTATCGCGAACGCAGGCTTCGATGGCTAAGATCTACGACGCGATTGTGAAAGACGATAAGCAACCTCAGCGCTACTTCCGCGTTACGTACAAGGGCCTTGGATTCCCGACAACGCTGAGAGACAAGCAGTATATCTTTGAAGGGGCCCCGTCCGACCGGATGGCTACGTTTACCGATCGCATGCAGAAGCAATATCCAGCTGCACAGATCATATCGTCCGACGAGATTGAGGATGTAGAGGGTCAGTTCTTGCGTATTTCGGCTGTCAGTGTACAGCGAGATATGAACCATCCTGTCTATCAACGGTCCAAGGTCCCGCAGTCGGTGAGAGAGCACCTCTTGACGTCTGTGCCATCGCAATTTTCTGTCACATCGAAACGGCATACTAGTGGGAGCAATGTCAAAGAGCAATGGGTTTCGAAAAAGGTGTTTACTACCGCGGAGCCGTTCCCGAATATCCTGCGAAGAAGCGAGATTGTTGCTACGGAGGAACTCACTTTAACCCCACTCCAGACAGCTATTGAAAGGACCTGGCGCAAAACTCAGGAACTGCTGATACTCGAGAAACGAGCCTCGTCTGGGGATGACACCAGTCTAAGTGGTCTGACAGAAGTGCTCACTCAACTCCTTGACCTCGATTCGCCGTCGTCAACCTGCGTTGCCCTCTACCGAGAGTTCCTGATAGACGAAGCTCGTGCCGAAATGAATAACTCAGACGCAGACGAAGAACAAGAACATGAAACGCCCCGCCCTGTGGACCCCCTTAACAACGCTCTCGCTGTCTCCCTAATCGACCACGCCCTGGCCATGAAACGCTGCCTAGCCCTCTACAGCCGCCCGGCCTACCAGGCCACCCAAGCGGAACTAACCCGCCGCTTCGAAGCCGCCTTCGCCCCGGAAATTTCTTCTCTCGCCCCCGTCTTCAACGTGCCCCCGGCCCAAGAACCCCCCAGCCTTCTCAGCAGCCGCTCCGAGCCATTAATCAACGGCACCGCCTCAAGCCGTCCCATCCCCATTAGCCCTCAAAACCGGCCCATAAGTCCTGAGCAGGAACTCATCCGCTCCGCCCGCAATGACACAGCAGGAACGAACGCCAAACAATCGCACGAGAAATCCTTCAGCACCCATCGCATCAGCCTAAACCCGTTCAAACGCTCCAACCATGCCGCCAGCAGCTCCAACGCAACCATCACCCCCGCAACAATAAGCGAGTCGAGACGCCAATCCGAGGCAAAATTGAACGGCCAGAGCTCGCGTCCCTCCACGGCGAAAACCGACGGGACCGAAGCCGTCTCCATCGCGCCTAGCCGTTCCGCTAGCAAGCGATCGCGTAAGCGCGGCGACTCGAGCTCAAAGCGGCGGAGTTGGTTTGGCGGCGGCGGCGGGAATGACTCGAAGCACAATCTCGTGTCCTCCGCGCCAGCCAGGTCGACTGAGGATATCCGCACGACGCAGGCGCGGATCACGGAGCGGGCAAGATCTTCGAGGTCCCATGATGGACGGAATGGGAATGCAAATGGAAATGGAAAGATTGCCGCGTCCGCAGATAAAAACGGCACCACCACCAAAACTACCACCGCTACCGCGGCAGCCGCCAAAATTGTTCAGATCACCAGGACCAAATCTGTGGGTCATGGAAATGCGAATAACAATGCCAACGGCAATGGCAATACCAGCACCAGCCGCCCCGTCACCTCCGAACGGCTCAATACCGCCACCAGCAACACAACCAACCCAAGTTCAGCTAGCAAAAATACAATATACAATGGCAACCAGGCAATGCAGAATGCTACTGTCACGAGTACCGCTAGTGCTGGCGATGTTAGCGCTGCGGGTGCTAATAGTAGTCATGGCGTGGGCGGCATGCGAGACTCGGTGATGAAGAGGATCAGCATGTTGAAGGTCGGGAGGAAGACGAGTCGGCTTAATGTTCGTGAAGGATTTGGGGGAACCTTGAAGGAGGAATAATAGCCAGTTGCGTTTGTGTTCGTGTGTGAATAGTTGGCAGGCAGGCTGGTTGGTTTGTTGTTAGTTGGTTGGGTTTCGGGATTTGTATATGATGGGCTCGGATGGGGTGGGATGGCTTTTTCTTTCTAGATTTCCGTCTGATTTTTTTGTTTTATCTTTTCTTTTTTTTTTTTTGGTATCGGGTTTCTTCTTTTTCTTCCCCCTTCCTTTCCCCCACCTGTCTTCGTTCCTTCGTCATTTACTTGTCTATTCTCCCTTCTTCTTTACTTACCTCTTCTTCTTTATCTGGACAAAAACGCCACGAAACCCTTCGACGTGATTGCGACGAGTGCTCACCTTTCTTTTTCCTTCTCCCTCCCTCTGCCTTTTGCAATTCGTACATACCCACTTTCCATTTTCTTTGTTGATTTAGGATTCATTCCCCTTCTCTTCTACTTTTCCCTTCTTTCGGAAACCCTTCGTAAACAAGCAACCTGAGCAATCAGGCCAACGGAACGGCCTTATGATGAGAACCACGCTGGACGACGGCCCCAATTGGCTTCGTTCATTTCATTTCCTTTTCTTTTTTATATTATTATCTATTCCCTGTCCCTCCTCCTTCCTATATCATACCTAGAGAAGGGGGAGCGAGTCCTTTACTCTTCTTTTCTTTTTCTTTCTCTTTTCCTAATAAATGTTTCAATCTCGTTCTTACGCATACATGCTTGCTCTTACTTCACCTTTTTCTTTCTTTCCTTGCTGTTTATTATTCTATTATATATCCCATTTCGTTTTTTCCTATTTTGGTTTCTTTTTTTTGTTCTGTTGTTTATTCTATATATCTTGTATTGAGTTGGATTTTTCCTTTTCATTTTGTATTTATTCTTTTTTTTTTTTTTTGCTAGGGGAGTGACATACTCAATATATACACTAAGAGGTTTAAAATGATTACGTAGGATGCGTGAGTGTACATATTTAGATTGGATCAGAAAGGTGTGGGGGGCCCCCCTGACAGTTTGGACCTAAACGTAAGAAGTAGTTAAGAATAAGAGGAGAAAACCTTCCTCTCCCCGTCTTTGAAATTGGTAGAGTTCTTTTTATTTCCAGTTTCTAATTGTTATTTCACGTTGTTTTTTCCGCGGTTATCATTGTAGGTGTTTAAAAGAATAGCTATGCAGGCGTGGAACCAGGAAAATAGATTCTGTGATGTATGTATGTTTGAGATAAGAAAAAAATTATCTGAGCCAGTACAGAATATGAAGTAGGACATTGTAAGTTATGTATGTAATATATATTTGGTAAAGGAATGTGAGACTGACGCAAGTTAAAAGATATGTAACTTACGGCTCAAACATGCTAAAAATAAAAAAGAAAACTCGAAAAGAAAAACATAAAAGCACGCACGTATGCCTCAGTAAATCAAAATTAATTATATATGCCAAATAGATCCAAACCACAGCAGTGCAAAAGAAAAAGAATACCACGCACCACTCATGTACGTAGCACACCTTACTCAACCGCCGTCTGATTATAGTTCAAATCGCACGCATGCGGATGCTGCAGACAATACTTTGGCGTCAACGGCGCCGCCATAACCCCATTCGCAAGCAAGTACTCTCTGAAATTCAAGATCCGCTGGCCCATCTCCGTCGTCCGCTTCTGGCCCTGCTTATTAACATTGCCCGACCACACCAGCTCACCCAGTGCCGCCGCGCGCGGCCACATCTTACTTGAAATCACCGTATCGTCAACCTGCTCCGACCACAGCGGTGCCGCGGCGCCGATGATGTGTTTCTTCTCTGCGTCCGTGAGGCCGTCGGTGAAGTCGTAGTCGTAGATTCGTTGCCAGGTCTTGTAAGGGGCGCACCAGGACCCGCCGGGCCCGCCGTAGTTGTAGTTCGGGGTCTCGGCGTCCGGGTTCTCCATGACGTTGTATCTGGGGTCGTTGGTTACCCAGCCGCCGTGGCCGCAGTCGAGATATAGGAAGTCCGAGGAGGAGACGATGACGTCGTAGCCCTGTTTCGTCAGAGTTTTGATATTGGCTAGTCCGCCGTTCCAGGACTGCATGATGACCTCCTTGGGGACGGTGTGGGCGTGCACGTTTACGCTGGTGAGGATATCCTCCCACATGATGAGGCGGCGGTTGGGGCGGTTTTTGAGGAACAGGGGCACGGCTTTGTCGATCCAGACTTGGAGGAGGTCGCCGAAGGTGCGTGATTTGTCCTCGGCGAAGTAGTCGCGTACCAGGCTGCTGAAGTTGAAGCAGTTGGCGTGCACTTCGTCGCCGCCCACGTGGAAGAAGTCGTCGGTGAACTGGGTGGAGAGCTCGTCGTAGACCTTTTTGATCACTTCGTAGGTTTTCGGGTAGAGAATGTCGACTTGGCCTGGGTTCGGTTCGACGGCTGTATGCTTTTCCCAGACATCGTTCGACCACCAGGATTTGCCGCAGGTGATCATCTTGGGATCAATTTGTTGCCAACCGGAGGCGGAGTGGCCGGGGAGGTCGGTTTCGGGGATAACACGGATGCCGCGTTCCCTGGCATATTCGAGGATGCCCTTGATGTCGGCTGCGGAGTAGGTTTCGCGCGCAGAGTAGGCGTCTTTGGTCATTTGTGGATAGGCGGCGATCTTGACAGGCCATGACTGAGAGTCGTACAGGTGCCAATGGAGGATGTTGAGTTTGGCGAGAGCCATGCCGTTGATTTGCTCCTTTATTTTATTCACGCTGATGAAGTTGCGGCCGGAGTCGATCATGATTCCGCGGTATGGGTATAAGGGCTTATCCTTGATCAAGACGGGTTGTTCAACAATGAGTCCTCCATCGTTGCCCACAATCACGATCTGCTGCAGGGTTGTGAAGGAGTGCAATGCGCCCCATATCGTGTTGGCGGTAATGTCGATGGATTGCGAATCCTTTTTAATCTCCAATGTATACGACTCGTCAACACCGTGTTTCAACTCCGCCTTCTCGTCTTTCACTTTGATATTGACTTCGATGACCGTTCGCGACTCGCCTCCGCCCCGTCTAGCCTTTGCCGATGTTGGGAAGGGCTCAAAAGTTGGAATTGGCTCTTCGATACCGGCGGGAGTCCATTTGAGTGTCGTTATGGCATCGAACGCCCGTCTCCATCCAGCTCTCACAATTGGGTGCTCTGAACCCTTTACCACCAGACCTCCCGCAATTCGTTTGGCGCCGGAGTCACCCCATGTTATCGAAGCTGGAGCGGGTAGGGGGTTGACCTTGACAGCGTCAACCAGTGTGGATGCGAGACATGTAGCTGTGGCCGCAGCCCGCAAGAGGCCGTGGAGGTGCATTTTGTGGATTTGCACTAGCAATTGAGTAATTGGATTTGTTTTTGGAATTATTTTTCATTCCATGGAGGTGCAATCTGGGGAGCTTTATAGCTTGGAGCGATCGACATAATGCTTGAGTTGGCCAGCCCTCCCTCGTCAGCCCCAGCCCAGAACAGGTTGGCTGGCATCTCAATAGGTTATGCCAACCAATTGAGCTGCAGGCGCAATTTCCATTCTCTTGTTCCCCTCGCATGTAACGTGGGCTAATAATACCCGGCGAGGCACTGCAGCGTGGTTGGGATGTAGTGTCACGCACGGATGAAAGCACTGTACCGTGCTATGAGGGGTGAAAGAGGCGCACCATGTTTCCCCAAACTTTCCGAGACTATCTGCAATACTGGTATGATGAGATGAGTCGGAGATATCTCGAGTACATACACACACCCACGAATAAGCAGGCTGGCCGCTATTGATGTAACGCCGGATATTTTATGCTCCCAGCTTGTTGTCACTGTAACTGTGGATGGACGCCAGGATTCATTCTCACTACTATCAAGGTTAGTGTTGGCTGCTGCTGACTCGGCCCAGTGAAAACAAGGCACTCACTCGTTAGGATTAACTAACTAACAGCTCGCTGCTTGGCCCGGCAGACAGAGCTATAATATGCTTTGTGCCAGCTTCTCCAGGTTGGCTGGGTTGGCCTATTGGATTGGGAGAATATCCTGGCTTCGACAACAGCAGGATCTCCCATGATTCGTGAATGAGGCTGCAAGCAATTTCCGCAAGCGAATTATGCACAGGGGGCTTCTCTGATGCAGGCGTTGGTAAATAATAATAATATGAAAGATAATATGAAGCATGATGGAGGAATAATAATAGCAAGAGCCGCATGATGCTGTGATAAGTTAGGGTACGTATTATTACATACCGCCACGTATTTTACACTTTTCCACAGCCAGCCCTATCTAGTATCTCTCCGATCAACATCAACATTCTATTAATATCACCACAACCTCTGCTATCTTCAACGGCCAGAAATCCAGCAGAAAGCTTTAAATCTCACCGTCACAATTGCTCGAGCTGAAAATAGACAGCGAAAGTTTGTCAGCGGATAAATTAGCCGCCTTTTGCGCGTGCCGGAGACAAAAAAGTTCTATATATACATGACTGCGCCATCTGGAGCACCGCGAACAAACTCGCCGAAATTCCTGCTGTCTTACTTCTGAAAGCTCTTTTGAATTAATAATGCGAGAGGAGACACGGAGTCTAATCTAACTATTCCTTCTTGCAAGGCACAGTTAATGAGCTGCGGAATTGCTGGCCTGATAAAACATCTGGCTTGTGGAGGGGCAGGATCTCTTCTTGGGTTCATATTCTTGGACTGATATCAACCTGTTCCTTAATCACCAGAGAAGGAATATATCTAATCTAGTTACAGGGCTTTCTGGAGGATAAGTACCCGCTAGCCAACCTTTGGGCTATTATTAAAAATTCTTTTGAAAGCCATCGAAACGAGGCCATACCTACATGATAGCATATTCCTGGACAACCTGGCACATCACAGCGTCGATATTGCAATCCCCCAAGCATAGAAAGACGCTTCAAACGGAAGCCCGCAGATGGAACTGCGGCGTTGAAGAGCCAAACCAAGATGAAAACAGCCTCGTGGCTTTAAGTATTTACCGGCCGTTTCCTCAATTTCATTCCCCCGTATCCATCTTTGCTTGGAATTGGGATTGGGATGCATCCATGCAATCGCCCAAAAACCAAATGACCCCCAACCTCAGAAGAAACACAAGCCACTAAACCGCGGGGTCATGCCGGGATGCTGCAAAGGCTCAACGCTAACTCGGCGTTTATACGAACGGTTTCTCCACTCGAACACAACCCTTCAACCCAAAAGCACGACAACTTGCCTTTAGCAACGGGCTAACCGTGCGCTTGTGGCTTGCTCGTGGGCTCTTGGGTCAACGGTGTGTGCCATCGTTCTGTGGCATTCTCTGACGACATTACAATGAAACCATAGTGCTACGCTCTACGAACTCCATCTCGTGGTCTACATGAGAGATGGGGAATGTACGCTCGTTCTTGGCCTGAGGGGTCCTTGATAGAGGAGGACTGGTTTTGGTCTGCCTTATTTTATGGATGTGCATTTCATTTCGAAATTTGTTGTTTGCACTTGCAGTGACTAAAGTCGAGGTCATTGATATCCTGACGTCAGCCAAAACGACACTTTGCCTGAGTATAATGATCATATCTGCCAATTAATCGGTATAGAATCCTTGGGCATTGCGAGTTACTGATTTCCGCTGCTAGCAATTTGTTCCATGCACTCTCCAAAAACCCAAGACTGATATCCTCTGAATTACGCGCGGATGTGGATGGATAAAGGAATGCGCCAAACAAACCGCGGCTCTGGGGAAATAACTGCAGCTTCAACCAATCTCCAGGTCCCCCTCCCGCTAGAAAGAATGAAAAGATGGCCTAGATCTCTACTAACTAGCTACGTACGCGGCGCTGCTATGCAGATGACGATCGATGGTATGTCGTGCATTTCTAGAACATGATCTGCTCCTGGCATATTCTTTCAACTCTGCCGTGCGGACATTTGATACTTAGATATTTGGATATTGCTAACAATATCCACCAGTTCCTGACAGATATACCCCACGTAGGCCAAATCTACTACCTGAGTATGTATAACATACCTCCAGTCAACCAGTAAACTTTAATCTCTATCCGGGGACTTCCGCCTACATCCCATGGCTCTTTGAAGTGGCAAATCAATGCGTGAGGGGATCAGGGCCCTGTCCCCTCTTACCTAGCCTCTGAAGTACAGTATGTATATAAACCATGACGACTCGTCAAGTTGGTCTTGGATGGATGCGACCAGTCATGAAATATTCATGCACCTGCTTCAAAATGAGTGTGTATGTATGTATGTAGATTATTGATATGGAATTGTGTATGCAATGCGCCGCATGCGTCGGGATTTACGGCACTGCGGTAGCGTGCTGGCCTCTCAAGTAGAGGGGAGAGAGAGAGAGAGAGAGAGAGAAAGAAATAGGAGAATAAATAAAACTAGCAGGCTTCAAAATAAATATATTCCATATCGTCCGGTCCAATATTTTTTAAGTTTGAAGGATTATATCAAGACAAAAGCAAATGGAGTAGATGCAACAACGAATCCGCAGTTCTGCAATGAAAAAGCACTCAGGCACACGAAAAAAAATGGGAGGGCTAGCGACCTGTATGAGAATTGAATCCCATAGGTCCACATTAGAAACGAATCCAAACACCAAGAAATCAAGATTATTAACAACCGTGTACAGCACACAAGTCCCAGCCAAATATGGCCTAGGATAGTAGATCCTAACAAAAGGGGATGGGGAGAGAAATATGCTTGTGAAAACGAAGTCCATGGAGATGAAGGGACACGGATCGGTGTGGCAAAGCTGAAAGAATGTCGCAGTGGATGTGGAAGAAATCAGGATAGAAGAAACAGGACAGACAGAACGTCGCCAACAACACAGAGATCATGCAGACTTGTCACCGCATAGTCATAGACATATCACATTCTCCATGCTCAGTTTGGGGGATCCCGCCTCCATATCTTCGTCGTCCTCCTCCGAACAGTACGTTTCTCGATTGGCCCATCGACTAGCATAGGATCAGTAGGCGCTGGAGTGCAAGCTGTGCCCACGTCATTTGTTGTGATATGCTGTTGTAAGGTGCGTCGGGTGCGAAGCCGTTCGAATGTTTCCAATGCTATGTGCTTGGCTTGCGCAAACACCCTCGTCCAGAGGGTCAATCCACGTTCATATAATCTGAATCGCGACGCTTCGAATCTTACTCCCCGTACGTTGATAGCACAAAGTCGTTCATGTTCTTCAATCTCTTCAGGTGTGGGAGCCGTTTGACCGGCTGCCTTAGCCCGACCCTTCGCTTTCAAACGACTGCGCTCAGTCAGCAGGTCTAAAAGTCTGGCCTCCACCCTGAAGTAAAAGCGATAGATTTCGAAATAGCGGCGTCGGCAGTAACTTGTGTATCGAAATGTACTCAAGTCGCTTGGAGAAATTGTGTTCGAGTATTCAAGAATGAACTGGGTTAGATTTTCGTAGTCGATTGATGGATCCGGTTCACCTGTTAACGGGCAAAGACGATGGAGGGACAGCTCAGAGTTCTGCGAGTTTTCGACGTGGGTGCAAATGCTGGCAATAAAGACGGTTTCTTCGGAAACAGCCCCCGCGAGTGGTCTCTCGAGTGGTAAAATTTGGTAGCACTCCGTTTCCTCCAGACTTTCGTTCTCCGCCTTTTCTTGGGCGGCGATTGCTTCAAACAGTAAGGACTCCTCCGCCATCCTATCGTTGGGGAGACAGAGTGGAGAGATTATGCTTGCGCATGAGATGCCCTCAGGAAGGCGCGGAAATATAGAGAGAAGATAGTCGGGTGGGGATAACTGACGCAGCGTACGTTGATATCAAAACCAAACTGCGTACCTGGGGATGCAACCAAATGTTTGAAAGGATTGGATGTGGGAGAAACGCCGAAGAAGGTTCAACCGGACCACAAACATTCGCCATGAGGGGATAGGCGGCTTGGGTCATCGCAGAAGCTTTCTGTAATAAAAGGATAAACAATTAAACTTTCAGAACAGAATGGAGAATTTAACTGATTCGGATTGCAGTATGAGAATGGAGGCGCGTATCTTGTTAGTAAGACCATTATAAGACAGCAGTTCTCCCTTAAAGGGAGCGTTTAACCCCCGAACTGTCAAAGTAAAGAGTCGAAAGGCAGGTATCCCGTAACATTCCCCCTGGATATCTGGGTCGTTGCTCCCTCACAGCAGTAAAATAAGTGCGTGTGGGAAGCGGCCGATGTCAGTTCGCTCCTGCTGCTTGGACTTGGTTAAAAGGGTTTCATATGCATACATGAATAATAACTGAAGGTAATATACCGAGTTTGCCATGACATTTACTGTCCACATCCATAGTCTGCGCTCTTATTCCCCAGTCGAGCGTGGAAGATCGATATCTACAAGCCAGGGAGCATTGACCGGGTCATAATTGACGGTAACAATACTAGCATTGACGAACAAGGTTTCTTCTCCAACCTTCAAGGGGGAGGTGCTGTCATGGCTGATATCGATATAGGAAGACCGATTCCTGAGCACTGCTGCTTGATCTAGCTCTATCTTTGCTGCCAGGTCTGAGCTCCATTCCATACGCGTGGCGCCATATCCTTCATGGATATGCCCAAAGCAATGGAGCCGTGGTCGAGCTCGTGCAACAGCGCAACGCAGGTGGTCACAACCGACAGGCTCGCCATTATAGGTGTCGTCCATAATGCCTTTTGGTGGGCCATGAGTTAACATGATATCCACAGCAGGGAAAGCTGGGATGGGATTTTGTGCTGTCGGCGGGTTGTATCGGTCTTCATCGCGTTCGTACGGGAATGCCCACTGGCAGAACTCTGGCTGATACGGAGAAGAATATACAGTGAACTGGGCGCCACTCTTGAGCTTGAACGTCTTCAACCCTTCTTCCAGATAGACAATACCGTGTCTGCGGGCCTCTTCTCCACAGTAAAGGTCTCTGATCTTTGCCAGGTCCTCCCGAATCCCGTGTCGACGATAGCCGAATTGGTTGTAGTATCTTTCATCAAGGGTTATATCATGGTTTCCGGCAATGACAATCTTTACTTCCGCATCAGCACTCTTGAGCATATCGACAGTCTTTTCATGCTCGTAGTCCTTGCCGACCATGGTCAGGTCACCAGCATGGAGGAGGACGTCGGCGCTGGGGAAGGGGAGGCGAAAGGGAGACCAATGGGAGGGTGGCGATGGCACAAAGGCATGAGTATCGGATATGAGGCAGAAACGAGTCTTAATGTCGCCCTGGACACTTATTGCAGCCATATCTCTGACCTCTTTGTCTCCCTTGGTCTCCTGGTGTCGAGCTGGATGTTGGAGTGACGTTGAGCTAGGCTTGGGGGTTGGCCAAAAACGGAAGCACGCTTATGTGATCAGCGTCCTTCCCCAGCACTAGAATTAAATATCTTATCAGGCTCGAGACAAATTCACGGCATTGGGGTAGTTGAAAAGCGCAATAGGGTGGAGGACTACGACTATGACGCGGGTTAAACTTCAGGAGAGTAAATTTTATGAAGCAAACTCTGCTGGTGAGAATACGAAAACATGGAAGAATCTCTCGTTACAACAAAATTAAAAGAAATTTCCATTCCGATTGATAACAAAAGTTCAGAGCTCTACAGGCATCCGTCAATTGGCGCTGCATATGTGTCACATAATTTTGTTTGTAAAAATCTGCTGAACTCCAACCGAACCCATCATCACCCACGCCCACTTTACTTCCGGATCGCACGCTGGTAGAAAGCCAACTCCTCACCCTCCAAAACATACCCATCGACACGGCCGCTCTGGCCTGGCCGCGAGGAGATCACGGCGTACAGGCGACCAGCCTCGAACTGCTTCTCGAGGGCGGGGTCAACCTTTCCTTGGGCGGCGAACCGGGCAGCTTGCTTCTTCTCAACCGACTTGCTCTTCTTCTCCTCGGTGACCTCAGCGGTCTTCTGTTGGCGTCTCCGGCCTAGGGGCTGGCCGTAGTGAGCCTCGTACCATTGTCTGAAGGGGGCAGCGTCGATCTGAACAACGGCGGACTTGGTGAGGGTGTTTGTCCGGACAAGCTCGTTGTTGGAAGGGTGGTAGGACACGACGATAACGCGGACCTTGCGGGCAATTCCCTCGGATCCCCAGGAGAAGTTACCCGACTCGAGACGGAGAGCACGGAACTTCTGGTTTCCACCACGGGTGCGCACGAGATGGATTCTCTTGCTGCCGATACGGGTGTTGGCTGGTTGACGACCCTTCTCGAAAGCTCTGTAGCACACGGACAATAGTGAGAAAATGGCCCTCCTGATATCCTCAACTCGATTTTTTCAACAATGGTCGCCATACCTCTTCTTGCGATAGTGAGCTCTCTTCGCACCGGTAGCCGAGCGCTTGTGGCGGGAATCTCTCGAGATACCCATGATTGCGGTTGATGGACGGGACTGTAGAGACGAACACAGCGGTCAGAACGAAGTCAACGGCAGAGAATGAAGACAGGCGTATTTTGTTCTCCGATGATATTCCAACGGTGGTTGTCCGAGCGAGCGAGCGCACAAAGTCTTGCAGTGGAGTGGGGAGCAACGGGCCACCACGGCCACAAATCTCGAATTCGCTCAAAACGCTGGCAGCAAGGGAAAAGGGAGTCAGCTCACCTCTTGTCGTGTAGTCCTTCACCGGAACAACGCAGGGGGGTCAGTGGGTGGTGAGTTCGTCGTTTGTTGAAGCTGTTCGTCGACAGGAAGTTGAATTTCGCACAGTGGCTCGCTTGTTGAAAATGCCCTGCCCTAACTGTGCGCTACGCCACATCTGGACTAGCGCGACCAGCACCACCACCACCAATATCAACTTCGACCTCGAGAATCACAGAGGACTTGAGCAAATACAATAACAACTTTTGAACAGGATCCTTTCGAGGTTACGACATGCGCCGATTCCCGTCCTCCCCATACGAATCATACGGCCATCCCACGTCCCTGCAAACTCCCTCTCGCAATGACACGTTCCTCCTTGAATGCCCTGAACCTACCTCGCCCGCACCCGCCGTTTCCCTGCGTTAATTGATACGGGAACTGGATACCATTTGGCTCCTCTACATAGTCCTACGATGAGAATGATTGCTTGCCCAATCACCTTCTACTGAACAAAGCTTGTCCCAAACCAGGGCGGACTGAGTTATTTCCATCGTTGAGAGGATTAGAAACAATCGAGTTGGAGCGTGGCCCCGCAATGCGTATACCAAAATACGATTTGTTAACTTCAAATGCGTTATGACCGTCGATCGCATAGCTCTCGTCAGTACAAAGACAAGCGAAAGAAAATATGGGATTCAAGAATTAAATTGGTAGGCTGACAAAAGTATTCCAAAGTGCTTTCAGTCGATGCAGGAAAGAAAAAGAGGCCAAAACTATATTCAAGAATCGAAATCAAATAAGAACGCTCTCTGGAATATAAAACATGACATTCCCCCAAGCGCTCAGATCTCGTTGTTCCTCATCGCAAATGTCCATTATCGACCAAGATCCCGTCATCAAAAGCACCAACTAACCCAATAACGCCATGATATTCGAAAGAGAAATGATTCGTAACTCGGAATGCGAACTTGCGGAAGTCAATCGGACACACACGAACCGTTATGTTCTATGCACTGCAGGATCAGGATC
Organism: Emmonsiellopsis sp. PD_5; assembly: GCA_032988985.1. Taxonomy (NCBI): domain Eukaryota; kingdom Fungi; phylum Ascomycota; class Eurotiomycetes; order Onygenales; family Ajellomycetaceae; genus Emmonsiellopsis; species Emmonsiellopsis sp. PD_5. The sequence goes on along the minus strand of JANTQI010000029.1, from coordinate 109,637 downwards.
TTTAATATTAATTTCAAGCTCAGCGAGTCTTCCACTATTTGGGCGACGCCCACGATTCAGGAAGGAATAGCGTGAAACGGGACAAGAGAAAGGGAGAGACAAAGTACTTACAGCAGAGCCAGTGTCAAGTCGCCATGGATACTGGCTTTCAGTTCCACCTCTATATCTAAATTGAGCTCCAGCTTCAATTTCAGACCATCCTGGTCGTCGAGACTTGATGACTTTTTCTCGGCCGTCTGTAGTTTCTGGTTCGGGTTTCCTTCACGCATGGGGATCTCTCCCCTCTGCGCACGGGCATAGGTGACTGGCCCATCCATCGACGTTTCCGGTGGTCCGATGTGTTCGAATGGCTGCATTGCTTTTGACTCCGACTGCGCTGGCGACTTTTCTTGCGTTGCTGTTCGCGCATTGCGTTGTTGTCTTCGTGGTTGCGGTTGGACGGCCTTCTTTTGTGGTTGGTTCTTTACTGGGGTTTCATATTCTTCTACAGAATAATCATCTCCAGAATAGTACTCCAGGTCTTCATCGTCGCTGTATTGAGGAGGGGGCTCCTGACGTCTGCTATTTTGGGTGGCAGGATTCATTGTGAAGTGGGTGGGAAAGTGATATCTTGAAACCTCTTTCTAGAGAATGAGATAAAGGAGGTCCGTGATTGTGAGGAGGAAGGCGGGAATGGGCACGTAAGATGTGAGTCCAACGGTGCGTGATATCGAGAATGATTTGCTGATACGTGGGATAACCGACTATTAAGAGGTAAAAAGAGACGTGAGAACTTTGTTATAAAAATCTGGAAGATGCATCCTTATTCTACAAAAATCGAAATATAGGCAGTGCCCTTCTCCAAACCCATTCTACTATCGGTTCGCCTCCGTCATCCCCCCGACATCACCGATGACGTTCCACCGATCATTTACCTACATATTTTGTATCAGATACAACTGGTCCGTGGAGTCGCTTCCATTTTGGAGGGTATCCACAATGATTCATATGACGGCCACCCTGGGCAGGATTTTGACAGGCTTTGTCTGGTCCTATATGAAACCCTGAAAACTCTTTCAAGCTTCCAAGGTTTTGCCCTGGACCCTGCGTCACGTGACCTGGGACTGCTCCGCGCCTGGTTGCTTTCCCTCAGCCTTTTGTCCAGTCCCTGATACATCTGCCTGCTGCCGATAGATTTCCGGCTTCTGGATGAGTGAGGCTAGTTATTCAATTTCGCATTCACTTAACATGGGATAAGGCGTGGATGTAAGCAGCAAATGTGGTTGAGGTCAATGCACAAAAATGGTACAAGGTTTTGATGTCCCCCCAGGACGGAGGACGGCAGTCTTTACGCCTAATTCGCCTAGCTCAAATCGAAATCAATACCATGCTGAATCCTACAAAGCACTTGCAGGTCGATGGTACATGTTCTTTTTCGTTAAATCAAGATTTGCAACGGGTATCGTGGTTCAATCCCACAATTCAGCTGCAATGCGCTCATATCATCCAGCATCTTACCCACTTTTGTATCACTTGGCGGTGCGGTCCCTTTCGATATAATAACATCTAATATAGCTCTAAATAAAGCAGCTTGCGATATTGACACGGCCTTGATAAAAGGGCCCTCTGAGGATGTGTGGATGAAGATATTGGTGTTGAGTCTATGTCCAAGGGAGCTTGACCACCATCATGTGCAGAAATATAGGGGTGCGGAAGATCAGTTTCAGCAGAGGTATGGACGATGGTTCGTATATTGTGGTGTAGGAGCATTATTGACTGATGATGGGCTACATGTAGTGATTTTGATATGGGTCGTGGTGATAGTGTGCACATGCCATTATCGCCGCAGGAACCCTCGTGGCAATAAACACCTGGCTTCAAACCCTAAAAAAACCTAAACTCTATCCAACATTTCACATTTCACAACCTTCTTCTTCCCGCCCGTAACAATTTTTGGAACAGGAGAGTGGGCCATATGACGAACGGTTTTTCTAGATTTCCAGAACATGGCTATCATCCACCCCTCCATATCAGGGATCATCACATCATCATGAGCTATGTATCCCTTGAAAAAGCAAACGCGCGGTGTCAACGCGGGAGTGGTGGCTAACGACAACTTTGGAACTTGCTTGCCTCTCCTTTTCTATTTTTGGTTGTACCCCAATTATTGCTATGGATCCGACTATATTCCGATGACAGTCATCATGTTTCCAAGGGGGTGACGTCGTTACAGGGGGAGGGTAAATTTTTTTACAAGCCAGCCCTGTTATATCTCGAGGGTGTTCTCCTCTTGGATTATATATATTTGATATACAAGTATTTCACCTTCATCTCATCCTGATTTCATCTTTGGTTACTATATCCATTTTTGCTACATTTTTTATTCCCCTTGCTTAGAAATATATATCTAGCATTTCACCCAACAACCTCCTCCTATTGAGCAACATACATACATACCACCAGAATAAACCACAACCGCCCAAATGGCCCAAGACGAACACACTCAAAACCAAGACCGACAGTCTCCTGCACCAGAAGACAGCACTCCCAAAAAGGATCACACAAGACGCACACCCCCAAAACTAAACAAGAAGAACCCCAAGCCCGAGCCCGAGCCCGAGATCCAAAACCCAGACATCGAAGAACCTTCAGACGACGAGAACCAGCAATCAGATCCCGAGACAGTGCTAGATCAAGACCCAGCACCGCAGCCTGAACCCGAGCGCGCCCCCAAACCCCGTCGTCGCCGCCCCCGCTATCAAGAGTCCGACGCAGAAGAAGTACAGCGCGGAGACATGGAGCCCACACCACACACAGCAGGCGGACGGAGACAACGTAACCGGCCCCAACAACAGACAGAAGCCAGCGGGCCGCTCTCGGCTGTGAATAAAGTCAATGATACCGTGTCCGGTGCTACGGATCTCGTCCAGAACACGGCCGGTAATGCTGTTAATGGCGTAGGCAATGCGGCTGGGAAGGCTGTTGGCGGCGCTGTGGGCGGCGGTAGTGGACAGCCTGAGAAGAAGGAGAAGGACGAACAGTTGAGGCTAAGGCTGGATTTGAATCTGGATATTGAAGTGCAGCTTAAGGCGAAGATTCATGGTGATTTGACGTTGGGGTTGCTGTGAGTGATGCACCCCTTTTTTTCCTTTCCTGTTTTCTTTCTTTGGGTTTCCCGCCTAAATACTTTATCTGGCCTTCTTTGGATAAAAGAAGGGGGCCAGGTAGAGGGTAGAATGGGAGATTCCCGAAGAAAATACTTTTTTGTGTGGAGGATATAGTCGATCCCTTGCAAAAGACCTCATGCTGACAGCAGTTCCTAGGAATTAACACCACCCGATGAAGCCAGCCCCTATTCCCTCGCCGTCGCGATCGGAGAGGGTCACGATGTGTTCGCAATCTACAGTATTCCTATGAATCATCCGTCCTTGGGACGTATCCCGGGACACATCGGTTGGGCAGCCTGGATTCGTGAGACCTCGATGTTTTTCATCTTGATGGAGAGTTTCGAACTTCTCATAACATCCATGACAGCCACCGAACACGGAATGAAATTGCGAAATTGCTCTCCATTGCCTGCCTTTTGGATTTGTTTAGCGCCGTCGCTTGTCTTTTATGTATTGTTTATCCTTGCTATATCCCTATCCATTCCTCCCCCTTTCTCTCCTGTCGGAGTTACTTGGTCAACAGGAGTATTCTTGATATTGTCCAGCAAATCATCCACGCGCTACGAGTTATATATATTATATCCTTTTTAATGAAATTCCCCTGCCTTTTCTTGTTCTGCCTCTATGTATGAGTACCAGTTGTATAGGATATCATCGTTCCGATTTAGTTTATAATTTCGGTTGATATTTGAGTTGCATACACGCACATATTCAGCGACCCCTTCACCTCCCTCTCGATCTCTTCTTTTTCTCCATCAGAGAAGCTAAAGGGGTACTGACTTCCGCCGACACCAGGGCGACCTGCCCAGCACTTTCCATCTCGGCAATTTGACCTGGATATGTCGCTTCTCTATTAAAAGATTCCGCCCAATAAGGAGTAGGTCAAGACTTGCTGTTTGTTGATATTCCAGTGTATCGTACAGCTGCCGGCTATCTTTCTATATTTCTATATTATAATTTACAACTTCTTCCCGCCTCTCGCCTACACCCCCCCTTCAATCGTAACACCGGGAATATTCCCGTCTCTAAATTCTTTGGCCATTTCGCCAAAGGTCATCCATTCCACCCCTTCGTGTTTGTTTATGTACTCAATTATCCTAAACGCCATTGTTAGGATTTCCAATAAAAAATCCCCACATGTCAAGGGTAAGAAAAATATATAGAAGGGTTATTTCGCTTACCGCTCGTGCATCAATATCACCTGGGGATTTCCGCTAACCTGCGGATGAATGGACATCGGGAATATAAACTCGTCATATTCTCGATATGCAAAATCAAATTGCTCCATCCATAGTTTCTCAACGACATGGGTATCCACAAATCCTTGCTGTTTGAGCAAAGCCATTAGGAAAAGGGAAAGAAAAATATGCAACGAAAGGGCTAAAGGGAGATCCATACAGCAGCAGGACCGCCTGGAACTGGCTGGAGAGGAGGCCAATCATCCAAATGCCAGTTCGCTGGAATCTCTACGACGGCACTCGGTCTTATCTTCGTCATTGGCCTCATCCACAGCTCAGCTGGCTGGTTCATATCGGTTTCGATCCATCCTGCGCTGGAAACAGGGGCAAAATACCTATTATAATCTTCAGCATTTACCGCAGGGGGTTTCTTTCGGATAAAAATTTACGTACGGTTGAACGTCATGATGCATGAATGAATGATCATACATGATTCCGTACTCCTCAAGTAGAGGTATGAGTTCCTTGCTAGTTCTCCATCCCGGAGCTGCGAATCCAAGGGGTTTGCTCCCGGTGAACTTTGTCAGAATCTCGATCGAACGCTCCAGAATGGCACGTTGTTCTTGGAGAGATAGGTCGGAAACATATTCATGGGCGTAGCCGTGAAGGCCGCTATAGTATAGTTTGTCAGCTGCTTGAACAATACTAACAAGGTAAATGCCTACATTTCATGCCCCGCGTCCCGAACCTAGCAGCAGCCGCAACCAAAGTCAAAACCCGTTGATGGCATACGATAAGATATTAGGAGCACTGATAGACGGAAATATTTGATTACATACCTTTGCTAATTGATTTGGGAATGATTCAACTGTATGTGCTGGGGCGAACCACGTAGCTTTAATGTTATACCTGTCCCATAAATTCAGGAGACGATCGACCCCTACAGTAGCTCCAAATACGCCTCGAGAGACGTTGGTTGGGTTTTGGACTGATCCATCACAAGTATTAATCCTTGAGATTGGAAAATTCGTAAGACTGTATGCATTATACTTAAAAATTGTGATACGGGGGTAATAATCACCAGTTGGAAATAGCATCGACATCAACTGGGAAATAATTAGCCCATAAGTTTCTTCTCCCTCTGCCATGAAACTTGGAACATACTTCCATAGCCGACAAGTACTCTCTTCTTCCTGGGCTCCATTGGGATATCATCGGATCCTGGCGTTGAGTTTTGCCTCTCCTTGTTTAAGAGCTCAAGGTGCTTCCGCGCCCGCCAAGCCTGATGATATTTGAGGGGAGTCCCCTTTAATAGTTCAGACGCCTGAATCTGACGGGGTTTTAGCGGGTCATTTGAATTATTATACGCGCCTGACAGGCGGGGTACGAGGTACCGCATAGAGCGGGACATTTTCCAGTCGCGATGGGTCTCGGGACTGCATGTATGTGGTCTGTAGACTGATACAACCACGGCCTTTTTCCGCTTGCTATAGTTAACATGTAGATGAAATGGACACTCTTTGGAGAGACAGGCTAGGGAATATCGCGAGGCATCAGATTTGACAATTTTGTAGGATAGTGATTGCTCTACAGTATATTGGAGGAGGATGTCGCGAGCCTCTTTGATGGACGGGAATGTCGTCCCGACTGCATAAGGATTGGTAGCCATGATGCAATTGTGCTGAAATAAGAACAGGAATTGCAGTGGAATGTGGTATATCAGGACGGGATGGGTGTAAAATAGGGGGCAAGATAGGGGCTGAGAGCAATGGCATAACTGTAAGAGTGGGCATTTGTGGACGTTGAAATAGACTCGGGCGGAACTATTCCTCATTCAGACGAGGATAGGGATGTAAGGCTTGGCGGAAAAGGGGGAGGGTCACCGCTAACCCAAATAGGCAGGCTAGGGCTTGGACGGGACTAACATAACATTGTTTCATCTCCATCTCTTCTCTTCTTGACAACTTGAATGGTTGTTCACTCAAGTTTCAACTACGAACTCGGGTGTACCCTCGGTGGACAGATCAGCTTCACGGTGGTATCTCATCCATCCCCGGGGGTTCTCTTTATCTCCCGCATTTGGCCGCCCCATATTAACCTATTTCTTGCCCTCCCGCCTGCGCAGCTGCTATCGAAGAAATTCGGTCATGCCCGCTATTTCACCTTGAACTGGCTGGATAGGAACAAACCGAAGAGAGCTGCGTTCTCCAAGATGTAGACGATTTTGTGGTTAGGTATCTGCTGATGCAGCCGGAAAGGTCTCCAACTCCGCGGGAACTCTGCGTAAGTTGGAATAAGCCCCTTGCTTTGTGCTGTGACTACACCCTGGAATTCCGATCCGTACTAGTAATTTTCCAAGCTGAGTTGCATCGGGAACTGCATAGAACCAATCAAAATGGATTATCCATATGGAACGGTACTGGGCTTTGTCCGGTTTTATTTTCGGTAAACTTTCTCAACGCCAACTTTGCCTTCACTCAGATATCTCAATCTAGCCAACATACGGGCCTAACTACTCGGTTGGGAGCCGTGGAATTTCTGTCCGCTCCTTGTCGAATTTGGATACTACCATTGTTCTTGTATACTATCCTTACAGTGCGGAGGGATCAAGCATCCAAAAGCGATGGCCCAAATCACTTATCACTGAAGTGGACGGTCAAATAACGCAGGCCTGGCCAGTATTTGTTTTATGGATATATGCGATCCAAGTCACAATGGCCGTGGTAACAACCGGAGTTTGATGATGCGTGGCTGCCTTGTTATTCATGTGGAGAATGATCGAAGCCTAGCACATCACTGAGCAGGCAGAGGAATTCGAGGAGGCCCGACGGGTGGGATCATCCCGAGACAAACCCTGGCATTGTGTTGGATGGCCTTGACCAGATTATTTATACTTTTTCGTGTTGTCTCCGGGGAATTTGCGGATATTTGCTGGCAAGACATTCAGCCAGGTCAAATGATCCTGCATAGGGAAGCTCCCTTACAGATTTCACGGGGCTCTCCTTCAGGGGAAAATTTACTACGGAATGCTATCTATAAAGGGGCACTGGAGTCAGCTATTCCATATTGTCTATTTCCAACACACCAGTCTTCAAAAATTCCTATCAAACTTTTGAAGAATCCCTACTCTTTAGCACGCTTCCCATCCTCGACCAGAATTCGTGACTACCGTTTAATTTGACCTACAACGACATCTACGATGTTGCGCCCTACGCCCACTGCCTACGCATGCCTTCTGCTTATCGTGTGTGCAGCATATGTCGCTGCAAATGCCGTCACACCAGTTTCAGCAGCAGCGCAATATGCGGATATAAATCCGTCATCGAAGACTATGGCTCTGTCTACAAGAACTGTAAGCTCCTTCTTCTCGGCTTGCATCTTCCTCCGTGGTGACCAGTACCCACATAATGCTTAGGCCACTAACATCTATTCCAGACAAGCATCCCCGACCCTACTTCTAGTGTCAGTGTCACATACTCTGGCGATAAGGTGCTGGAGGATGCCAGGGGAGGACACGGAGGACACGGGGGAAAAGGTGGGAAAGGTGGGAAATCAAACGGAGGGGGCGGCAGCGGCGATGGAGATGCCGGTGATCAAGAGTCAGCTTCTGACGTCGGCCCGAAGACACAGTTGGCGGCTGTCTGCAGCTGGTTGGTCTTGGCGGTTATGCTCCCGTTCCTCCTTTGATTCCACTATTTTGGGGATGTGTGGGAAGCCAACAATCTTTCAATCTTTCCCACCCAACGACCCGGAATAGTGAACAAAGGGGAAGGAAGAAGGAGAAGCAGCACCTGCACAGCTTTTGACACGCCAACAAATCCAAACCCAACTTCTCCTGAAATCCTCAAGAGACGTGCTTACCGTCGTCAATCTGTTGGTTTTGCCATTTTTGGGAGGGCTCCTTGAGACCTCCATTTCTATATAAAATGCAATGCCCCCCAGCCCTAGCCGCCCATTTTCACATCTTCACTTAGCTCCTTTTTCTTGTCTAAGTTTGCACCCCCAATCTTTCTTACAGTCGATCGTTTGATATCTGTACTTCGGGACATTCTGCACCATCTTTCAACCCCTGAATTTGTTCGCCACAGCTACCTCCCCCCCACATCCGCTATATATCATTCCGGTCTATTTATTCAAAACTCCTCCTATCAGTCATAAAAATGCATAGCTATCTCAGTGCTCCCTTCCTATTCATTCTTCTAGCTGCATTCGCTGTTGCGAAGCCCATCGGCGTCGAACTTCCACGCCGAAATGCGTATGGAGGCAGTGTTGGTCCAGCAAAGTCAAGTGTAACCATACCCAGTTCAGGCAAAGGGGTTCGATATACCTCTTTTTTCCCGAGCCTAGCCATTGATGAGCAACTGACGATTTCGATCACTGTTCCAGGATCCTCTCGCATTTACTCGATCCAAAACCCCACCGCTGCCGATACCCACTCCGGCTACCAAGGTTCGAATTCTCTAAGCCCAACTTACACTCTCTACCAACTTCTCCCCCGAGCAGTCTCCATACTTACCACGGAGATTAGGCACCGCAAGGATATGGGCCAGTCAAACTCCCCAAGTCCACATCTACAAAAACTATTTATGTCAAGGTCTGATCCAATTAACCCCTATCTTTCCCCGCCCTCCCCCTATCCAACCCCTAAAACCACAAACTAACATTCCCAGCCGTCAGAAACCTACCCAACCACCCCGTCGGCATCAGTCAAGCCAGTAAAGCCCACGAAGGTTCGTTAGAACAAAACCCCTTCATGTCTGCCCCTCCATATCTTACTACAACTAACTCACCCCAGATCTCACCACCCTCCTACCAAACCCCCAGCATCCCAGCTGCCATATCTCCAACAACCTACTCCAAACCCCCGGCCCCCACCCCTACCCCCCCACCGCAAAGCTACTACAGCAACAACAACAATAACAAAAACAAAACACCTCCCCTCCCGCCCACCGAAGGCAGCGGAGGATCCTACCGCCTCCGCATCCGCGGTGGCATCGGCGGCCTAACAAATATCGTCGACAAGGTCGGGGACACACTCAGCGGCGGCAACGGGGGCAAGAAGAAGAAAGGAGGCAGTGGTAGTGGCGGTGGCGGTAGCGGTAGCGCTGGGTCAGCTCCGAAGCGTACAGCAGGTCCGAATACCCAATTGTCAAAGTCAATCAATGACTACTGCAAACGCAAATGCAAATAGTGCCAGATCTAATGCTAATTATGATAGCTAGCCACAAGCCTAGCGAGGCGTCGGTGAAGAAGAGTAGTCAGCCCGCGGCATCGGCGACAGCGTCGGTGGCGACGAAGGTTGGTAGTGCTAGTGCTAGTGCGTCGAAGACGAGGACGGGAGGGGGGGATGGTGGTGGTCGTGATGTCCCGAAGGTTACGGGTGTTCCTAGTGGGGTGAAGTCGGGTGGGGTGAAGGATCCGAAGGCTAACGGGAAGACTGGGAGTGGGAGTGTTCCCAGGCCGAAGGATAAGGATAAGGATCTGGGTGTTGGGTTGGATGCGAGGGGGTATATGCGTGGCGGGATGGTGTTGGCTGGCTTGGTGGTTGGGTTTTTGGTTATTGTTTGAAAGGGGGAGGGAGAGGGGGTTTCGGGGCTTTTTTTTTCTTTTTATGTGTCTTGTTATTGATAGTGGTATTGCCATTTAATAAATAATGAATAATCAGCCAATAACTGGAATGGAAATGGGGGTTCGTGGGATCTATTCTTATTCTTCATTGAACGTGCGTATAACGTGTCGTTTATATACATGTAGGTGTGTAACCCCCTATCCCGAAGCCACCACGGGGCCGTCTTCAAGGCGAGCATCCAGCGCTCCCGTCCCTCTCCCGTCAAATTCACATCTATTTAGGCAGATACTTGATGCCCGAATCAGGGCAAGAAGATCCCGCACCAGCTGTGTTGGAAATAATTCTATTAGCGACGAGCCAGAATGAAAGGGGTGAGGGAGAATAGATTGTCCGTACCAGGTCCAGCAGGGATCCATTTGCCAGTCTGAAGGGAGCCCTGGACATTGAAGAAGATCCAGAGCTCATTGAAGTTCTCGCCGTCGCAGTTAATCGTCACCTCCTGGCCGTGGGCGGAAGAGAGCGCCTCCTGGATCTCTTGGATGGTATATGTCTTGGAGCTGTCGGGCACGATGCTGGCGTTGGCGAGGATCTGTTCAAGTAAGTGGCGTTAGCAATTCATGTCCCTTTCCTACTGATATTTCATATCGTAATAAGGGTTGTTGTATAAACCCACATTATAAGTATCAAGGCCTTTGAAGAGCTCCACAGCCTTGCGGAAATAATCCACAACTTCAGCCTGCGGCGCGTAGTCGGTATAGCAGTCGGGCTCCAAGGTGGAAATGCAGGTGCCGTGCTTGTTCCACTCGTGCTCCCAGAACGAGTCGTCGTCTCCCTTGTAGTCCTTCCAGAAGGTGCTCATGTCGTCGAGCAGCTCAGTTTCGCCGCTCGCTTCGATGATGGCGCTGATGTTGGAGTATTCGCGGGCTTGGTCGCAGTTGGACTCATAGGTGCCGTCGCAATTATCTGGCCTGGATGGGAGTTAGATTCGGGTTTCTTTCTCCTTTCTCTTCTTGGAAAGCCAACTAGACTCACCAAAGGCCATGGATAGTCCAGGAATCAGTCGGTCCAGTGACGGGATCCGTATCCCAAAACTGCGTCAGCAGCAACAACCCGCCGGGTTCATTGAAGCAGCACGTATCATCACTGGAGCCCTGACAACTGATCTCCCCATCAGCGGGACATTCCTTAGGCGTGAAGATGTTGGCGGCAGCAGCAAGCTGGGCGCCGACGAGCGCAACGGCTGCGCAGGAACGGAGGGATGGCATGGTAAATCTGATGGGTATACCGGGTGGTTATGTATGAACGAAGATCTGCACAACTGTATTCCAAGCTGACAGCAGCTGTAGAAATGGGGGGAGAGGGGGGAAGGGGGATGGAGTGGGTTTTATATGCAACTCCAGCTTCTGAATATCTGCTTCATCCTCTCGCCGTCCCCGTCCATCCAAAAACGACTCCACCGATGAAGCAGTCGTTCAATGGCTCACCCCCTCCAACCCGACCTCCCCATTGGCCACAAACACACAATCACGGCAACGGTGCTTTGCGGGGGACCCGCCGGCTCGAGACAGCGTGAAGGTCACTATCTCCGATCTGCCAGAAAGCATGGGCATGGCAAGGCATGGCACGGCAAGGCAAGGGAGAGAAATGCGACTCTGGCCCCGATGATCATCCATGTTTCGAAACAGGGCTTCTCTACAGCGACGGAGAGGGCCGAACCGGGCAGAACAACAACGCAGAACTATGTCACTGCGTCATTGCTTGAAAGCGGGCAGGGCGGTGATGATTGAAGGCGGGTGTGTAATTATAAAGGAGCTGCATCATGCCCATCTCTCGAGCCGTTTGCTGGCCCATGCCAATCCTCTGGTACAGATGTAAATATCCAGCAGCCGAACAAGTCGAGCGCGGGCATCCGCAGAAAGCGACGAGCATCAAACATGTGTCTGTCCACCCCGCCAAACTGACAGCTCCGATTCGTGCTGCAATCTTCAGACGAACCGCCGGCCTGTGCAGATCAGTATCGGGTCTGGTGGGGAATGGGGAGCCGGACGGCTTAAATGCTGTACCTTGTTAGGTTGCGGGCGATAAGATCATGGCGGGGAGAATACATACTGAATGGCAGGAGTTTGTTCCCTGCTGGGCCGAGCATTAACTCGGTGGCTAATGGCTAGCGGGTGGGCGTTGTTACATACATCTCTCCATAGGGTTACATCTGGCGATAAGGAGCAGACATTGCTGCTGTTTCAAGGGCGGCGGGAGTTGGCCAATCTAGTTCATCATTGGGAACTAAATACCTACGGCTGGCTCCGTTGGCTTCAGGTTGCTTGACCAGACTCCCTGTTATCAGCAAGCGCAAATAATAAACATAACTGCGTGCAAGATGAGGAGCAAATCCAACACAAACCACCCGGATAATGCAAATAAGAAAAGTATGTCAGTAGTCCTCCCGCTGGGGCAACATGATGTTGAACTTGAACTTGATGCTGCAAGGGGTCGAAGACCAGGAAATCGGGTTTTTGCTGGGAACTTAACCATGAAAATTATATCAAGGTTCCCGCAAACTATATAGCTATCAGCCAGATTCTCTCACGATTGATTTTTGCATGTAATGAATGTAATATCCATGTCTCCCTAATAGGCGTGTCTATATTTCACCGACAAACAAGATATTCTAGGGCTACATCCATACCAGTAAAGTCCGCTGCTGATAGGGCTTTGCGTTTACTTGCTACAATATCACGGTCATCTACTGCCTCTACATTCATTATCTGTCTGCCCTTTTTCAATAATAGAAGAAAACGAAGGTTTTGCAGGGATTGTTGAGGGGGTTTGAGGAGGCTACTCCTTCCGCCTCTATAAGTGTCGATGCTGTCAATGATGAAGATGAAGATATGGATACGGATATGATCACTACTTCGTCGACTATGGAAAATGAACTGATGCTGGAAACAATATGCCCACATAAACCCCAGAGTTAGGGGACAGTAATCAGGAGAGGGAGGAGTATATAATAGAAACATAGTGCTATCCCTTAGAATGTAAATGAGAAAATACCGCTCAAAACAGGTGGCTCTGTCAGATATCACAATTTGAATACAGTAGCCAACCAGCCATCATGGCTTATAACGACACACATAAGTGAACCCTCCACTCACCCTATTCAACAACTCCGCCAACGTGTTCCCGACAAAAGAAAACTCCTAGACCTCAGTGTTCAGTAGCCATTATATAACCCCTTGATTGTCGTAGAAACTGAATAGTCAATCCCCATTAGGCAACTTAGAATGCGAGCGGCGAAATTCCAAGCACTTCAAACGCAACTGCTGGATTGTTTCTTCAGTGAGGATTTGCGGGCCGCTAGATATATCATGTCGATCCATGAAGCTAGGACTCGTGTAAAGAATAGCGGCGGCTACCATTCCTATCACCTCCTCCGTCAACGCGGCAACTGATTCGTATTCCTTATTCCAACATTTCAAAATGATATCTTTACCAAGTAGGTCGGTGACGTTTGGGAAATCCTCTCCTCGCAGTGTCTCACCGGTCAGCTGGAACTCTGGTTCAATGCCCGTCAATACGCAGTAGATAAATGATCCAACTGCGAATTGCTCTGTTCTATGACTGGCAATATCCTCGACCCCGTCATGGAATGGGATCGTTGACGCAACGCAGGGTTGGCCTATCTGAATACAACTGTCAAACTCGGAAAGTTTTAGACGCAGACGGCGATCCAACAGAGTGTTGGCAGGGCGGATGTCCCCGTGCACCAATCCCAACTGCTCCAGATGTGCTACGGCGCTGACTAGCTCCATGATCCATTGTAGTCGGGTGGATAGAGGGGTGGCGGAGAACATGCCTTTCATCCAATCGTCCAAGCTCAACCACATACGAGGTAGGAAGGTTCCTTCATGGCAGTGGAGGATACTCTGAAGGATGTTTGGATGGGGGTTGCGGTTGATGATGTCGTAAGCATCCTTTTCACGAGAGAAGGCTCGCGACGACTCGACGGTTTGTTCGGTCTGCTCCTCAGTGGCCTCGATGTCATTACCATATATTATTGGGGCTTTGAAGGCCATGCAGTCCTCGATTGCATAAGTGGAGCTAAGGTAACCTGCTCCAAGAAGATCGTCATGTGTAAACCCGAAAGGGACTATGCGTCGTTCAATGTCCATGGCTTGATTGGAGTGCGTTGCCATGACGTGGTTTGTGGTTTGAAGGAAGATATAAAGGAATCAGATGAAGTTCATGTGGTGGATCTGGTGTAGATGATGATGATGATGATGTAGAAGGAAGGAAGGAAGAGCAAAATGATGGAGAGAGAGGGATATTTATATTCTGCTGCCAGACAATGTTCAGTGATGCCATTCACATATAAAAACCGCACAGAGCACATACTCAACCTGCATTTTGTTAACATTGTTCACAGACTGTGCAGGACAAGAGGGAACATTCATAGTCTCCTGACGTAATCCAGGCAATCCTCTTTGTCAGTTAGGGGAAGGGGGGAGAAAACCCTATGGAAACATCAGTTTCACTGATTCAGGAGAGAAGAACTGGGGGAGACATGAGGACATACCCGGTCTTGTCCGCCCCCACAATCCACGAGGAGTCTTGTGCCAGTATCCCCTAGCTATACAGTCACCGCATGGTGTGCGTATACTGCGGGTTCCGAAACTCCAGTTTTCCGGGGGAGATTGGCATGTAGCGGTTGGCCTGTTCGATATAGACGCCGGACACTCCAGCAGACTTCCGCATCCATCGACTGAATGACCACACCGATGCTTCACCTTGACCATAGTTCGTTGGCACATGGCATATCAAGGCACCAAAGCCTAGAGTTTATTCAAAGAGGGGAAACAAGCGTTTGGCTTGTGGGTTGGGATGCGGTCTTCTGTAACGGGGAGTCTCTCTGGGAGTAGGGCATGTAAATAGTCAAATAAAATGAAAATAAGGATATTGTAATATCGATAAAAATATGTAGATTTGATACAGAAGTAAAAATGAGCTGGGTAGGTGAATAATTTTGAAGTGTTCAGACTGAAAAATATAAAAAAAAGGTCGTTTGGCACTCGCTTATGTTTAGAACTCAATGCTGGCGATGATTGCAGATATGAGCGTTTGCCATGTCAAGATTAGACATCAAAACAAGAGTCCATATGGAAACAAGGCGCGGATCGGCTGATAATAAAATGATGGCCAGCTTTCAACTCCATCATTTATGAGGCCGACGTGGGTTTTTCTTTCAAAGAACGATACAAAAAAGCCTTTCGCTCGGATATTACTGTGGCTGCCATGGAATCAGGCTACCAACGATCGATGTCCGATCAAAATTGTTTCCACGAGGCTGGGGAGGCTAGGAAATCGGGAGAATGAAGACTGGAGCAGCAGGTTCCAGGGCGTTGGGCGAATGAGCCAAATCCACTCAAGAGATATCCGAGACATTCCACAGGAAAACAAGGTACTTTGACAGCTGCTGCATCAATGATGCAAAACTGCAGCCATTGCGTCCAAAGGTCCAGACATCAGGGTCCAAATACGAAAAGGAAATGAAGATGTCCCACAGTGCTGGATGGAAGAGAGGGGTTAAAATGCAATTTGGCTGCCCTCAACTCCTCGTACACACATGCAGACAATAGGCACATATGGTCACACGCGCATCCATCCGGCATTTGGGCGAGAGAACTAATCTCCCCGGCCTACATACCAATAGAACATGCCTGGTCGGTCCCCGCCAGCCAGCCTTGTGTGGCTGAGGGGAATTTCGGCAACATCTTGAAATAAAGGATCCAGAGCCCGCACATGTCGACGTGCTTATCCACCAGAGAGAGTGGAATCCTGCGATGTCTTGCAGTCCTGTTTGATGTTTGCTCGACAGAGGAAAGTTGAGAGAGAGGTTGAGGTTGACGAGATATTGGAGGTTGGTGGCCGGAGCGGATAAACTATCTGCCGTCGCTTTGCCGATGCTGTCATCCTTTCTCTCCGTTTATCTGGACAACTTGAACTTGTCGACAACGTTCGGTCAATCCACAGTGATCGTTCATAGGTATGCGCCAGGCCTGAACTTGGCATGCTTTGTGCTGGCTGCTGTGTCTGATGTTGTCTGAGTCATGATCTAGTCTCAGTTGTAGTTGTTGGTGGTGATTCATCAATCCTCCCATGGATTGCCCCTCTTAAAGCTTCCATCCTTTTCCTTCTGTCAACCCCGTACATCTTCTTTTACTTCTGGGGATTTATACATATCATACATATACTCCTGCATTTTGTTGCCGGGAGACCGCTAGCACACTGTGTTACTCTGCAGACGCGTTACCGGATACCCCTCCACCCCTCACTCAGAGCGATGCCACTGCTACACAGGTCGACATTGAAATTAAAGTGCTCCGACTTCCCTGATGGATGAGCCTGTTGGAAGCCTCCTAAAAGTAGGTTTTGCTGTATATTATCTTCTCCGGTAAACTGGCTAACATCTCCCCGTCCCAACCCAGGGCTTGGAAGAAAAATATTGTCCACCACTGGATCCCGCGCTCTTTGCTGCTATTGCAGGTGACTTTGATCTTCGCGACCAGAACAGCATCGCCCAGCTTCACGGGATATTGGACGAGCTTAAAATATCCGCTGCTGAACAAGAAAATGTCCCGTTTGATCCGTCGGGCACCGGCCAGGACTATGCCTTCGATAACGATGAACCTGCGTCGGAACGAAGCGAGTCGCACCCAACACTTCCGTCTTTAAAATCAAACATTACGAGCTTGGAGTCGGACATCTCCTCCATAAGCCTAGAACAGCGCCGGCCCACAAGATTGAAGCAGCAATGGCAGGAAGAAACAGAGAACCTCCGCCCACGCGTCAAGACTTCTTCTCCAGAGCGCACATCAACGACCTTCACGAATTTGACCCTCGAAGAGAAAACTGCAGACTTGATGGCAATGTTTCCGACAATCGGCCGCTACACGATAGAGCATACCCTTGGCACATGTGACGGGGATGTTGAACGTTCGATGGATGTCTTACTCAACCTGGCTTTTTTCGAGGATCAAGTCTCAGACGAAGAGGACCATAAAGTCACGATCCCCAAAGGAATTGAGGGATTTCACGGAAACGCCTACAGTAGCAGGGGACGGAAGAAAGGAAAGAAAAATCAAACGAGAAAACATGAATTCCTTCGCAATTCGAGCTCTGGTTCATCATCCCGGTCACAATCCAACGGGGATATACAAAACAAATGGGATAATAGCAAAAGGGATGTCGACTTTGTTTGTGCGAGAACGTATCTGTCATCCAAATCGGTTGCCTCAGCTTACCACCTAAACGGCGCATCTTTGCCAAGCACCATCCACTTTCTGGCGTCCACAGAAGCAGAGAAACATTCGAAAAGTATGATGGATGACCCCGTTACTGTAACACAAATAGCAGAGCTCCGCCAAGATTTTGGTACGGTCTCGTCTGAGAAACTTGCTGGCTTGCTCCGGCTAGCTCGCAATTCAATCTCGGCCGCAAATGAGCTCGCGACTGTGATGGTTACCGTCCGACCACCGCCAAACCCAACGGAGATCGTCCAGATAAAACAGACCCCTATCCAGCTGGACAACTCTCCCTCCCAAGAAATTACTGAATCGCAGTGGACACAACGAGCTCCCCGTGCTCCGAGTGATTATGCCACGACTAGAGCAGTTGCCAACTCCCATTTTGTCGCCGGAAATACCGCCTTCACCAAGGCGACTGCCGCGTACCGACGGGGTAAATCTGACCATCTTATGGGCGGCGCGGCGGGATATTACTCCATGGTGGGTCGGGAGCATATGGACAAAGCAAAGAAAGAAGCGGCGGCAGCAGCAGATGCTCTAGTAGAATCTCAGTCAAGTGCCAGGATTCTCGACCTGCATGGTGTCAGCGTGCAGCATGCTGTAGGGATTGCAAAGAGAAAAGTGACAGCATGGTGGGATGGTCTAGGGGATACGAAATACGCGCCGGGTGCCTGGGGCCCGCGACAGGAAGGCTACCGCATAATTACGGGGCTGGGTAGACACTCCAAGAACGGGACCGCCAGGCTGGGCCCTGCTGTTGTTCGGGCTTTGGCCAAGGAAGGTTGGAAGGTTGAGGTTGGCGAGGGGTTCTTGACGGTTACAGGAATAGCGAGGCACCGGTGAGCGGAGGGAGTTGGATTTGGACTGGATATTCACTGCCTAGAGATGTTCGCATATACCTGGCCTGGGATTATTTACATCTGGGGTTTCTACCATGTTTAGACCGATGTATAGTTGGTTACCTGCGTGGATATACAGCACATAGACTTGTGTTCATAAGATATCAAAGCTATTAAATTCAAGAAATGAATATTTGGAATCCCCTTCCACCGTTCCAAGGTTCCGATGTGGTGGGTTTAAGGTTGGCGCGGATGAGGTCATCGTCTCGTCGAGAGATCCGGACGACAACAGAAAGGAGTTCTGGTTTTTTATTTCATCGTTATCGTAGTTCAGCTTTATTAATAAATATCTTAGATTTATTGGAGCCGTGTCATATCTAAATAATATATTGTCTTGACTCCGCACCCACAGTTGTTGGTGCATCTTTGATTTGGAATCATTTCCGTCAACGCCTTTTGCCGGAATCTAAGCCCCTCTCATACACATCTTCCGACATCCCCGCTGCACGTCAGATTCCTAAACTCTACATCTTATACTTTTATCTCTTACTTACTAGCATTTGTCTGTCTATCGATCTGCTATATATTCGCCCGAACATACCGTCCCCTTCTCAACTCTCGGCTATCCCATATCCCATGCGCTTGATTCTTCCGAAACTTCATCGACCTCCGCTCCGCATCGCTGTTCCCGCCGCCCATTATCGACAGTTCATCAGTAAAGCTTCCAGTCGCCCTGCTCTTCCCCACCCGCCTCGCCGGTGGCCATCGCCAACCAGCTCGAGAGTCACCCTAGTCAGCTCAGCGTCTATGACCTCCTTCTTGTCTTCATTTTTTAGTTCTTCGAGTAATAAAGCAGACAACATGGAGTTTCCCGATAAGCGGACAGACCAGGACTGGCAAGCTGTTCTAACTCAAGGTGTGTTCCCTTCTCCATAGTACTAAATGATTTCTACTATCCAACTAACCCCCCATCCTCCCTGATAATGTAGAACAATTCCGCATCCTCCGCAAAAAGGGCACCGAACCCCCCGGCAGCGGCGAATACGACAAACACACGCCCAACGCAGGCGTCTACGAGTGCGCGGGCTGCAACGCCCCGCTCTACAAAGCCTCGCATAAATTCGCCTCGGGCTGCGGATGGCCGGCATACTTTGACTCAATACCCGGGGCGGTTGTGCGCAAGGAAGACAATTCGTTTGGCATGAGCAGGATTGAGATCATGTGTGCGAAGTGCGGCGGGCATCTGGGACATGTGTTTAAGGGGGAGGGATATCCGACGCCGACGGATGAGAGGCATTGTGTGAATAGTGTTAGTTTGAAGTTTACGGAGGATGGGGGGGAAGCTGGGGAGGGGAAGTAATGAGTAAATGGGGCTTTTTGGTTATGTGGTTATGTTTGGGAGACAATTTATGATTTACTATGTATTCCATTTTCATTTCTGTTTCTTTTTCCTTTTGGCAGAGACAGTTGGATAGCAGTTCTGAATATGTGCCGCAACAACGGCGTTTTTCATAGTGTATATTTACAAACCGCCGTCTTGACATTCACATCTTGATGTCCGGCGGTCTCTCGGTGACGGCGGTCTCGGCGCTGAGTCATGGCTGAGTCAGCATCGGGGTGGCCATTTGCTTCTTTCAACTTCAACCTCGCATTCAACATCAACATCATCAGACGCTGTCACCGTCATTGTGTCCCGCTCTCTGTTCCGGTCTCTGCTGCTGGCTTGCGCGAATATATACGCTTCGGCATTCCTCTCCGTCCCTGGCCGTTCCCCAACTTCCCACGTGCTAATCTCGCTGCTGTGCCCTGACTTCCCCGCTGTCAGACACAACAACCCGCCCATGGCCTCGAGACGAGCAGCCAACCCGGCTGCGGAGCGCGCAGCCAAAAATCAGCTTGTGATTAAAAATTTACTGAAACTGGAATGCAATAAAACTTGCGCTGACTGCAAGCGGAATAAACGTGCGTATCATCCCTGGCTTTCCTGTCTGCCTGCTACATCTACCCGTCTGGCAGCGGGGGGGCTTCCCCCACCCTCCTACGTTTCTATACCTGTCTTTTGTATCGTGTAGGAGCAAGCTGCTAACATCATTCTGGCTTAAACAGATCCAAGATGGGCCAGTTGGAACCTTGGTATTTTCATCTGCATTCGTTGTTCGGGGATACATCGGGGGATGGGGACACATATCAGTCGAGTCAAATCGGTCGACCTGGATTCCTGGACCGACGAGCAGTTGCAGAGCGTGTTGAAATGGGGAAATGCTAGGGCGAATAAGTTGGTCCCCCCTCTTTAATTCCGCCACATTGTTTTGGATGCACACCCAGCCCCCGGACAAAGGGCTGTTTGAAGGATTGTAACATTATGCTAACCCATGGTGATAGATATTGGGAGGCGAAACTGGCGCCCGGACATGTTCCGTCGGAAGCGTACGTATTTGAGCAATATATTCCCAGGAAGCACGGCTGATTTGATCCCTAGGAAAATGGAAAACTTCATCCGAACCAAATACGAGTCTAAAAGATGGGTGATGGACGGCCCAATGCCTGACCCGTCAACTCTTGACGTCGAGGCCGACGATAATATGGTAAATATCTCCCAAAATCGCATCTATCGTTCAATGCTCACCTTATATACAGCCATTGGCCATGGTTCAAGAAAGAGCCAATCTCGAGCGATCTACCTCCCAGCGTGCGACGTCAACAGCTAGCCAACCG
Source organism: Emmonsiellopsis sp. PD_5 (assembly GCA_032988985.1). Taxonomy (NCBI): domain Eukaryota; kingdom Fungi; phylum Ascomycota; class Eurotiomycetes; order Onygenales; family Ajellomycetaceae; genus Emmonsiellopsis; species Emmonsiellopsis sp. PD_5. The sequence continues at coordinate 88,889 of JANTQI010000029.1, read as the reverse complement.
GCGCCCCGTCGATCTCAGCAACCCCTAAATTTGTTTGATGATGATACCCCGACACCCCCAGAGAGGCCTAATACCACAGACCTACCAGGTCTTCGCCCGCCCCCAAGACCTGCGCAATCAGTTTCAGCCGCCGCCCCAGCTCCAGCTCCCGCACCCAAACAAAACAAACCAGCAGATTCTCTTCTTGGTCTGGATTTCTTCGCCGCACCTCAGCCTGCCACCAACCGTCCCTCTAGCACTCCATCTTCCAATGCCGGCGCCACCGGCCCATCAAGACCTGACCTAAAACAATCCATTCTATCCTTATATGCCTCAGCGCCCAAGCCGCAACCACCTCCTCAACATGACCGAAATACATCGTTTGGATCCTTCTCAGCGCAGCCGCAACCGGAGCAGCAAACCAAACCCCATGACGCTTTTGGTGGACTTACGGACGCATTTAGTAGTTTGAGTTTCCCATCCACCACATCACCCCCTCCTCAGCAAAAACAATCCGCGTTTTCAAGCCTCGGATCCTTCAGCTCCCCAAAGTCCCCCCCTGCTGCACCACAAATTTCGTCACCACCCCTTAGTGGTGGTGGCTTTTTTGACCCCCCTGCTCAAAAACCTGCTCCTAAACCGCAACAGGCAAGAAATCCCTCTATATCTTCTGGTGGTGGTTTCGGTTTAGTCGAAGCGACAATGGGTTCGACCAAGTCAGCACCTGCACCACCTGCTACATCGACTAATACCTTTGACTTATTCTCATCGCCCGCAATCCCTACTTCTCCGCCTGTCGTTTCGCCCAAAACCGAAAATACCAACTCTGTTTTCAACCTCTCGGCCCCTGCAAAGGAACCAGTACCTGTATCGCAGCCCACGTCTACTGCTAATGTCACCAATATGTTTTCTTCCAGCTCTATAGATGCATGGGGTGGCAATGCATGGAGCACCACCGAGGCCTCTCCACCTGCCAAACAGGAGCCATCCACAATGATGAAGGTTCCTGAAACAATCACTGCCAATGACATTGGTTCCGGATGGGGTGCATCGACCGGCCCCTCGCCTCCTAAACCAGCACCCGCCATTTCCGCCGACGAGGATTTTGGCGGATGGACAAGCGCGGCGCCTGAAGCTCCAACTACTACCGCCAACTCGAAGCCAAAGACAGGTGGATTTGGGGGAAGCGATGATTTGTTTTCTAATGTATGGGAGTGAAATATTGGTATTTTGCTCAATTTTGCAGGCCAAGGTGGAGGGATATACTCGTATTCCAATGATGGTGGGATGGAGCTTGCAAATTTGCATTTGATATTGCTTGCATTTAGATTGCATTTCCCCTATTTCTTTCTATCTCTTATCGCGTTACCCCTCGATCTAGCTAGCATGTCATGTCTCGTTCTTTGCTGTCAATGTTTTCCGCATGCATACATTATTTAGAGCGTCATTCCTCGTGCCGTTGCCGTTGCCGTTCTCGTGCTGGTGTCGGGAGGACGGGAAGGGTCCTCGTTCTTCAGTATTATGTCTCTGGCTAGAAATCGATGATTCCCCTAGAATTCTGTTCCTCAATTATGATGACTTAATGAAGCTCCCTAGTCGCGAGCGCTTCAATCTAGTCCTAGCATAGTATATGTATCTCATGATTTTCACCTTTATGGATCTAGCAAAAAAAAGGGAGGGCTGTCAGATCCGCTCGAATAGCCGTATTACAAATAAAAACAACTCCTTGTTGCTGGGATGTCAATAAACTTTCAACCAGCTTCATGATGGCACACTCGCTCACCCGGAGGAATTGGAATGTTGTTTGTAAGTGGATATAATTATGGTACAGGTAGCTAATGGTGGTATTTAATGAGATACATACTTCAAACAACTCTTCGCGCTTGGGGGGGAAAAATTCCTCTTCGTAAAAATGTTTACAGTCAAAATGCAAAGGGATATAAAACACTATCTCTCAAGAGTTATAGGGATAGCTCCGACCGAGACAGGTAATTCAATAACTCCATGACCCCGGCAGCGCCATACCCAGGCAATAAAAACGTACGCAGCGACCGAACTGCAACTTCACAAAAACCGACTCATAAATCGCAGCGACATCACATCGCATCCCTCGATGCAACCTGCGCCTGCGCCTGCGCCTGCGCCAAAAAACAAACCATACCCACTCCCCGCCTAAAATATCCAGCTCAAAATAATCCACAACCCCATCCCAGCACCAACAACAATCGCCGCAACCTTCAACACAGCAACCCTATCACCCTGCCTCGCCATCCGCGTAAGTCGCCCCGCGCTACCCCGGATATTCGTCGACATGGAGGAGAATACTTCGCTCTGTTATAGATCGTCTGGTGGTTAGAGGGGTGGATCAAACCTATATCCATGCGGGCGTGGGTGGTGAAAGAACTGGAAACGGAACGGAACTAACAGTATGATCGATAGCCCCTTGGTCTCGGGCATTGTCGTAGATGTCGATTGTGACGGATTTCAGCGCGTTGGTCTTTTGCGCCAGGGCGTCGAGGAGGGCGTTGTTTTGTCTGGTTGGTTTTAAACATTTCGAGAGTGGTCAGCTTGTGTGTCTTTGATGCGATTCGGGGGGGCATGTGCCGTTGTGGTGGTAATGGTGGATGGGTGGAGTCTGGGAAGGGAAGGGCATACTGCTCGCGAACGTAGGCCTCGCTCATCTTTGCGACGGGGGGCAAGTTCTATATCGGATAACACTTATTTTGCACGTTGAGTACCCAGAGGAGAGCTTTTCCCTCTATTTACTGAATGGGATCGGGATATCTTGCCCTTCCCTGATCGTTTCAGCGCAAGGGTAGTGTAGAAAATGGCCGCCTGGTGTCGCCTCTTGGTGACGGGAGTGGTTCAAGCTTCGGGGTTGACGGTGGCCGGGTCGGCAAAGGAGTGAGAATGAACTGTTTGACTGGCTAATCGGTGGGGTTTTGTGGTCTTTGAGAAGCAAGAGAGCGTTTAGGTATCTAGGAATCTGATCTGGAGTTTTAGATCTGAGGTTGACGTTGACGTCGGCATCGAAAATGTGTCATGTGATGTGGAGAGAAAGATGACTAAGCAATTCTAAATACTATTAAAAGGGGCAGGGTTGACTGCTTCGATTCCAAGGTTTAGATATTAGTTACTCGATTCTCCATTCTAAATGATACAAGAGTACCTGGGTAGTCATCCTGGATAAGCTAGATCCTCAACATATATCCCATCGCTCCATACTCATAGCTAAATTTCAAATATCAGCTCCTAATATCTTCACGGGCTAAAAGACCTAGTACTAAGACAACTAAGAAACGAAAAATGACAAATGCGACTGAGCCGGGAGCTCCCATTCGATTTGCTTTAGATTATGTTGCAGCCTGTGGTAAGCGGCCAACACATGGAGAGCCGATCTCAATTCTGCAGGCGGACTGAGCTTATCACGGCCAGTTTTGGCTGTGCAATCGGATTGGAGATAGATGCGCTGGCCGACCTCACCATAACATTTTCGCATTCTAGCAGGTAGTATATGGACAAAACTCACTGTTACCGTTCCGCCGATTGGTTATTCTCATCCTCACTGTTGCTGGATTCGCGACGCTTCTCTCCCGCGTGCGAATTTCTATGGTCGATCGGGCTTTCGCGGGCTTTGGCGCGATGGGGTTGGATATAGATGTCGAAGTTAAGCTCGCCGACAAGTTGCTTTACGTTACTAGATCCAGTTCGAGTAAGCACAAGTAACTCATCAACTCGAGGGTGATTGAAACACAGCGCGATGATAACATCCCCTTATTGCAAACAGTTCATCAGGGAAAGACCACTCACCTCACCAAATTCTTCAAACTCGAGCTAACCATTGAACTCAGCACCTCCATGGACACAAACGCAGAAAAAGTCGGGTCTTCGATGTTACTAATATCCATCGAGCCCTCATTCATCCTCCGCAGTTTCTTTGCCAACGGAAACGGATGAGGTGGTGACAGATACGGTGGGAGCGCCAGCCCATTCGACACCGCCGCTGACAAATGGCACAACACGGAAGTGGTTATCTGCGAGTGGAAATCGGGCGAATTGGCTGCCCGCGCGAGCATGTCGATCCATCTCTCCTCGTCCCCAGTGTGGGAGCCCGTGGAGCTTCTTCGTCTGTACTTGGCTTCGGTTGTTGTTGACGATGAACGTTCAGTCACCCCTCCAAGGTCCCTTGTTGCATGAGACATGAGGTCCATGCTTGTCAATATGGTTTGGATTTCTGAGGTGATGTTGTCGTAGATTTCCTTGGGGAATCGACCGCCGATGTTCGGTTCGTAAGCGGTAAATTCGATATGAGATCGGATGTTTGCTAGCAGGGATATTTCTTTCGCATACAGCTTGACACGGGCACTCTCGAGGAGTCGTGCAGGCGACTGAGGATCGGTGGTGTCGCCTTGCTCTTGGTGTATCCATATTTCAATTGTGGTGTGCATACAGCTATAAAAATTTGCCAGAACGAAAAGGCTTTGTCCAAGGTATCGGCGGACTTGCGAAGACGCCGAAACGGGATATGGGAAGATAACCCAGAAAAAGGCCAGAGCACATCCCGTTATCACGGCGGCTAGTCTATAAGGGCCAAAGATATAGATGGGATAATTTTTCAATCCTGTCCTTGTGGCACGTTCATCTCCAAGTTTTCGGTTCTATTGTGGAAATTAGCGTCGAGTCTTACAGTGTGTCTAGGCAGATCAGTGGTCTAACCTGAAGCTGGTACCCAATGATCATGTTGAAGGTAATCAATGCGATCATAAAAGTTGGAATAAAGCGCGGATATTTGATTAGGAAATAATGCTGACGAGAAACTGCTGTTACTAAACGCTTCTTTTCCTCGGACTGTGAGGCGATGGCTGAAGGACTGACTTACTTGCAGACAATTCCCAATGTAAACGAAAACAATCACCCCTACCGTCTTTCCAACAACGATATACCAAACTACAAAGCACAGCACCACCGACACCGTAGTCGCCGCGATTCGGCCTATCAACCCAAACAAGGATTTCCCACTCGTTGGACTCATTGCTAGTATAATAGCAATCACCGCCCAGTTCCACCGGTGACTATTGAATATGGATTGAGTCTGGCGTAAAAAAGCAAGAATGGCAGGCGAAAATGATGCGATTGCGACACGGAACCCAAAGGTGCTTTGTTCAGAGCTGAGCAGACTCGAGAGACGACGGATATGGTTGCCAAATCGTTGCCAACCATTGGCAGCCGGAAGGTGTTCGGGGTCTCCCATCCCGACAACTTTAAGGGGATTCCCGCCTTTTAAAGGCGAGTCTTGTACAGGCTCGTGTTTCGTCTTACCAATATTCTCCGCCTCGTCGTCATCTGTTTCAGTGTTGAAAACGAACCATTCCATGAGCGCTTCCTTTTTTGGGAATATGAGCCTCTTACTCTTCATCGTTCCATCCGCGACCTTGCCATTGGCGAACCTGACGAAGTCAAAAGTAGTTTGCAGCACAAGCTCCTGCAAATGGTCGATGAGTATGAGAACAAAGAACTCTTTCCGAATCTCGCGATCTTCTGGTGCCTGGGCCGTATACCCCTGGCCGCCACCGATTGATGAGAACGCATTCAACGAAGCCCACGTTTCCGGAAGCTGTCGCTTTTTGTCAAAAAAATCCTGCAACTTCGTCTGGAAATGGTCCGTGAACCCCTCTCGACCTGGCGCTGTTATATCGACCGTCTCCTCTTCATCTCTAGGCGAGAGGGAGAATCTTCTTCCTCGGCCTTCTTTAACGAATTCTTTCGCCTTCACAAATTCCAATGTGATTAGCGCATGCTGTAATCCCGAATTCACAATCTTCGTAGCCGTCTCTAAACGCTCGCACAAGGGTCCAATAAAATGCACACCCGCATATCCGTCGTCGTTCTCGTCTTCGCTATCGCTCGAATGGGGCCACGAATTATCTCCCCCTTCGGGCTGTGGATGTTCGTCAGCTTTTGATAGCTTTCGGAATATTTCCGGCAGCATTCCTATCCCAGAGAGTCCGATAAGGATGGACCGCAGATATGTAAACGTCGCTTCCAGATCCTCAGCGGTGAGTTTGCCCCATGCCACTTCTTGTTTGGCGTAGTAAAGGTCAGCACGAGCCTTGGAATGGATAGCATTGAGATCGTTGATTGCTGTTTTTAAGGCTTGAGCTTTGGGGTCCTGTGGTGGTGTATTCCCGTGTCTCACGGCCGTTGCCTGTCGGGATAGAATGGGCGCTACAGTACCGCGCCTCGTCAGTGTGGCTAGGCGGGTTAGTCTCCATGGCCCATCCCTTCTACTTCTTCGGACATAGGCTATTTGCGCATCCAGTAACGCTTTCACTGTCTTGGGATAAGGCTTCAAGCTGTGGAAGAGAATGCTTCGGCTGGTGACGGGCAGCACCAGGAGAGATGTTCCGGTGGCAATCGCGAAGCCGATAAAGAACGCTAGCAGAAGTTGCTTCACAATCCGCAACCCATCTGCCAGTTTCACAAGCTGTCCAGCCCTAGTCATCAGAGCAGCCACGAATATAGAGAAAGCAACCATCGGGGCCTGCAACTCTGCCGGCCGATAATTCCGCAGAGTATTTCCAATCCTAATAGCACCGTAAACGTCAGCCAAACGGAACCACAAAAATACTCATATAAAAAGCCAGGAATAATCAAGGTGTCCGAACCAGATATCAAAAATAAACCAAATTGCCGCAACAGCAGATGCACTGCTATTATACCCTGCCACTATGTCGCTGCTCGACTCTGCCGGCGGCGTCGTATGCTCCCTCGCCTTGACCGCGCAGTAAATCCCCAAGCAACACAACGACGCCGCAACGCACGTCGCAAGCAGGTTGAACAGCATGATCTTCATAAACTTCGCCCGCGGCATCAGACACTGTGAATGCACGGCCATGATGGGGGCAAAGAACCCGTAGTTCTCTGTCAGGTTTGCGACTGCGTTGGACTGGTGCCTAGTAGTGCATAGATTCAACGCATATCAATTAGCAAACGAGCCGCATGTACATGTACATGTATCCAGTACATCGGATAGTAACAACTCACATGGCAATCGCAATCATAGGCGGCAATCCGCCCTTCAGCATCATCAGAACCGTGAGCATATCCAAGCCCAGCAACGACCAGACGCGCTTCGGCGTCAAGGAGGCCCATTCTACCCCCCATATCTTCTTGTTCTTGCTACTACCCATTGCGTGCTGCGATGTGCGCGGGGCATCCCCTCCGGAGTATTTCTGTCGAGTGTGTTGAGCGGTTTGTGGACGATGCAGTCACCGTGTCTTTGGGATGGGATTGCCCGCCCGGAATTAGGGGGCATGGTTGTTTGTTCCCCTTGCTCCTGAAGTCGTTCCGACAATAAATAGGTGACGTCAGTGTTTCATTGCGGGGATAGCTGGAGGTTGGCTGCTTGTGCAGTTGGTTTCGAACGGAGAGAATCAGTTGGAGTTATTTCAGAACACCGCCATTGTGCTCCGTCTGCCAGGACTGCGTTGGATGTATTTGTATCTGTATCTGGATTGCTTTCCCCGAGAACAGACGTCTGGGAAGTTGGATTAGAGTTGATTAGTCAGGAGGCTTCCAAGGTTCCAATTGGATGGAGAACAATTTACCTTCAACCAAAGGTGCTCCTCATGGGCTATCTAACCAGGGAATATCGATAAATAGGGAGTGAGGCAAAAGATAGATGGCTGGGCAATAAGCACTGTTTCTTGCTAGCCTAAATACATACATGTGGAGGAGGAAAAAGAGTTTGGGGATGGGGATAGCGGCATATAGAGGAGAGGAAAACAAGAAAAGTAAAGGGGTGGGAAAAACATACGAGGGCCCAAGGCCTCTCTTGGGAGTTAGACGGGAGTTCGCTAATGGATTATCAGATGGAGATTGCACGGAAACAAACAAAAAAGGCTACCAAAATCAAGAAATCAATCACGCCAAAGAGCAAGAGCAAGAGTATCAGAGTAAGAAGGAAAGGTAAGATTGGATAGAACGGTGATCCAGAGCATTCTTGTGTATGTTGGGTTGGATAGGTAGAGCAACGTAAGACACGGGGCTACTAGGCTCAGGGGAAATCATATATAAATGTGGGAGGTAGGTAATAAGGGGAACACTGAGGGGAGGAGGAGGCAAAGCCATTTCGGCATGGGATAAAAGGAAATAATAGAACACACCCGCTATGCCATCAAAAGAAAAAGGGGGGAAATATACATCGTAAACTCTGCCAAGGGCAAAATATGGATCGGGTGTCCAAAATCTAGTCAGAACGACACTCCAGTTGTGTCGGTATAGGGCCGTTTTCCTGGTACGCACGGTGGTATGCAAAGAGCAGCTAAGTCTAAGGAAAGGGGTACTGAATCGGAATTGGAAAACGGGAGAAGAGCAAGACTTGGAGTATAGGTTTCGTTTCGGGGATATGAGGAGTAAATTGCGAGTATAGATTTCGTCGCCACAAACGGTTTACCGCACGAAGGTAAACAAGGCTCGTCTCGGGAAGATTGAAAGGGAGGGGGTTCAAAATAACCTGGCCCGCTTCTATGAATGTCGGCTCCTATAGGCGGCGATCATGTCACCACATATCATCGTCGTCATCTGCGGCATCGTCGCTGAACTGGGATCGGGAGCCGCCATATTGTTGATATTGGTTTTGTCCATATGCGGACCCGTTTTGAGACGATTGGCCATGCCCTCTCGACTGAGACCATTGGTTGTCTTCGCGGTCGTTGTTATCATAATCATACATTTGCGAATCATTATATGAGCCATTATTGTACTGGTCATGTTCTTGGTTCTATAACGCGATATTAGAATCGTGGCGGCAAGTTATATATGGATATTCTACGGGGTTAGTACTCACCTGCTGATATCTCTGGTATTGGGAATACTCCTCTGACTGTTGTGGCTGCTCTTTCGTCCGTTGTTGGGTTTGAGAAGGGGCAGTAGCCAGACTGAGATTCGGATGCATCTGTTGCACTTTGGCGAGATACGAGTACATGAAATTGCTGAGCAGAACTTGCGAATGCAGTGCGCGTTTGGGGTTGGCCAGCTTGTAATGCGCTGTCCGATAAATCTCCCGTTCCATCTGGATGGGAAATCTGGTCCAGTTGTAGTCAATATCCGGCTTCAGTTCGCGTATTCGTGGCTCGGGAGAAAGGTTCCTGGACGAATGCTTCTTGTGGCCACTATCGTGACCGCTTTTCTTCTTCCCGCCAAAGAAGGAAGAAAATAAACCGCTCTCTTTCTCCTTCTTCGACTCCATGCCAGTAGATTTCCTCGCGTGGTCTTTCCGGCGTTCATCTTCCAACTTGACTTCGGCCCGGTCTATTACCACACTCTCGCGCCCTCTTTGCGCCCCGTCGATAGACTTTTGTAAAACGTCCAGGCGGGTATTATCGTGTGTCTTTTCGGTTATTTTGGGTAATTTGCTCTTTGTTTTCTTTGCATCCTCTTCCTTCTTCTTATCCTTCTCCTTCTCCTCGGTGCCCCGGAGCCAGTTCCAACTCGATTTCCGTCCACCTTCTCCATCCTTTTTATCTTTTGACTTCTTCGAATCCGACCTTTTAGTCGAGCTGTCTGATATGGTCGGAATGAATGATAGGGCATCCGTTCTCGTGCTATTCCCTGGAAGTGCGGCGGGGTTGGCGACGATTTCACTAATGGTCTGGGGGCTTTCTTTTGCCGGTCTAATTATTCCGGCTCTCTTAGAACTTCTGCTGGTTGGCTCAGCGGGCAATGGTGTTTGTGGAGGTTGTGAAGGGGGTGGGTCGTGTGAGGATTTGCGTGTCGGAATATTTGGCTGTGGAGTTGATGTAATAGGTTTGGATGGTTCCTTCGCTTCCGAAGGAGTTATTGTTTGCGTCGTCGTTGGTGTTTCCAAACTAGCTGGACGTCTGCTGGTGCTACTCTGAGATTGCCATGGCTGAGATTGCGACGGAGCACTGGCTCTATTTCCGGAGCTTGAATTGTCAGAGTCTGACGGTGGGCTCGATAGACTCTCGGTTGGGGAAGTGGGTTTCGTGCGCATTGCCGGTCTCAGGGAAAGGGAGGCTCCAGAGCCGAGAGTCGGCTCGGTTGAAACCCTCGTTAAGCCAAGGATTGGAGGTTCTTCAGAGATAGGGGGAGACCGTCGGGCAACAGTTTCCGCATCTACATCGGATTGTCTTTGTATCCTCCTCGAGCTAATCCGCTCTCCAGTCCTCACACTTCCCCTCCGGTAGGTGGTCCTAGTCGATCTTCGCAAACTGTGTCCGGGAGGTGCAGGAGGTAATATAGGCTTATCATCCACCATTGCATCTTTCCCAGCCTCTTCCATTACTGCTCCCAGATCAGCTCCTTCTTGTCTGCTGCCGGAAGAGGACGTGTCAATCTGTCTTGATAGCATAGACTTTTTCCTCCGCAATCCCCCTGTAGAACCCTGTCGTTGCGGTCCGGCATCAGTCATTGTTAATTCGCCTGACCTTCGTTTAATCTGGTCTGCTTTGCCGTCGAGAAAGCTCTTGAATTCCTTGGGCGCCAGCCCGGGGTGTAGACGGGCGGGAACCCAAAATAATCGTGATGTATCGTCGTCATCGGAAGGGGTGGAGGAGGGCATGGGCGGGATGCCGAAACTCGAACCGAACGACGGAAGATCCGGGTCTGCGGCGCCCACATCCATCGACATCCTCCTGAGAGCTGCCAGATTACTCAGTTCCTGCGCGACGGCGGCCGGGTCAGACTCATAGTCTATGTCGTTGATGGGAATGGATTTCGAGGTCCTTGTCGACGAAGAGCGGGTTAGCACGGGCGAGAGTTGTCCCGCGCCATCGCGGTCGTTGGCGCCAGACTCTGGCGTCGTCTGTGTGCGCTGGCCATTTGCGCCAGCGCGGTCTATCGAACTTGTCCTGATGGGAAGCGGTTGGGGGTGTTTGGGCGAGTCGGGCGACGTGGGGCTGTCCCGACGGGCCAGGGTGACGGACAGAGACTCGTTCATCGAGGATGGAATGTAGCTCAGGTGTCTGGAATCCCGCCGGTCATAGTCATCATCGTACATGTATCCAATTGTTTCCGTAACGTGGTGGCTTTCATCGCTGATAGAGAGGTGTCCTCGTTTCGTAGCGTATGGTCCGCTGTGCTCGTAGGGTCCGGTCGAGGCCTGTAAGGGGAGACGACGATCAGCCAGCTGGGTCAACCTGGGCCCCCGCACGAGTATAGTGTCTCTCTTTGCCTTTAGACTAACGAGGCGAAGTGTTCGAGGGGCTAGAGAGAGGGGGAGAGGAGAAGAGAACGAGGGGGGCGAGGGTGAAGCAGACACAGCCAGCTTCCGCAGCAGTCTTCACCACGCACGCAGCCGAGGGGAAAATGCGCTACCGACTCACCTGCATCATGGGGATAGCTGGAGGCGCGCAGAGCAGGACGCGGCGAGCAGCAGAGACGGTGAATGGCGACGGGCGGCCTGGGGATGGCTCGGACGGGGGTTCGGCGTGGTAAATTAATAAATATCGAGGCGATGTGCCGCCTGCAGCGCCCAGACGAGGAGGTCAGCGACGGGCGGGCATCGAACAGACAGCTTCACGGCCACAGCGGGAGGGGCGCAGGCGACGTCAGGCTGGAGGACAGGGGCGTCGAGCAGAGAGCAGAGGGCGCCATGGCATGGGGAGAGAGAGGAGGTCGAGAGGCCGGCACAGCGTCTGGGGTTGGAACTTGGTGGTTGGTGGAGGTGGAGGTGAGGTGGGAGACGCCGGACATGGGCGGTTGGGTTAAATAAGTTGTTTATTGGGGTCTTGGATATTTAAATAAGTAAATAGTATGCACTCCACAGTCTTGTTTGAAATATTCTTGTGTCTATATACATAACTACATCATCCTCGATGCTGTTCTTTCATCTCTCGTCCCGTCTGTTGGATAACTAGAGAAACAAACGAAACATCCAAGTCCCGAGAGTATATATATAGAGGTTATAAGAAATACAAATGCCAGCTTGCTATGGACAGTTGCTTGATCTGCCTATTTACTCGTCTTGCTTCTCTCTACATCTGTTTTATATCATACATTTCTTTGATGTATTCAACTATCGCTTTATCCCTATGTTTCATCACCCTGTCTCATTACTCCCAGCCGAGTCCCACCATCTACAACCCCGTTTAAATTGCATGTCTCTCCGCTATAACTACTGACTCCAGAATTCTTTACTTTTATAGGGGTTGTTCTAAATTGGTATTTCATTGACTTCTCAGCTTGCCGCGAATTTGGCCCAAAAGAAACTTACAGAAAGAAAAGGCGATCAGATAAAGGGCAAAAGAGACAAAAGCAAAAAGACACGCTAGCACCAATAAACATGCAAAGGGACGAAAAATCAACTTATCCAGTTCAAAAGAGAAAAACCAGGTCGTAACATATAACCCAGATGGTAAAATGTGCAGGAATGTAGATAGGAAGAGATATGCCAGAGTATGGCCTGCCACTGTATACCGGGGCGGAACTCCATCGCTCAGAGAGTGGGTGCGTACCACACAACGCATCTGTAGATTTCATGGAAACAGCTAAAGAGAGATCCTCTAACATCGCCTGCGAAGTAGCTAGTCTTCGGGATCGGGGCATTCAAGACGTAGCTCGTGGTCATCGCATCATACCGCGTCGACGTAGTTACTGGGAGGAACAAAGTTAGCCTAATCATGAACCCACGCGATCATGTATGGAGAGGCCTACCTGGGGAAAATTCCTGTTCTATCTCCTATTTTCCCAGTCCACCAGTCCTCCTTTTTCTCCGTCCGTTTCAGAATCGTGATTATGTCGCCCTTCTTGAATCCCAGGTCGCCTTCTTGGTCGGCATCGAATGTGAACAACGCAACCGCCTGGTCCCTTCTGAGTGACGCCGGGTCGGTCTTTGGAGTAAAGACCGGTTTGGGTGCCGTGGGCCGTGACGGTTTTCGATCACTGTACGAATAGTCGTCGTCTCTCTGGGTGTAGTTATCAAAAGTCTCATTTGGATTGGCTCTGGTGGTGTATGAGCGACTGATGCCGGCAGAAGGTTGGCGGTCATAGACATCGTCCGCCCAGGTATTGGCACGTCTTGGTCGGTCCCGGTAATCATAATCATCCTGCGTATTAACAGACCCTGTCCGATCTCGTCTGACGCCCTGTCCCATGGCTTCGCCTCTCCGACCCTCCCAGACAACATCATCATGGCGATCATCATATATGGGGATATCGTTATACATCGAATTGGATCCAGAGGAAGCGTTGCCAGAGAATGCGCGCGACTGGAGAACTCGCATAAGGGGGTCCGCGGCGGGGGGTGGGCGGACAGAACCTTCAAGTAACTGGCGGGCGGAGACCTTTGAGTTGTAAAGACGTTCGTTTGCATCTTTTCGCTCCACCAACACACTGCCCTCCAAGCTCACACCCGCGAAAAGACCTTTTGTTTTCGAATAGGAGAACACACCGGCGACGCCCTTTGTGCTGGCAGCGCCGGCAGCCTCGGCATTGCGTCCGATGGGCCCAGCGGCAATGGAGACATTTCCTCCCAGGGTCACGGAGCCAGCCTGTGAGAAGGATCGGACAGCGCTGTAATCATTTAGAATAAAAACAAAATCCGTCAATTCGAAACCGATCTGCCCACCAAACCCAGCGCCAGCCGTCGCGATTGCGGACGGGGCTGACCATGTGTTATCTGCCAGCCGTGCAACGACAATGCCAGAACCGAATCGGGCAGAGCCAAGGAATCCCGCCTTTAGCACAGTAATGACCGCAAGACCCTGCGCAACGAGGAATTGTCAGCATGAGCTATTGATTATAGTTATGGAGCAGAACGGCAGACCTTTGCATTCGCGAGAATCTGAGGCGGAATAATCTTATCTGGACCAAAGGCTTGACGGGGATCGATAAAAGACGCGAGGATCTTGCCAGCTTTTCTACATTCGCCTGGTTGCCGGACGTCAGTATATGCAGTGCTACACAACGGGTTGCATGCGGGCGGGGGGGGAAGGTGGCAACTCACTCGCCATAGAAGACGGCAGCGGATTATGGATTCCAAGAGGCATGATTGTGTAGTATTCTGTAGAGGGTATATCAGATATAAACCGAGACGCCGCGCAAAGACAAAGACGTCAGGAGGCGGAGGGGGAGTTGAACTCCGCGGGCCGGTTCAAAGCGGCGGATGCAGCGCACGGGAGAAGGGCGTGAGATACTGCTTCTCGCAAAGCACTGGAGCAGCAGAGCAGGGAGACAGCGTGAATGCCAGAGCTGTGAACGGGTAGAGGGAGTAGAGAGATAGAGGGGGTAGAGCAGAGGGGACAGTATCGCGGAGTTCAGGCGGTGCGTGGAAGCGTTCGGAAGTGGTGGAAGTGGCTGTGTGTGGCGGGTATTACGCGTTCGGTACGCTTGGCCAGGTCATGCTGGGCAGTGTAACTTTGGCAGTGCGTATCGTCGATACGGCTAGTACCAAACTGTGCTGGTCTGCGCTGACGTAATCGAGTTGTGCAGTGGATAACTTGGAGTCACGTGAACAGTCCGTGGCTGGTGTCGGCATTATGTTGTTCCGGCATCCGAACAGCTTCCCCAGACAGCTTCTTGCTCTGATGTCAACTTCCAAACATTCAAGACGCTCTTGGGTGCTGGATAGTATACTGTAGCTTGTCATGATGGACAACGGCCCGTCCCTGTTCTGATCTGTCTGGACAATATCCCACAAGACATACTCTCGGTAAGGGCATTGACATGGGAACAGGTATGTCACCCGACTCTCCATGTCATTCTGTCCCTATCTTCGGCCATGAGACACTGACGGGCTTGTGTCAGTACGGATTTGCGTGTGCGGCGATGAGGGGACCGGCAAGTCGAGTCTGATCACTTCCCTCGTCAAGGGCGTGTTCGTTACCAATAAGATCCAGCCCGTCCTGCCCCAAGTCACTATCCCTCCCACCATCGGCACCCCGGAAAATGTCACCACCACCACCGTCGTCGACACCTCTGCCCTTCCCCAGGAACGAGCAAACTTGGCCAAGGAAATCCGCAAATCCAACGTCATTCTGCTAGTCTACTCCGATCACTACAGCTATGAGAGGGTTGCGCTCTTCTGGTTGCCACACTTCCGTTCGCTGGGCGTAAATGTCCCCGTTGTGCTCTGCGCCAACAAGTCTGACCTCTCCCCCGGAGGCAACGAGGCCCAGGTCGTGGAGGATGAAATGCTTCCGGTAATGGCAGAGTTCAAGGAGATCGACTCCTGCATCCGAACTAGCGCCAGAGAGCATCGCAATGTCAACGAAGCTTTCTTTCTCTGCCAGAAAGCCGTCACACACCCAATCGCGCCCTTGTTCGATTCCAAGGAGTCAGCCCTGAAGCCAGCTGCGGTCAGTGCGCTTCATCGGATCTTTTATTTGTGCGACAAGGACCGTGACGGATATTTGAGCGACAAAGAGATAGCCGATTTTCAGGACAAGTGTTTTGGCAAACCTTTGAGAGACGAAGATCTCGTTCATATCAAGGAGACAATTCGCAGGGTGAATCCGGATGCCGTCACACCATCTGGGATCAGCGTGCAGGGCTTCCTACATCTTAATAAACTATACGCCGAGAAGGGTCGTCATGAGACCATCTGGATCATCTTGCGAACGTTCCGGTACACCGACAACCTTTCTCTCCAGGAAGATTTCCTCCATCCTCGATTCGAGGTTCCGCCGTTTGCCTCTGCGGAGCTGTCCCCAGCTGGCTACCGCTTTTTTGTTGATTTATTCCTCCTCTCCGACAAGAACAGCGATGGAGGGTTAAATGATGCCGAACTAGCATCCCTGTTTGCTCCTACTCCTGGCCTACCTAGTTCCTGGGCCGATGGCTCGTTTCCCAGTTCCACGGTGCGCAACGAAGGCGGCCATGTCACTCTGCAGGGGTGGCTTGCGCAGTGGAGCATGACGACCTTCACCTCCCCAAAAACTACGCTGGAGTACCTTGCCTACCTTGGCTTCGAGTCGTCTGATCGGGGAAACCCCACCACTACTGCGGCACTGAAAATTACTAGGCCTCGGAAACGGCGGCGCCGGCCTGGTCGTGTTGGTCGCAATGTCGTGATGTGCCATGTCCTCGGTGCACCAGGCTCTGGGAAATCATCATTGTTGGACGCGTTTTTGTCACGGGGGTTCAGTTCGACATACCATCCCACGATCCAACCACGTACTGCCGTAAACACCGTCGAATTGCCTGGCGGGAAACAGTGCTACCTTATTCTCGATGAGCTGGGGGAGCTAGAACCCGCACTCTTGGAAAACCAGACCAAACTCTTAGACCAATGCGACGTGATGGCCTATACATATGACTCCTCTGACCCGGATTCATTTGCCTACATACCCGCGCTGCGAGAAAAATACCCGCATCTCGAGGAGCTACCAAGCGTATTTGTTGCTCTGAAAGCCGACCTGGACCGAACGACGCAACGAGCGGAACTACAGCCAGACGAATACACCAGCCGGTTAAATATGCCTGGCCCACCGCTGCATGTAAGCGTCACGTGGAGCTCCATCCAGGAATTGTTTGTCCACATTGCAGAGGCTGCAATGGAGCCCAGCACGGCCTTCCCACGCACGGAGGAGGATGTCGAGGGCAAATGGATGGCGTGGGGCATTGCCATTGGAGCAGTTGTGTGCGCTGGAGCGGCAGCGGTGATTATTTGGCGGCGAGCCACGGGAGGAGCAAATTAAGATGACCATATCTACTTTTATGGCTGTAAACCTGATGTTAGCGGACTGTATGAATATCTACGATACCCATTTATGAATAGAACAAGCCTTGTCTTTGTCTCTAGTAATCTACGCATGGCGGTGCTCTGGCAGAAATATCCCATCCACGACCATCCAACAATAATTATGTACAGTACATTGAAGGGAGGTAATTCTGTAAACTCTTTGGTAGTATGCCTCATAATTCCTCCCAGATTCTCTCCTCTTTGCATCATCATTGCCTACCTTCCTGTCTTCCATTTTTGTGCCTAGGAATCTCGACTCCCACCGACATGTCAAGTCATAGTTTTTCAAGGTGGAACTGCTCTGTGTTGGAATTAGCGATCTAAATAGGGGGAAGCATGGTTAGTTTTAAATAGCAGATCGGATCACCTGATCGCCTTCCCTGGTTCTCGACCCCAACGAGGAACGTCGTCTAGCTGGCCGGTATCACCATCACCATCACCATCATCATCACCAACTCCGCAGTCGACCGGAGGGTTTGTGGGTTTCTCTTATGTGGCGCTCAGCTTCCTGTCGTTCGTTTTGAGGGCTCAATCCTTGCCCAATTCACTGGCGCGCAAAGATCCAAGCCGCATCGTCCATCCTGCCGATGCCCATGCTCTCGTTGGCGCAACTCAATGCGCGAGCTCCATCCTGAGTTTGCTGCTGGTTATCAAAGTTATTTTTATCCCCTCCTTTGTTCTGCGGCCTCTCGAATTTGAGGTGTCACGGCATAACTGTCGTGCTGCAGTGTTCTTCAACTCCTTTTTGGGCGTGGTTTAGGGTTTCGCTGCCGCCACCATGTTGTAGGTTATATGGCATTCACTTAACCCCCATACCCCAATGCAACACTGGATGGATTATAAACTATTCAGTCCCTAAGCGGGACCTGTCTCTTCTACTTCTGACTTATCTACCTCCAGTGTTCTACCACCCCCTCCTCCGCGCTACGCCATGCCTATGGCGTACGCCGCTGGGACGTCAAATGGCTTGTCAGTGCCGATCATCGAGACCAGCAACATACTCAAACACCCCGAAGGAGGGTGCTCCCTTCAGGTTGGAGAAGGTATGCCTCCCCTGTCCCAGGGATGCTGCAGCATTTGCCTTGTGCTGATGATGAACCCTTGCGTGTCCCAGGCACCTATGTCCTCAGAGATGACCTACACCTTGCGACACCGCCGCCCCACCCGTCCGAAGCTCCAATTGTGAACCCCAACCCTCTTGCCACTGTCCCTACCCCGCCTACCTCCGGTGTAAAGTTATCCCTCGTTATTGTCCAGCCACGCAAGACTGCACCCCAACTTTACAAGACCAACACCTCGTTGAGTGCGACCTCGGATCTTCAAAGCATCAGAGAAAACGTGAGCGAGAATCGGTCTACGGGGGGTGAAAATACAGATTCCCAGCATCGCACTGCGCCAGCGTTTGGGGAAGGCAGCCTTGCTCTTACCCCTAACACTGGTAAGGATGGGCCCGGTTTAAAACGAAGGAAACCCAAAAACAATATCGTCAAGAGCAGTTCTTCGTTTGTTTCTAGGGTTATAATCCATGACACATTGACGAAGCGTCTGGCAGACAGAACCCCAGATGGCCTGTATGTCTTTGCTAACATAAACCGTGCTTTCCAATGGCTGGACCTCAGCTCGAAAACAAAGCAAGAGCCTCTTGCAAAGATTCTTTTTACAAAAGCCCACATGCTGTGCCACGATGTCAACGACCTGACGAAAAGCACGACCCATTTAGATGTAATCATGGGGTCATCCGCGGGTGATATCATTTGGTATGAGCCGATGCAGCAAAAGTACGCTCGTATCAACAAAAACGGAGCTATCAACAACTCCCCCGTAAACCATATTCGGTGGATTCCTGGCTCAGAGCACCTCTTTTTGGCCGCGCATGCTGATGGTACTCTTGTTGTCTATGACAAGGAGAAGGAGGATGCCCCGTTTACTCCTGAAAGCGTGGATGTGGGTCTACCTAAAGTCGACGAGGAGAAAAAAGGGACCAGTTCAACTCCGCCATTGAATATTTTGAAGTCTGTCAATTCAAGGAACCAGAAAACGAACCCGGTTGCTTGCTGGAAACTATCAAATCAACGCATCAACAACTTCGCCTTCTCTCCCGATAACAGACATCTTGCCGTTGTCCTGGAAGATGGATCGCTGAAGATAATCGACTATTTGAAGGAAAAGTGCGTATGCCCCGGGCCGCATTCTGGCTGACAATCCGCGACAAATGTTAACCACTTGTCCTGTTTAGGGTAATCGACATGTTCATGAGTTATTATGGCGGCATGATTTGCGTAACTTGGTCTCCAGACGGCAAATACATCTTGACGGGCGGCCAGGATGACCTAGTATCTATTTGGTCCCTTTCGGAGCGCAAAATTGTGGCACGCTGCCAGGGTCATCATTCCTGGGTATCCTGTGTCGCATTCGACCCATGGCGATGCGACGAGCGTAATTATCGATTCGGTAGCGTAGGAGACGATTGTCGATTACTCCTGTGGGACTTTAGTGTTGCGATGCTTCATCGGCCAAAGGCGGTACGTTTGCGACTTAAGGCTTCTGACTTTTCTTCTCAGTTGGCCTCATGTTTGGTTTATTGCCTCGGGGCTAAGCAACATCCCGTCGACTTGCCCTTCGCTTGCTAATATCTCAATTGCGAACAGCTCCAAGCCACTGCCCGGCAGCGCACCAGCATAATCACCGCATCAAATGTACAGTCCCCGGGTCGACATCGGACAGAGACTCTTTCTTCCAACCGGGTACGATCCGACTCCAACCGCACGGACAACAAACCTGTAGACGAAAAGGACGACACCCCTAATTTCCACCCCGTTGAGCCAAGAGCAAGGACCGCACAATTACCCCCAATTATGGTCAGTGTATCCGGGCACGGGAAAGCATCGCTGAAAATGTTGCTAATATGCGTGATGAACAGTCAAAGGCAGTTGGCGAAGATCCTGTTTGCTGGCTTGGGTTCCTCGAAGACTGTATCATGACTTCTTCACTTGAAGGTATGTTAGCATTTGCATACAATGCGATATCCCGTTACCATTGATAAAGTATCTGCCTAAGTGGCCAGACGGACATCCAAACTAATCTCTCATGCCTTACAGGCCACATCCGAACCTGGGATCGCCCAAGTGAAGGCGTCAACGATGGTGTGCCCAACACGGCAGCCTCAGGGTCAGCGTCGGCAGCTGGCACAGGAGAAACAGGCCGCCCAGTCTCGTACGATTCGCAAAGATAAGCCGAAGCAAGAACTTTCACTTGGGGTTTGGAATCACGCGGTTATTTTATTCCCAACTTTAAGCCGTCATACGCAGGGCACCGAGCCGTTTGCCTCGTTACTATACGTCATTTCCTCGCCCGGCTGCTGTTATATTATGCTATCTATGTCTTTGCGACCGGAGTTGTCTGGGGATCAGCGGCAGGATATCTTTTCTTTTTTTTTTTTTTTTTTCAACTGTATATTTCTTTGAATGCCGCGGATATATTCTTCTGGGTATGCTTATTTTTTGATCTATTGCGGCTATTCTACTGTTCATAGTTGATTGATACCTAATGTATATGAGTTTTGACTTCTTCCCTCCCCCGCATTCTATATTTCCGCCACAGCCATCCTTGTCCCTAACTAACCCCTATGTTTGAGGAAAGATGATCTCTCCGAGATAAGAGCGCAAGATTCGCCGCTGACAGGGATTATAATAAGATGTTTTGATACTGCCTTGGCTGCTTGTCCTAGCTTATTCAGGGAATCTAGACGTCTTCCCGCCCTGCCTGGAATCATTATTCTTCCTTTGGGGGATTCGAGTGGCTCACACTTTCAAGTTCTGTTCCTTCATTGGATGTTTTTTGGTCATCCGCCCGCCACATTAGAAGGTTTATCTGTGTAACCCTTGAAAATAGTTTGGGCATGTAGGTTTTCTATATTGTCAATCTATGGATGCAGATGTTATGCCAGTGGACTAGCAGTATGCTCTGTAGACAGATCTAGTAGATGTCGTCATCTACCTCTCGGCATTCTAGAATCGGCGTGGAAGGCGGCCCGGGAACAACTTTGGGCCGCGGTTGGCCTGGCTGTCAAATCGGCGTGGATCCCGCCGGCGTGATGATGATGAAACCACAACAAACCGCTCGGAGGAAAAGCAGCGAAACAACAATCCGAATCACGTCAGGGAGATGAAGGGGCAGACCGAAAGAGAAAAGGCATCCCCACAAACCTCGGCATTCATCTCCATGGCTGAGAGCAACCGCCCAGCGACCCCTGATATGGCCATGCATACTCACACCAACATATGGACGAATACACATGCAACAAGTCCCCTGTTGACTAACTAGGCCCACGCCGGCTAAACGGCAGCAGATCAGACCAGCAGACTTGAGATGAATACCGAGAGATTCTCGACAGGATCAGCACCCAATCCTGTCCTTAAATCCCGCGATGTGTACGAGTACGAACAAGAGGGTGTGGTGTGCCTCTCGTTATGCGTCTTCTTGTGCGTGTCGGGATGCTCAGGGCCACACTCCGCCTTGTCAGCAGCTATGCTGGATCTAGACAATGCGGTGGATTACCCGATTAGTGAAAAGGCCGACCCGACCAGCATTGTCAGCCTGAGTTGTCAACTTGTCAGCTTGCCGGGAACGGTTCAGCCCGCCCAGGGCCGTGTCAGACTGTCAGGCATGCTGTGGTGACAGTGTGGTCCTACGACGGAGCGGTTGACCCGGCTGGCACCGTGGATCAATTCTGGCTTATCATGATTTGGCTTTTCCAAGATTCGGCCGCACGTGGGGCCACTTATGGATCCTCTAGTTGCTGCGAGTGTACCTCAGTATCTTGCAACTATCGCTGCCTCTGTGTTTTGCAAAAGGGTGGATGTACGAGATGCTCCTTATATTGGTAGCTATACATTTCGCGCTGGCTGATGAATGTCGAATGTAACTGCGTGTTCTTCGTGGTGGCGGTGCGTTCGCCATTTGCACTGGAGACAGAGTATATACAAGGGTTGCACCATATTTATGGTTTGGCGCTAGGCTCTAACTTTTTTCGTTCCTTTTTTCCTCGTTTTTACCCAGCGGACGCTTGAGGCGAAACCGGCGATAACAAGCAAGGCCGATAAGCCTGTTCCAGGGATTGGGTTGCGTGGCATGGGTACGGTCCTTTCATATGTGACTGCAAAAGACTTGCTGCCGATGTACTGCTCACCGAACACGCCAGCCCTCAGTACTTCTGTGGCCTCCGTTCCTTGCTTTCTCTTCCCTCTCTTCTTCTCCTTCTTCTTCTCCTTTTGCTCTTGTCTGTCTGTGGCTACACATTCGTTTCGACAGCCATTTGTCGTTCAAATGACCGACTAAGCTGTTACTGCGCCTCTTCCTCCTGCGTCAATTGCATTTCTATTTGCACCTCTGACCCACCATGGCTCTCAGCTTTTTTGGCAACGGCGGCAGCGCAAGCCATGCCAAATACTTTGATATCAGGTGAGCAGCGTGCCCTGCATACTCTTCACTTTCCTTATCTAGGCATAGACTAAGAAGCTTTGAACAGACTGGATGACAGTTATATCGTCTTTCGCGGAACCGAGCACGAAGCTGCCAGCACCCTCTTGAAGGGTTCATTGGTGCTATGTCTCTCCGAACCTCTCGCTATTAAGCACTTGAAATTACACCTCACGGGCGTATCTCGAATCTGGTGGGTTCATACCTTTCATACCTCCAAGTGCGCTTCGCTTTTATACCGCATATTAAAATGTGGCTAATATCTGACATCTCCTAGTCTGCTCCATGCTGCTGCTGCCGGAGGTAGTCGAAAATCGGGAAGAGAACGCACCCTTTTCGAACATACTTGGACATTTAAAGACGCCGGCAAAGGCAAGACTGAGATTCTGGCCGCTGATAACTATGAATTTCCCTTCGATATCATCCTCCCAGGCTCCCTCCCCGAGAGCATTGAGGGTTTACGAGATACCTTCATTACCTACCGGTTCAAGGCCGAGATTGGTCGCAAATACGCAAAGGATATTGCTGTGCGGAAGCCATTGAGGATCATCCGAACTCTGGACCCAAGCGCGCTGGAGCTGTCGCATGCCATGGTAAGTTGTGTAGCTCTTCATCCAGATCATTTGCTGTTCTGATACTAAAGCTTGAGTTAGTCTGTGGAAAACATCTGGCCCAATAAAATCGAGTACTCAATATCGACTCCGAGCAAAGCAGTTATATTTGGAACCTCGTTGACGGTGGATTTTAAACTCATCCCACTCCTAAAAGGCCTGGTGATTGGAACGATTACGTCTCAGTTCGTCGAGACACACGACTTTGTTATGAACCCCGACGATGCAGAAATATTTCAAGTGTCGCACAAGTCCACCAAAGTAATAGTCGAAGACACGTATACGTTGGATCCGGACGAACAGCTTGAGATTTTGAACGAGGAAGTCGAAGGCTATGAATTCTCTCGGGCCATAGAGCTTCCGAAGTCTCTCAGCAAGTGCTTGCAAGATGCTGACACAAAAGGCATAAAGATCAAGCACAAGCTCAAGTTCAGAATACAACTTCACAATCCGGACGGTCATACATCCGAGGTAAGTCTATTTCACTCGCCGCGGTACCCAAGAAACTTGGCTAACATTGAACGTTCTCACCTGACAGCTCCGTGCGACGTTACCCGTGTCTATTTTCATTTCACCCAACTTACCAATAGATGAGCATAATAATCTTGTCGACCAAACGCCGCAATCAGCCCAGCGAGTTATACATGCCATGGCCCAGCAGGCCCCGCCTCTTTACGGAGAACACCAGTTTGATCAGCTCTATAGCGAACTGGATCCCAACGGTTATCGGACACCAGGGAATACCAGCGACCCAGGCACACCCTTCTCATCATTGAGTCGAAATCTGTCCATGGAGAACATTGCCGCAATGACAGGCGGACAAGACATATCAGCTGCCGCCCTACATACCCGACTTAGCAACCTGCATCTAAATGGTTCAGCACCAGGGACTCCTCCTTCGGAACCCGTTGAAACATCTAGGGAAACACCCGGCCTAAGGCCCCAGAGTGATTACTCTGGTTCGATAATTGTGTCAAACCCTGAAATTGCCACGCCTGAAACATCCAGACGCCCGTCTGAAGAGACTCTCCCTTCGGGTGTGGCTACACCTAACCCGCAATTTAGTGAAGTCGAGGACCTCTGTCGAGTGCCTAGTTATGCTACTGCAGTTCGATCGCATGCGAGATCACAGTACAGCGGTGATCTTCCCGATTACCGCGCAGCCACCGCAGGGGATATTTCGATCACCCCTCTACCTCTCCCCCAGCAGGCCTATCTCCGTGGCCCAAATCGGCCATATACTACTTCCGAGATGCACCACCGGCCACGGTTCGGGCTTCCTGACCGAAGTCATAGTCATGGCTTTACCCATGGCCCAGACACAGAACGACGACTCCGGATTTTACAAGCGCGTTCAAGAGCTTGAGTTTTCATTCAATACCCGAACTTGCACAACTACATAATACCCCCTTAGACTCTTACTTCTTTAATGTATTTCTTAATCCCCTTGTACAATTTTTTGCCTACGGTACACCCGCGTCATGACTGATGAATTTTTCGATTTTTGTTTGTTTGTTCCTTTGATTGCACATATATTTGGCGTTTGGGACGGGTCAGGGATTCATGGCCGGAGTTTACGAACCGCGAAACTTCTTTTTTGACAGGTACTTCCGGGGACATGTACATATTATCAGACAACCCAGCCCTGCACTGTTTTTATATTTTATACTTGGTGCTGTTTCTTGCGCCTGAGCAACACTCATCTCTCTATTCAAACATAGCTGTTGTGGAATTTCAAATAAAAGTGGATAATCGACACCAACGCATCTCTCCATTCTCTGCTTGATCTCTTGTCTGTCTATCTACATATAACATTTGTATCCCTGATCTGCCGCTGCCCTGTTGATCAGTCGATCTAATCAGATAACGACGATCACGTGCCACCGATGACCTCATCCATGGATAATTGACTTTCCAGCGCCCGCGCCAAGACTCGCGGCTCAACCGCCAACTTTCAACCCAAAATATCACTATGTCGGGCATCAAAAAACATCCCGCTCTGCAACCTGCGCCCACCCGCAACCACGCTACCCCTCTGATTCTAGCGCATTGCGACCGTCAGCATAGAACTTCATTACGTGTCCGTCCCAGCACTCGAGGCCGCCTACAACCTTCTCGCCCCGCATCCCTGGACGTTCCGCTTGACCGCCGCTTCAAGGCAATAGCCGTACACAGCCGTATCCCCCAGGTGGCCTTACTAGGCGTTGGCCTGCCCCTCTTGCGGTGTCGCCCACAGTCGCTGCTATTGGGAATTCCCGTAACACAAGGGCCCCTCCCCCGATATAGTTCACCGTGCTAGTCCGTCGCCACCTCGACACCTCCGGCCATTCCCAAGATGGATTCAACAAAGCTTCCCCAGCGCTCAGCTACAGTTAATACTATAGCAACGACAAACACGTCTGTGAGCGATGATGAAGCTATTCCGGATTCCGATATGAGTAAGGTATGTTGAATCGCACTGCGCTCCAACTTTGTTCTGGGCCTGATGCCTAGAGAACTTTTGACCCATCAACAAGACTGACAATATTTGTAGACGACGAATATTTTGCTAGAGCGGCTCCAGGCCTGGAAGCATATGTGCGGATACCTGGAGAATTATGTTACTGCGACGCACAAGGTGCAGAGGAGTCAGTCGAAGGAGTTTGAGAAGATTTTGAAGGTTGGTGAAGCTATTTATAAATCCAACAGCGTGAGAATGAGCCGCTGATCAGTAATATATAGACTGTTTCTGAACCTTTGAAAGAGGGTCACCATTTCGTTCAGGGTGAAAACGGGGTCGCAGGGCTGTTTGGTACTCTACGGGCTAATACACAAGTATGTCTGTCATAATTTCTACCCAGAGTTTGTATCTTATGTTCTTCTTCTTACATTGCTAACATTTAAGACTTAACTACAACAGGGGATTGCAGATGTACATCTTGAGACAGAGAAGAGCCTAAAAACGGTTGTTCTGCCCATCCTCGAACGGCTGCACCAAGAAATCAAATCCAAAGCAAAGGAGCTCCGCCAGGGTGCCACAAAGGGATCCAAACAAGTCGAGAAAGCCCGCTCAAGCACACAGAAACACATTGAGATGTTGGGCCAATATTCTGCATCGTTTGATTCTGCGATGAGGGGAAAACTGGAGGCAGCGCATGATCCGTATCTGTTATGCAGGGGTACCTATCACCGCCTAAACAAGCAAATAACGGAAGAAAACAACCATCTGCAGGAAATGTTGCAGATTCAGAACTCCTTTGCGCAATTTGAAACCCATATTCTCGAAACCGTGCAGAACGCGCTGAACCAGTTTTTCCAATGCATGAGCGCGCAATCCGATCGCCAGCGCGGCATATACGCAAGCATGGTCAGCTCAGCGCAGCAAATCCCCCCGGATTTCGAATGGGCCAACTTCTTTGAGCGCAACGACGCCTCGCTGATCAATCCCAACCACCCTCCCCGTAGCATGTCCAATATCAGCTTCCCCAACCAGGATCATAGGGCAACCAAACCGCTCGTGGATGGTATGCTCGAGCGAAAATCCCGAACAATGGTGAAGGGATATAGCGAAGGGTATTACGCCATTACTGCGGCCGGTTACCTCCACGGCTTCAAGGACAACGACAACTACCGTCGCGAGCCAAACCCGGATATCACCCTCTACCTCCCCGAGTGCACAGTCGGCAACGTCGACGGCCTCAAATTCACCATCAAGGGCAAGGACGTTTCCGGCGGGAAAGTCGGCACAGCCTTCGCCTTGAACACTGAGCTCAATTTCAAAGCCCATTCG
Source organism: Emmonsiellopsis sp. PD_5 (assembly GCA_032988985.1). Taxonomy (NCBI): domain Eukaryota; kingdom Fungi; phylum Ascomycota; class Eurotiomycetes; order Onygenales; family Ajellomycetaceae; genus Emmonsiellopsis; species Emmonsiellopsis sp. PD_5. Next base: position 62,350 of record JANTQI010000029.1, on the reverse strand, counting down.
AAAAACGACGTCGATAAATGGCTCGGCGCCCTTACCAGCGCCGTCAGCGCGCCGGCGACAGCAGACAGCCAACCAACCAGCCCCAGTGTGAGTAGGCAAGTAAGTGGTGCGCATGTGGGCGCGCCGTTGGCTCATACTACTACAGGAACAGGAACAGGAGCGACTACGACTTCCCCCACCACCACGACTTCTCAGCAAGAGGAGGGCGTGATATCGCCGCAGACCGAGGGGACCGTGGCGGCCGCACCGGTGCCGGGGAAATCGTGATGATATAGACTTGTCGGAAGCATGATTTGGCGAAGAGAATTTATCTGGGTTCCTTTCTATATATTTTGGGGGGTCTATTGATGGTAACTTTTCAGAACTGGTCAGAGCTGTTCTTCTGCTTTATTTATTTATATACTTCATTTGAAAATATATACCTAACTCCTTCTCAACTGTGTCGAAATATCTGACTAACTATCTATGTATTATTTTCCTTTTAACATACAATAACAACTTATATCGCTGTATACTTTTTTTCCCCAAAAGTCCTATTACACTTTCGACCGATCATATGCCAAAATATACCTCTTCCCTGCAATCTCCGTGAGCGTATACAACTCATCCCCGTGTTTATTATAGCTCATATCCTCCGGCGCCGGCGGGAAGAATTTCTTGCTTACCGCCGGTGTTTCGCCAGGCGTCCACTCGTACATATCCCCCGGGGCGCCGTTGCTGAATCCCGCCATGTAGACTTTGCCGTCCACGGACACGCCGCCCTGCACCTTTACGGCGCCGACGCAGTAGCCAAAGCTTGCTGTGGCGACGTTGTCCGCGTTCGTTTTCAGCGTGCGCGTTTCGGCGTCTAGTTCCCACTTGAGCACGCGGGCAATGCCTCTCTCTTCGCGCCACTCGCCGGCCATGATTGTATCGGGCGAGTCGGTGCGGTCGAGCGATGTCCAGGAGAATTTGAAGTCGTGTTGTGGGGAGAGTTTGTAATACCTGCGCGTGGTACTAGGTTAGTACTATGGCAAGACGAGCTCGTTGGGTATATTATTTATCACGCCAGGTACGTACCTCGACTGGGGTATGGCATAGCGATAGCCGTCCGCGGTGTATTTCTTCCCGTCCGGAGATTTACCCACGGCGTCGCCAATGTCCACTTCCCAGATGTTTGTCAGGTCGAACACTCGGAACCCGATGTCCGTGTCGACCACCCACAACGTCTCTCCGTACCAGACAACCCCGCCCGCGTGGACGGGGACTTTTTTGAAATTGTCGTCCGCTTCTGGATACACGAGTAGCGCATGGCGGTATTTAAACGTCGCCTTGTCCACAAAGGTAACGCGAACATTGGAGTTGTTGTGGTTGTGCCAGCTGACGACCCATGCATCCTTGTCGTTCCATGTCCCTTTGTCGTACGCATCTGCAGACCCGGATAGGCCCTGTGGTACCCATTTCTTCGTTTCAAAGTCGTTGTAGTCTGGCTTCGCCTCCCAGGCCTTGGCCTGCTTCACTGGATGGTAGCCTAGGTCTTTGACATTTGTGAGCTGGTGGTTTCCGGAGTTGATAACGGCGGTGAGGGAGGTTTTTCGGTCTTTAAGATGCTCGGCTAGCCCCTTCAGGTGGGGGTTTTCGACGGGATGGAGGGTGAAGTCTGATAATGTTACTTTTTCCTTGCCTGTGCATGCCGCCAGCGCGAAAATGGCGGCAGAGAATTGCATCAAAACAGAGCGTAACATGATGATAACTTTGGAGGAGAAAGACTTGTCATCCACGATGCTGGCGTTTGGGGGCTGTATATATATGATCTAAAAATGGACGCTGCCGCTCAGAGATGAATCAGTCCCTCGACCATGAGGTGCAGTGGATTTGAAATGTTTGAAATAAGAAGAAATGTCGTATTTATAGTCCCCAAAACGCGTATCAAAATCTCCCAACGCCCTGGCGGTGGGCGTTATTGGTGCCAACCAGGGTCGGAGAGTGAGAAAAACGACGATGAATACGAGCATTCAGGCCAGTTGGAAACCTTTCTGGTGAAGGAGAGCAACCAGCTGGCTCATCGAGTATTTGACGACACGTCTGCATCTGGAGGACAGGCCAACTTTCATCGGACAACACTGCTACCATGGTAGCCAGGAGTCGCAGTTGAACTGCATATTCTCAACGATCCAGCAGCAAGCATGGAAAGAAGAAGATCCACTTCCACTTCAATGACAGGCAAATCATGATCTGCAGCTACAACAGTTTGTTTGTACCCATGGGGAATGGTGAGTGGCGGGAGGGCATGGCGGAGCTCTGTTAGTCTCCGGCGTTGTTCGTATTTGCTGGGGTTGGCGCGAATCCCCCTGTTTTTGAGGTTTCACAACAAAACTGAAGATACGCTGATTGAAGAGACAAAACTGAAATTGTAGGGATGAAGAGTACTGAGACCGAGGCTGATGTTTTGAATGTTGGTTGGGGATCAGGATGTTGTTTCGAATGAATGGTGTTGTCTGACGGGAATAAAAATTCTCACGGGACCCTCCCCCTTGAGCCAGGAAGAGCTGTTGCTGTAGCTGATGAAACCTTGCAGTTGCATGCTTAACTGGGGGGGAAATATAACTTGAGTAGAATGTAAAGAAACAATAGAAACCAAAACTATATTTGCATGGATTATCCGATAATTTTCCAGTAACATACTAGAGCGGCGTTAAGACAAGTAGTGAAGAGAAAGATATATATATGTTTTATATAAAGATAAAAGGAAAACAAGATCCCACTCTGGATATCAACTCGGACAAAACTCTACATTAATTTTGCCAAAAAAACAATCGTCTGCCTCGAGGGCAAGCCCCTGATCCCTGGGACAAAAATAGTATATATCTATACGAATTCAAGGCTGTGTCAGCCCCTATGGGCGAGAGGAGGTGCCTGCTGCCACAGCCTCCAAGATCATATCTTTCGCCTTCTCCAGGCTGGCCTTGGGTCCCTTGATCTCAATGGCCTCACCTTGGGCCTGGTTCTTGGGGACATTGATTCGGCAACTGGTTTGTTTGCGGATCTCGTTGATTTTGCTGCCACCTGGTCCAATGACGAAGCGATAGGTTTGGGGGTCCGGAAGAATAAGATATCCGGTGGCAGACTGCTGTGATGCTGCTCTGAGAGACTTTTCCAGGATGGCCTTAGCCTTGGCGACATTCTCTGGCGTGCCGGAAAGAACCCACGGTATCGTGGTGGGCACAGTGGGATCTGACGGGTCTTCGGATTTGATATCGACTATTTTCCAAGAATGGCTGCCTGCTGTCGCCGATGGGTCATCGGTGATAAGAGGGAGGGAGCCAGCTTCTCCGTCAGCCTCGCGAGAGTCGGAGGGCGTAGGGCGGGGAGGGATTTGGTGGCCGGCGTGATCAACGGTCACTTGGTGTTCATTTCGAAGTCGTCTGAAAATGGCGCCGTTTTCGCCAATGGAATGGTGCAGATTTCGCGGCACTTGCAAGGTTTCGGCATGTTGTTCTTTAACTAGAGACTGGATATGCGCTTTCGCCGCTTCGACTGCGCTGCTGGCGCCCTTGATTTTAACATCGGTGCGGCCAGAGCCTTGCTTGGGAACGTCAAGGACAACGCTGAATTGGGTCTCCAAGTTCCGTCGGCTCTCTCCACCCCGGCCGATTAACAGTCGATGCTGAGCCTGAGGGACTTCAATAGTGGCGACAATCTGGTCGTTCTTTTCCTGAACAAATTGCTCGATGGCTGCCACAATCTTTTCAACGATTGCGACGTTTCCTTCTAGACGGATGCCGGTCTCGTCGCTTTCTGGGCGGGGGAATTTCACCATCCTTGCCGCGCTTCCATCGCTAGGGCCGCCGGCGTCCACCACAATCTTTCGAATATTTGCACCTATCAAGTGTTAGCTAAAGAGGGTTTAGAAACAACGCCATTGACAGATTACACTTACCACCGCCGCCGATGAGGGCCTTATGATGCTTCTTATCGACATCAATGACCTTGACAATGGTTGAATCGAATTCCTTTGCTCTCTCAAGCAACAGTTTCTTGGCATCGCCAACCTGTTTTTTGGTTCCTTTGAGCTTGATTTCGACCCTGCCGTTGGCACCAGCACCGTCATTAATACCAGGGACGTCAACTTGGGCACCAGTTTCAGCCCTGAGCCGGTCCATCTCGCGACCTCGCTGGCCAATCAGGGATGGGATCTGGCCTTGTGCGACGGATACTGTATCTGTGTGAGAGTGGTCCACAACCCACTGGTATAAGCTTAGTATCTCGTCGCGAGCACCGTCGGCACCCTTGCGAGGGCCGCGAACAACGATTTCATCAGAAGCCTGGGAGGGACGGTTGCCTCGGGTTCCTCCAACCTCGCTCGCAGTGTCGGCGATGGATTGGTCATCATTGGCAGCGGGAACGGAGGCTCGGGGGAACTGAACGCGAACATTGTAGCGGTCTTGCAGGCGGTTAACTTGACTGCCTTTCTGGCCGATTAAGTCTCGATGATACTGGGATGGAACTTTCAAAACATAGGTGGCTTCGTCCTCGAGCTTTTTGCCCAAGGCGATGATCCTTGCACGCGTAGCATCAGCCTTGGCTTTGGGCCCCTTGACCTCAACTTTCCCGTTCTCCACCTTAATGTCGACATCAAACTCATCACGAAGCTTATTAATATTTTCGCCCTTTCTGCCGATTAGGAAGTTGGCAAACTTCTGGGGGAAATCAAAGGATGTAATGTAACCCCTCTCGAGGTCGTCCTTCTCTTGCTGGGCGACGAAGTCTTGGATTTTGGCGGTCAATTCTTCGACGTCGCTAGCACGACCCCGAAGCTGTATCTGTTGTCCAGCAGCGCTGACACGGACCGGGATGCGATCTTCACCCTGGGTTTGTTGTTCTCGGTTGACGAATTTCCGTAGTTTGTCGTGATACCTAGTGCGGACCTATCAGCAAAACGCAAAGGACAAAATGAAAAACGGGCAACGTACTTAGTTGGGACAACGAGTGATTTCGAGAGAATATCTTCTTGGTCGCCCAGACTAGAGACAACGTGAGCCTTTGCCTCATTCAGAGCTTTCTCAAAGACGGCAATGTCGGTGCTCGAAGGGCGGTGTCTAGGAAGCTCATAGTTAGGGCCCGGGCCTACCCAATCCCGTCCTTCATACACAAGCACCACATCAGAAGCATCCGAGTCTTCAGGCAGGACAAGGTGCACGCCAAAATCGTTTTTTAGTTGGGGGGCAATCCGGGAGCGAAGGTGAGAGTGGAAGTAGGGGTCAATTGGGAGGGACATTAGTTTGGGTGGAGGATGAGCCTGGATGAGGTTGACTATATCAGAGCGAGCCCGGATCGTGTTCTTTCCGTCCCTCGAGTACACCTCCCATGTAACAGGACCATCGGACGAGGTTGGCAAGACAATATGAGCTTCATACAATCTCTCGAGCTCCTTGAGAACTTGCCGTTGTTGGAGGTAGGAAGTAAGAGCTCGCGCGTAGACATGGGGACCGGCAGCGGCGCCTGGATGTTGTCGAGATACATCAACGCTAGCCATTTGCATGCTAGTGGCAAGATCCATGGCACGATTGATACCGAATTCAATCTGATCAGGAGGGCCGGTGATGGTCAAGAATTCAGTGTCGTCGCTCACGGGAGGCAGAATTATCGAACAGCCTGTCTCTGCCAAAAACTCGTGCAAGGAATCACTGGCGTCACCCAAGATAAACTGATGCTGTCCCCGGTTAATAGCCAGTTGCCGCAGGGTAATCTGCCGTTGCAACTCGTCCGCACGCCTCTCGATCTCGGCCCGGGCCTCTTGTGCAGCGTTCCGTTCGCCAGAGATTTGGATATGCCTGTCTGGATCGGGGGAGAATTTTATTTGGCCGGTAGCAGCCTCTGAAGGCGGGGGGCGGGACCAGGTATCGTAACGTGGAACACGGACTTGGGCCTTTGTACGTTCTTCGAGCTGGTTCAGATAAGTGTTGTGTGCGCCAGCAATGAATGGGAAGAATTCAGGAGGGATGGTTTTAAGCCGCAGGTTAATGTTGGATGACCGTTCCTTGACGATTGCTTCGATTTCTCGTCTTGCCATTTCTGCGGCAACTGCATCGCCCTCTATAAGGACATCAATTGTAACACTATCGTCGTCCTCATCAGCCACGGAAGGTCCTTCTGGCCGTGGGACATTGATCCGAGCACCTGTTCGCTCATGAATGCCTTGCACCACTGCCCCTTGACGGCCAATGATATGGGGCCTAGCTGAAGCTGGGATGGGCACACGGACAGATTGCTTTTTCGCTCCCCGTCAGCCAATAAGGAAAAGATGGTTAGAGTATATTTGGGGGCTCACCTTGGATCCCACCTGCTGAGCCACCTCCTTAAGCGCCTGGCGCACAGCTTCAACTGAACCTTTGCCTTCGAAAATGACGGATTCGCCAGGCCCATTATGCATATCCACGACTGCCTTGGATCTCTTACTTGTATCTCGCAGGATATCCCGAATAGGCTTCTTCAGCTGATTACGAGGCAACATCTGAGACGGGGCAAAACGAATCCGCTCCACATGTTTGCCGGGTATGGTCATAAGCTTAGGTCCTCCGACAGCGGCAGCACCTAGGGAACCGGGGGTGGCCATGCCGGAAGCTGGGGTCGAGGTACGCGAGGGGACATTACTCGACATATGCGAAGGGGGTTGTGCCCCGTTGGACAGGCCGTTGGCGGGAGAGGACCGGCCAACAGGTTTGCGCGCACCCCATGCGGTTGGGACTGCAGCAGTGGTGCGAGGATTTGGGCCACCACCTAACGCGGGGAACAGTTCCTCGGACCGCATATCAAGGACAGGAGCTTTTTTGGGGGGGGGGTTCGTTGCAGGAGCGGCAGCGGGAGTGGGTTCCTCGCTGGGGCGAGAGTTGTCCACAGACGGTTCCGCAGCACTCTTTTCAGCAGACAGGGATGCTGACGGATGCTGGACATCGGATTCATCGGGCACTTCCTCGACGGTGACTGGATGGGGCTGGACACGGGTATGCTGTTCTGCCAAAAGGGCAGCGGGAGACTTGGAGCTCGCCGAGGCGGCCCCATTGGAGCTCGATTCGGGATTCATGTTTCAAGGGAGCTGGGGATGGAAAGCCAACGGAAAGAAGCTGGGATATCAACGGCACGACTGCTCAATTGTCACGCAGGCTGGCCGCCGTGGAGAGTGTGAGGCCAAGGGGCGGAGGCGGGTTGGGGCAGCGAGCTGGGTGGGAGGTTGTGTGGAGTTGTGGGAGATTTGGGTTTGCGGACGTGGGGAGGGATTGATCACTCCATCCCGCCAGCAAGCGGCAGGTCCAAGAACGGCGAGAGAGAGGGCGGAGAGAGAGGCGGAGAGAGAGGCAGAGAGACAGAGACAGGGTGGTGAGAAGCTATCTTTTTTTTCGACAAAGGCGACGTTGCAGTTGGAGGATGGGATGATGGGGAGAGACGGGGCCTAGCCGTTTTGGGATGGGGAGTCGGACTAACTATTTGCCAGGACAGACACAATTTGATGCTTGACAGACTGTTCAGACAATTATAATTATAATTGCTATAGACAATTGAACGGAATATATAATAACTTCTGCCTCAATGCTATCTACATAGATCTGTCGGATTCAACCAGCCAGAAAAGGCCTGCAGCTGGGAACTATACTATGTGTGAGAAATGGCCCCCACACAGAACAGAGGCAATCTGGCATTGGACACTGAGGGAGTGCTGCGATGAGCCCCAATGAATCAATGAATTTGCAGACGACGTACATTGATATATCCCCATTTATAAGATTATAACCTCTATATATCGATATATTGCTATCTTTTTGTCGTTTGATATCGGCGTGTATGGTGTAATTTACCGGCCGTACCACTAATGCCACGCCCCCCTCTGTTTTCCCGCCGTTGCATGCCAAGCCCTGTATCATACGGTATCGCCCTGGTATTGAACCTCACCCAACCCATCCCGCTGGACAACGAACAACGAACAACGGACAACGGACAACAGACAACAGACAACAGACAACGGACAACAAGGACAAGGACGAGGACAGACACTCTCTGCGCTCTGCTTGCGTGTTGTGATCTCTCTGGTCTGCTGCATGGCACGCTGCTTGTCCCTCCGCTCTGCCCCCGCGGTCTCATCCAGTCTGCCCGCCAGCCGCACCCAACGCCAACCTCCAGCCTCCAGCCTCCCGCGTCCAACGTCCAACGTCCAACGTCCAACTCCTGTCTCCTTCAACCTATGGAGTAATCTCACCCTCCAGCCGCCGTCTAATCTGCCCCTCACTCGCTATCTCGTTGGCGCTGGCGCTGCCGCCGTTGCTGTCATCGCCATTGTCTTTGTCATTGACCCTGTCGCCGTCTCTGCGACTGTCCCGCTGCCCGCCCCGTTGTCCTTGCGGTGTCCTCTCCTCGCTCGTTTCTTGCCGCTGCGCTCCTCATAGCCCTCTTGTCTGCTCCTATCACACCGTCTTTCATCCCCTGCCGGCTTCTGAATCGCCCTGTCATCGCCCTTTTCTTGCGGCTGCTTCCGTCGGATCACTGGCTGCCGCTCGTTCTGATCCTACATCCCTGGGACATGGACCAAGCAACCCCCCCTTCTCTCAAACAACAGCGACGTCCATCCACCAAACTCCACAAGCAGCCTCCGCATCTGTCGTCCAGCTCCTGGTCCCTCAGGAAACAGTCTAGCACCACCTCTCTGCGCAGACATCCCTCCGCGCCAGTCTATCCTCGCTCGCACGCTGGCTCCAGCCGTGAACACCTCCGCACCAAATCCAGCGCGTTTGGCTCCTCCTCCTCATCCATCGACCAGCAGAGCGCCCACCAGTCACCCGTGCTCAACTCCAACGAATTCGCAGCCTCTACATCCTTCTCCACCACCCGCTCCCGCCCTCAATACCACCACCGTCTTTCCTTTAGCGAGCGAAGCTCCGATGAGCTGATCGGCAGTGCCTTTGACGCGCGCACCATGTTAAACGCCCTTGATTCATCCAAACCTGTCTCCGATCAACCCTCCGCCACTCAACGTCCGCCCGTTCTCCACTCGTACAACACCAGCCCTGATCCTCGCGCCGTGCCCACCTTGAGGCAATCGGCAAGTTTCACATCCCCCCCTCCATCCATGGACCCCTCCCCTCCCCCGCCCGTCGACGATGCCGCCAACACAACTGCCTCGAAGAGATACTCAGATGAGGGGGGTGGCGGTAGTAGATTGGGCCTGAGCAGGAGAAAGACCGGCTTTTCCAATTTTATGAACAGCATGTTGGGCTCGCCCCGCAATATCAAAATATCTGCCCCTGAAAATCCCGTCCATGTTACCCATGTGGGATACGACAATGAAACGGGCCAGTTCACGGTAGGTCTCTTTTAATTCTTCCTCCTCGCCCCAAAAATCCTTCAATTTGTTTGGAGTTATTGATCTTTTCTCTTTGAGTTTCTCTTCCATAACACTTTTTTGTCCAACTTCCATTCATGCAGTTCCATTCAGCTAATGACGAGGTGTGTAGGGTCTCCCTAAAGATTGGCAGCGTATGCTTCAGGAAAGCGGCATTTCGAAAAAGGAGCAGGAACAACATCCACAAACGATGGTTGATATTATGAAATTCTACGAAAAAAATGCTGGTGGCAGAGACGATGACGAAGTTTGGCACAAGTTCGACCATGCGCTTCCACAGGACCACCCCGAATCGGCTTCTGCCTCTAAAACTTCACTGGGTGTTATCACCCCCGGACCATACACCCCGATGCCCACCATAAACTCCCCGCCTACCAGCCCCCGATTCCCGCAGAACCATGAAGGCAGTTTCGAAAACCCCCGGGCACCACCTCCAATCCCGCGTGCTGGTGCTGGTGCCAATGCTTTGTCCCCCAATTTAACCAATTCGCTTGGCAGCAGGGTACCAAATCGCGCTGCTCCAAAGCCTCCCTCGGTACCCGCAAATAATCTGGTTCCTGTACGACCCGCACCGCAGCCCCCTGTTTCAAAGGAAAGTGTTACTGGCTCCAACAGGGCAGTGCAAGAAGTGTCCATGCATCCGTTTGCAGCACGTCCTGTCCACGATTCTGGAGCGCTGCCCCCGGACCATCGTCCTAGTCGGTCCAACTCCAACGCAAAGGAGCACACCCTTCCGAGAAATGCCCCAGTAGCCGTAACTTCTCCAGTTCAGTACCAACAGCTACAAGAACAGGCCATTACTGCTGCTCAACATGCGATTTCGAGCAAACAACTGGAACGTACAAGAAGCCAACGACAACAGCAGCAGCAGCAAAACCAGCCTCCCGCCCAACAACGCCAACAGCCTTCTCCCATCCTTACAGATTCTTCGTCGAGGCCCGTTCAACCGCAATTTACTCCTCCTACACCACAACAACAGTTTAGCCAGGAGCCCTCTTCCGCACAACGGGCCCAGCATGGCCAAGTTGGACCGTCCCCCCGACCTCGCCAGCGCGCTCGCCAAAGCAATGGAATTGATATCAGAGCCCGCTTAAACTCAATATGCACGAGCGGAGATCCCACTCGCAAATACCGGAATTTGAATAAAATTGGCCAGGGAGCATCGGGTGGGGTATTCACGGCCTATGAGAACGGAACCAACAAATGTGTTGCCATCAAGCAGATGAACCTAGAGCTCCAGCCGAAGAAGGATCTTATCATCAATGAAATCCTGGTGATGAAGGACAGCAAACATAAAAACATTGTCAATTTCATGGATAGCTTCCTGCATGGGGGCGACCTTTGGGTCGTTATGGAATACATGGAGGGAGGTAGTTTAACTGATGTTGTCACGTTCAACATAATGACTGAAGGCCAAATTGCGGCTGTATGTAGAGAGGTATGACTTCAATTTGCTGATTCTCCCTTGCATTTCCCGGAACTGACCCCCATCTAGACACTCAACGGTTTACAACATCTCCACTCGAAGGGAGTCATCCATCGAGATATCAAGTCAGATAATATCCTATTATCATTAGAGGGCAATATTAAGCTGAGTAAGTATTGTCGTCGCCCCTCATATTGTCATGGGTGCTAACCAGCCCTTGATTAGCCGATTTTGGCTTTTGCGCCCAAATCAACGACTCCCATAACAAGCGGAATACCATGGTTGGAACTCCGTACTGGATGGCTCCTGAGGTCGTTACACGGAAAGAATATGGCCGCAAAGTCGACATCTGGAGTTTGGGTATTATGGCTATTGAGATGATCGAAGGGGAACCACCGTATCTCACGGAGTCCCCATTACGAGCTCTTTACCTCATTGCCACCAATGGCACCCCGGCGATTAAAGATGAGCAAAATCTGTCTCCTGTTTTCCGAGAATTTTTGCATTTTGCGTTGAGAGTCGACCCCGAGAAGAGGGCGTCTGCTCATGATTTGCTCAAGGTAAGCACCTGCTTTGCGTGGTTATGATACTATCCTCTTTAGCCCTTGCTAACATGATGACCTATCAAGCATAACTTCATGGCTCTATGCGAGCCTCTGGCCAGTCTTGCACCTTTAGTTAGGGCAGCCCGAATTAGCCGAGCGCAGGAAAAGGCCCAAAAAGGTGGAGGCTAGGCTCCGGGTTTCGACTTTTGATTTGGTCACGATAAATGCGTGAGGCACTTGTCGTAGCTGCTTGCATCCGATACCCATGACCCTTTTATTTTTTTTTATCTTTTATTCCCCTTTCTGCCTCACTGCCGCCGTGCCGTTTCCCGTTTTATGGGGCAAGAACTGTGAACAAGCGGTCCCTTTGACTCTTAAACTATTTAGCACGTTGAAAACTTGTTATGGCTACTCCGACTATAGAGCGTGCTTGATCTAAAACTTGGCTGATGCTGGGTATCTATCTCCTGTGTGTGGGTTCATTCTGATTTATTGTTATTTGGAGAAGGGACGATGTGATGTTATTTATTTATGACGATATGTTAGAATCGGCCGCCCTACTTTTTTTCTTTTTCTCTCTCTGTTAAACCCAGATAAATCTGCCTTCCCTCCCCTGTTTCGGCCCCTTCGGCTTTACCATATCGCTTCTCAGGCGTCTGGATGCGCTCTCTTGTGACTATCCTTTATTATTCTTGTTCCCTCGGTGGCTGTTTGGCTGCTGTCGGATTTCTTAACGGTTCTTCGTATGCTATGACACCTATATCCGGACACTGGCGTATCCTGTCTGAGGTAAACGGTGGGCTTGGACGGCGGGTTGTTTATGTCAGTAGCCGAATTACAGATGGTAGCTGATTTCAGAGTATGTATGTATTGAGATCCTTCGCTGTAGATAGAGACGCGATGTGGCTTGGCGGGTTACGTAACCGGGCCATGGCGGCGTCATAGTTTGCTGCCGACAACTTGTCCATGGAGAGCCACCACATCCAACAATCCTCAACCACACACCCACTGGCTATCGGATCCCAGACTACAGACCGCAAACATAGTATCGGAATCATCGCCCCGCGGACTCTCTCGCCCGCCAACCTCAGCAACCTGTCTCCTGTGCCATCGCGCGTCTATGCTCTGTTCGATAATCGCCTAAACCCCTCGGCTGCCGCCTTGTCTCCTGTCGCCCAGTCGCTTCCGGCCCTGTCAAGCACATTTGAACCCATCTGTTGCTTGTGAGCTGTACGGCCAGCTACGTCTCTGGGGTTAACGCTCTTTTGTCACCTAGCTACGGACCTTCGCATCAGCCCTGCCGCCTGGGGATTCTCTGATTCTCCGATTCTCCGCCTCTGCAAAACCGACGCATATTCTAGCACAAGCGGCGGCTTGTATAGCTACTAGCCATGTTTCGAGCGCAGCAGAATGCGTTCGATGACGCTGTTGGTGAGTGGCACTTGGACTCCCGTGCAACCGGAGCAATGTTGCTGACTCCCTTGCGTGCGTTTTTAGCCAAGGCGACGGACGAGAACCTGACGTCGGAGAACTGGGAATACATTCTTGTACGATAAGCTGCCGGACCCCAGGCTCGAATTGTATATGCGATCGCCCTGCTGATAAATAACTGTGCAAAGGATGTCTGTGATAAAGTTGGCGCTGAGGATTCTGGGTAGGTAGGATATCGCTGCGCTGACCGGAAGCTATGAACTGACGCAATTGGACAATGGGGGTAGTGCGAAAGATGCTGTTGCTGCGATGATAAAACGACTGGCACATCGAAATGCTAATGTGCAACTTTATACTCTGGAGGTCCGTTAAACACGCATTCGCGGAATACTAATTTATTGCATCGGGCACGGCTGACGGACTTTGCGCGTTGAATTGCAGCTTGCCAATGCGCTCTCTCAGAATTGCGGAGTGAAAATGCATCGCGAGTTGGCGTCACGAAGCTTCACAGACTCCCTTCTACGGCTGGCTAACGATCGGGTATGTTTTCCGAAATTTCGTTCAAAAGTCGAATCAGCACCACCGTTCTTTGTCATTTTACTGATTGCCCTTGTTTTTAGAATACCCATCAACAAGTGAAAGCCAAGATACTGGAACGGATGGAGGAGTGGACGGAGATGTTTGCTAGTAATGCGGATTTCGGTATTATGGAGCAAGCGTACATGAAACTGAAGTCACAGAGTAAGCGGAAATAACTTGCATTTCATTATTCTTGCGTGTTGGGTGCTCTTGTAGCTAACAAACAACCCCCAGATCCAAACCTCCAGCCGCCGTCGAAACCTACGAAACGACAGATTACCGATTATGATCGACAAAAAGAGGAAGAGGAACTCCAAATTGCCCTCGCATTATCCATCAAAGAAAAGGCCACGCCTCCAGGAACCAATAATAACGCCACCTCTCAATCGGCAGCAGCCGCGCCAGTTCAAACCCAAGCAGCTCCCTCCCAAGCCGTCCCGTCAGGAACAACGGCAGCAACCGTTTCGCGTGTCCGAGCCTTGTTCGATTTTCAGCCATCCGAGCCCGGAGAGCTCCAATTTCGCAAGGGGGATGTTATTGCAGTTCTCGAATCCGTGTATAAGGACTGGTGGAAAGGCTCTTTGCGGGGCCAGACGGGTATTTTCCCATTGAACTACGTCGAGAAATTGTCGGATCCGACACAAGAAGAGCTACAACGAGAAGCCCAGATGGAGGCCGAAGTCTTCGCGGAAATAAAAAATGTGGAAAAATTGTTGACACTGTTGAGCACCAGCAGTTCTGAACTGAATGTCAAGGAGAATGAAGAGATCACTACGCTATATCATTCAACCCTGGCTATTCGACCAAAATTGATCGAACTGATTGGTAAATACTCGCAGAAAAAAGGTACATTCCCTAACAACCCCCCCGACGGCCTATTCTTTTATCAGAATCTCTAACACGTACCAGATGACTTCACCCAGCTCAATGAAAAATTTATCAAAGCGCGCAGAGACTACGAGTCCCTTTTGGAGTCCTCGATGACACACCCAGCACAGCCGCATTACGGACGTCCTGCATACAGTTATCCAATGCAAGGCGGTCCCCAGGGGTATCCTCAAGGACCACCGCAACAGGACCCTCAGCGCTTCTTCACTCCTCACCCGCAAGGTTTGAACCCCACATGTATTTTATTTCTCGGGGAAGTAGAAATATCGTTCGCTTACAATAACCATTAGATCCTCAAAACCCTCCTCAGAACGGCACAGCCCCTTTCTATGGCCAAGATCAAGCTCCTCTACCCTATCCAAACACAACGCAAACGCCTGACCCTCGCCAACGGACACCGACAGGCGTACGGCCTTTACATAACCAACAGCAACCTGGTGAAGGTTATGGAACAAACGGGCTGCCTCATCACCGTCAACAAAATCCCTCAGACCACCCCCAGGAGCTTGGAACGTCAGTATATGATTCGCCTCAGGAGAGTGCCCCACCGAATATCCGACACTCGTACCATCCTCCGACTCACCAAACCCACCCTTCCATCAGCCAGCATCAGCCACAACTACAACAATCGGTCGATTATTCACCCTCCGGTTATTCACCCAGCGAGGCCCATCAACCGCACCAACAACCCGCCAATCCACCATATCCCACTCAGCCTCAGTCCGCCCAACAGAATATAATACCACCGCACCTGCAACATCCATCGGCCCCGAACCAGCCTCACCAGGCGCCGCCACCTATCCCTTCCGGTAGTCCAAATCAACCTCCTTACCCTACTCTATCCGCTGGAGCTAGACCCCCATCAAATAGCGCAGCTTACCAGCCATATCAATCGTCTGGCGTGCCTCCAAATTCTTCAAATGTCAACCATAACCCAAGCTCCTTCTACCGCTAGCAAGGTTCAGGGGTTGACAGTTGTCGCAGAGACTTTGTTCGGGTGTAAACTCTGAGAGGGCGGGAAACGAAAAGTGGAATATGGGCCACGTTCCTGTCAATCAATCAGTGACAACCCACCAACGTGTTCATGTACTTTCTCGTTATATTTGTTGCGTCCGTTGTTGAACCTATGTCATGATTTTAACTAGGGCTCTGTTACCAGTACTTCGTTATTTAACTCTGGATATGGACGTTTTCCCGGTTGCAGCCTTTCTCTCTGCCATGTGTTAATTGGATCGAGGAGCTGGATATTAATATTCCAGGCCAGCTTCTGATTTTTTCTCCTTAGTATTCTAGCAATTATCTATATGCAGCAGCTGAGTTATTTCCCTCTTCTTATTGATTCTGCCCTGGTTTGCTTGCATGTAAGTACTATGTATGGTGTTTTGATGACTGTGACCATCCTGTTCGAATATCTATTTGTACGTACGGCGTATGCCTTAGGACAGGACTGTGGCCGCTTCCCGGTCCGCGAGTAGATTGATCTTACTGATAGCTTCTGATATATTTTATATTTCCCACCTTCGGGGACGCTTTGAAATTTGAACCTCAATGGCATAGGCAAAATTACCCCTGTATTCCCTTTATTTTTATGCCCACGGCCTGAAAACCGCGAACAAACTTTGGTTTGGCCTTCGTCCATGGATGGATCCATGGATTGGGCGAGTTATTCGGCACGTGACATCGTGACCAGATTGGCCCGCGCCCTCACGGCCAGTCTTCAACAAAACATCGCAGCGCAATTTGGGAGGGACGCGAAGAACAAATCGTGGACGGGATCGCACCGTTGTGCTGATTCATAAATCAACTTTACATCCATCACTTACCGGCTAGTCCATCTTCACCCCGCCACTCTGTGCTGGGAATGCTGACTGGCCTACTTTTATAGGTACTAGTACTATCGCCAGACCACCCCCTCCCAAGACATTATATACGAGCTTTACACCAACATGATGCTCTGCCTGGGCCCCTTTCCCTACGGGTAGCCTGGGTATTTGGATTCCGAAACGAAACAACCCCTCTCAAACGCCGGAGAACTGATTACCCACGGATTCCCGCCGGTCTACAAATACAAAAGCGGGGAGCCGCCTCCCTCCGCGATGGATGCAGATTGGGATGAGGTCTGCCGCATACCTGTGCCCCCGGCCGGGCCCCATGTTTTGCCCACAGTCGCAACTACGATTGCGTTCGATGATACCCAGGAGCTATTATGGACCGGCAATGAATTTGTGAGCTGCGAACTTCTATCTCCCCGCGTCGTTGTGGTGCCCCGCCACAAGATCCGAGTCGATTGCTAATACACACGCCTTTGAATACTCATTAGGGCCGAGTGACGTCCTTTTTCGGACCGGATCTTCAGCGGTATACGTCGGTTCGAGCCCACCCGGCTGCGGAGGGCGCTGTTCGGCAACTTTTATTTCACGACAGGGGAGTTATATCGGTATCGTCGAAGAGTGTGCACCTCACGTCGAGGCGCGGCCTAACTATATGGCATCTTTCGCATGCGGAGATGGATGATCTCCGATGCATGAGCTTCACTAGCCAGCCGTCTAGGATTATTGTTGCCGGATGTCAACGTACCATGTTCCACATTGACGTTGACAAGGGGACCATCGTGGACAAAATTCCCACCGAGTTCAACTACACCATAATGAAAAAGAGCCGCTACCTGTGTGCAGCCACTGACACCGGTTCAGTTAACGCCCTCAGCCTGACTGATTTTAGCGTCGTGAAAAGCTGGAAGGCACATGGCACGGTTATTAATGACATGGATGCTCGCAACGACTACCTCGTCACTTGTGGGTTTTCTGTGCGGCATCTGGGGTCGCCTATTGTCGATCCTTTGGCAAACGTCTACGATCTGAAAACTCTGAGCCCTCTGCCGCCAATACCCTTCCATGCTGGGGCTGCATATGTCCGCATGCATCCTAAACTCCAAACAACAAGCTTTATCGCTTCTCAGACGGGCCAGCTTCAGGTGGTCGATCTTATGAACCCCAATGCTATAAATCTGCGTCAGGCAAACGTCGCTTTTATGCTTGGCCTTGAAATATCACCATCGGGAGAAGCTCTCGCCGTCAACGATGCTGAATGCTCAATCCATCTCTGGGGTTCCCCATCCAAAATTCATTTTAATGAAATGAGCAAGGAGACCGAGTTTGCCGACGTGCCATCCCGTCCACCCTTGGTGGATTGGTCCAGCGATACCCCCTTGAATGTAGTTGGGATGCCCTACTACCATGAGCGACTACTGTCCGCATGGGCGAGCCACCTGGTCTTTGACGTCGGCAACATACCACCACAGGTCGACCCGGCAATCATTCCATACCTTCATGCTGGCGAAATGGGCCACTATGCGCCAAACCCACGGAAGACGCGAAGGTATCAGGTTGAGAATACGCGCGTCCAGCCATCGCCAGAACCAGCACTAGCTGCCCCTAAGTTCCTGAGCGAGAGGGCAAGAGCACAAGCAAAGTCTAGATTCGACACGAGCGTAAATGAGGCCGCCGAAAATCTGGCCGGTGCAACTATAAATTCTGAGGCAGAAGAAGATCCACTGTTGAAATATAGCAACGTCGAAATCAAGTATAGTAAATTCGGAGTCGATGACTTTGATTTCAGGTCAGTTTCCACTTGTATTCCCCGGCCTCTTCTTCCCCCTTGGGTTTGCTCTGGTATTAACTTGCAACTTAGATATTACAATAAAACGGTATTCTCAGGCCTCGAGACCCATATTGCTAACTCCTTCACCAACTCCCTCCTCCAATTATATAAATTTATTCCTTTGGTCAGGAACCTCGCACTTCACCACGCTGCTACTAGTTGCATATACGAAAACTGTCTGCTGTGTGAAATGGGCTTCTTGTTCGACATGCTAGACAAGGCAAACGGGCAAAACTGCCAGGCAACAAACCTGCTGAAAACATTTAGCGGTTTTCGAGAAGCCACGAACCTTGGCCTTCTTGAGGAAAACCTAACCAATAAACCGCTTTCATCGGCCATTCAGTCTGTCAATCGATTCTTCCTGAATCAGATGTCTCACGACTATCGATCGATGTTCCCGCATTCCGATGCATTGGACCAAACCCTGTCAACTGATGCCGTTGAATCAATTCGCTGTATGCTTTGTCGAAACGAGACGATTAGGCCTGGCAATGCGTTTGTAAACGAGCTCAATTATCCTACCGTCGACCCTAAGCACGCGCGCCGCAACCAGTCCACTCGCTTCTCGAATATTTTGAAGGCCAGTATTGAGCGTGAGACACAAAATCGCGGTTGGTGTAGCCATTGCCGACGATACCAACAAGTGTCCATCCGGAAAACAGTGCATAGGATGCCGTCGGTCTTGATGATAAACGCCGCCATAAATAACCAGAACTCACGTCAGTTATGGGCAACTCCCGGATGGCTGCCCGAGGAGATTGGCACCCTTGTCGAGGATGGCCGCATTCGGTGTTTCGAAGGCGAAGACCTCAAATCTCGCCAAAAGAACAGGACCCCTGGCCTGGTTGTCTACGAGCTGGTGGGACTCGTTGCCGAAATCGATGTCCCCGAACACCACAAACCACACCTAGTGTCATTCATAAATGTAGCGATATCATCTCGTGAGACAGATGGACACAAAGGGTGGCATCTTTTTAATGATTTTCTGGTCACTGAAGTTGGCCGGGATGAAGTGTTCGCATTCAATCAGCCTTGGAAAGCTCCCTGCACCTTGGCGTATCAGATACAGACCGCAAGACATGGCGTGGACGATTCTTGGAAAGATGAGCTTGATACCACTCTCCTATTTTATGAGTGGTCTATGAAGTATGTTCCTTTCATTTTCCTTCTATTTCGCTATTGTATACCTTTACCCTATTTTCTCCTCCTTCCCCCTGTCTCCTTTTATAAGTCGAGAGTTATCCACTCACTATTGATATCCCTGTCTAACTTTCTTTAAAACTTGTAGTAACTATCGTCCCATCGAATCTTGCCAAGTCCTTCAAGCGGAGGAAAAGCCAAGCCTAGGGACCGCAGTTGCACTGGACACCGAATTCGTCGATTTGGAGAAGGCTGAGATTGAAGTCAAGGCTGACGGGACTCAGGAAATGGTTCGCCCGAGCAAAAGCGGTCTCGCAAGAGTTTCCGTCATTCGAGGGACCGGCGTGGGCGAGGGCGTCCCGTTTATCGATGATTACATTACCATTAAGGACCCCATCGTTGATTATGTGACGCAATATTCAGGGATTAAACCGGGAGATTTGGACCCACGAACGAGCACGCACAATCTTGTGCCTTTGAAGGTCGCATACAAAAAACTGTGGCTACTTCTGAATTTGGGGTGTGTTTTTGTCGGCCATGGGCTGGCTTCGGACTTCCGCAAAATCAATATCCAGGTTCCAAAGTCCCAAACGGTGGATACACAGTACCTCTTCTTCCACCCGTCTAAAAACCGGCGTCTCAGCCTACGATATCTTGCTTGGGCAGTTTTCAAAGAATACATCCAGGAGGAGTCCGTTATTTCATCCACCCCTTCGGAAACCTCTGCTACCCTTCCAGCCAGCAATGCCGCCCCGAATACGTCAGCTGTTGAGGGTCATGACTCTATCGAAGATGCTCGCATGGCATTGCGACTTTGGAAAAAATTCCAAGAATACGAAGACGCCGGGATCATCAACCAGATGCTCGAAGAAATTTTCCGCGAAGGCTTCAAGCTCGGCTTTCGCCCTCCGCCCCGGAATGGAATTAATCCCAATCAATTGCCCGCAGCCTCAGGCAACACACCTAACCGCTTCCCTCCCAGTGGACGAAATACCCCAGATATGGCGGGCGTGGGTGCTGGCACACTGAGTACCAGCGGAAGTGCGAATGGGAGCACACCGTCCACCCCACGCCAAGCATTTAGAAGATCGGCTGCTCTGACTCCGAGCAATGGAAGTTTCTCAGGGGCGGGCAACAAAGTACCAGATATTTTTGGTGGCAGTCCTTTGCGATGAGGATCATGCAGTTTAACGGAGCTATCGATTCTACAACAATAGTGCAAGGATTGGATTTTGCGTCTCTGGACTTGTTGGGGTTATCTCCGGATTTCTACGGAGTAGAGGGTAGGGTATTGGCCACTCTTGTTGCGTGAGTTCTTCGAATTCTCCACACTCGTACAAAATTTAGGACAGATACAAATCGGCTTTGCTTATGTATATATACGTGGTTTAGTGGTAAATGTCTCTCCAAGGAAATATATCTTGCAGCATCCATGTTCTACCCTTTCTTCGTTGCCGTTGTTGATTCTAAATTCTTTGGATAATAAAACCAAAGCTTAGGATAATTGTCGCCTTTCTTTGCAATAGTGCAACCCCCTATCCATCTATCCCCTACATTTCTACCGTCAGCCAATTTGACAGGGGAAAAAAAGGCAGATCTCCCCGTGGCACTTCGGAATATTCGGATATGCGCTGATCCATCTTCTATCGAATTTGAGAATGTCCAGCCTTTTTTTTTTTTCTTTGCGCCGATTGGCGCCCTTTTTTCTGGGCAACCTATGAGTTTTTCACCAGCCGCAAGAGCTCCCCTCCAGCAAATAGAAGAGCTTATCAATAACGCGCTAACAAAAAAAAAAAAAGAAAAAAGAAACCATGGTGGATTTCAGAGAAGTGTGCTGTTGGACTCCGGAATGCGGATACTTCGAAGCGAAGACAATACTATTGAATTTGTCTCTCCGTCTGTTTTCTTTTGGCGTGGATTCTGATATCTCTTACCTCGTTCTCGAGTGTGGCGCCGAGTAGCGCTGTATTTGGGCGGGATTTCCCGCCATTCTGGTTGTTCTATTGGGATTGTCCCTGCATGATGCGCTCATCCTCTTTTTTGAAGGATCTCGGTCCTGCATAGCCCACTGTTCTTTTCGTCAGTTGCCTTGAGGATGAGTGAAAAAAACATCTCAGGGGGCCCAAGATCATCCTGAATCGCAGCGCCTCAAAGTTTTGCTGGTCCGGAATACCCAATAAATGATGCCGGGCAATTCGATGGTCCTTGCGGCTGAAATCCCACAATCAGTTTTATGATCAGTTGCGTGTGGGATGACGGTTTGAAGACAGAATTTCAAATGTACGAGAAACTGAGCCATTGGTCTGCCAGCGTTATTTGATCTTGAGTTGCAGCGACTTTGTACTTGCCAATAAGTCCACAATGGTATTCGCCTTTTCTATCAGGATATCACACTGATGAACAACAGGTCTCTGGCCGAAAGATCAGACTTGGACGACCATCAACGCCTGCAGTGGCTGCCACGTTGCGAGGACACGGACCTCGAATAAGGATGATCCGGGATCGCTTCGGCCTCAAATGGAACTATCCATATGTGGCGTTCTGCGCTTAATTGGCTCCACTGGTCAGCTATTGTTCAAAACTTCGGGGGCTGGGGATGTCGTTCCAACCCAAGCGCACGTTTCTATATAAACCTGCCTGGGGCCCGGGGATCAATCCATATCCTCAACATCATCTTGTCGTGTCTTCGACGTTCATTCTCTTGTATCACCACACCAGACCCGGCTCTCCTTCCGTTTGTTTCGTTCCCAGTGATTATATCCCATCTTTTTTTCTAATTGCCATATACTCTCATTTTATCGTCTTCCTTTCTGTTCGCCGAAACCACCACAGTCTTTCCCAACGATGCCCCCGAAACAGCGTACTCAGCCCATGAACGATGCCCCGGGAAAACGGGACAATCAGCCAGCAGTGGTGATAGAGTACGAAAAGAAAACGAAAAGGGGGAAGACAAAGACGACGGCTCCTCGGCCCACCAGCCCTATTCCGTGGGTTTATAGTGATATTTTTCCTAATGACCATGATCGCACGGTCTGCGCGTTCTGCCTGTTCCAGCATGACGAACGACCACGTCCACCATGTCCATATGAGGAGGACCCTCCGTCATATCAAACCAGTGATGCCATTGTGCCCGGCGATAACCTCACTGACGAAGCCCTTTCGAACGTTCGAACCGTCAATCCCACTTCCCTAACCAGGCCGAGGCCGCGCTCCCCCAATCCCCCGTTGCCTGTGCTCGGTGCCACCACGGACAATGCAATCGTGGTCGCGGGCGACGACGAAGCGATCCCTCCACCATCTGCTCCAGCAGTTCCGACAACTGATGGACCGGCAAATGGAAAGATGCCGTCCCCATCGAATACTGCTAGCTCCGATGGCAGCCAACCAAGTCGGAAGAGACCGCGCTCTGACAGCAACCCGGCTAGGAATGCAGCGACGCTGGCGTCGAGCTCTCCTGCCAAGAGAGCGAGATTGGAGGACGCGGACGAGGAGATTCCCACCACCGAGGGACCTGGGGAGGAAGGTACTGCCCAAATCGACCCGCTGTCTGAACGGTATCAGACGGGGGAGTACCTGCTGCTCGACGTTCCTTCAGAAGCCATGTCGCCGGGCCGAAAGTTGGGCTTCCATCAGCTTCTAAAGGCTGCTGCGAAAATCGAGCCCTGGCTCAAGACGTTCAAAAACCTGGATTCCGTGTTTCCGCTGGAGGGTCAAAGGACGCCGAGGAAATGGATAGCAAAGCTCAAGTCTTCGGACCAAGCTGCTCAGGCGGTTCAGATGGCGAAAGACACTCCCTTAATTCTCAAGGGTCATCGGGTGGGCGTGCGTGCGTGCCAGTCCAACGAGCTGAGCACCCAAGTGTACGTTTCGGTTTCGAGAACTGGGGATGTTAAGCCGGTTGATCTTTCATGGACCCTGCGACGGATCGGTAAGGCCAAGACTGGGTCTGGTCGACTTTGGCTCGGCCGCCAGTGCTATAAGGGGGTTTTTGGAGGAATCTTCGTCGCTGTTTTCGATCAACCGCTCGGCGTGAAATATATCGATGCAAATGTGAAACCTGTGACGGGGGATTCACCGCCGTTCAGGTTCCGGCTCCACGCGGCCAAATTGCTCGAGTCCGAGTGTCGGGTATGTGGCGCTGAAAATTTCGACCATGTGGTGACAGAATGCCCCTTGTTGAAGCACGTCCGGGGGGAGTCGGACGACGAAAGACCACCGCCAGAGATCCCTCCGTTGGTCTTCAAGCGGGACGTGAGTGTCGAGCTTGGTTGATCGCTCCTGTTTTCCATCCCGCTGTTCCTTAATCGTCCACAATCGCCAGCAGTACTTCGGGCGTTTCTTCATGGTCTTCTTTTTTTTTTCCTTTTCGTCGTTGGCTGTTTTTTAATTTCCTTCACATTACTATATACCGGCTGCACTACTGCTCTCCTATTTCCATTTCATTGTTATCTAATACGTTTGTCCTGTCTGACATTGAGCACTCACTTATTTTCCTTTTTCCCTTTGTGTAACATAACAGATATGTAGAATAGTTAATCAGATTACGCGCTAAAAAACCTTGAGGAATCGCCAATCTACCAGTGACTCCGGCTCTTCAGCCCTTCGTTCTGGATAATCTCGATCCAGTACCCATCCGGATCGAGAATGAAAGCCACGTTCTTCATCCGTCCGTCGGTCAGGCGTTTCTTCCAGTTCACATTTTGGGCGTCAAAGCGAGCGCACGCGGCGTCGAGATCGTCAACAGAGACACCTGTGAAAATTGGTTAGCCACATGGATAGAACACGCGATATGCACGCGCTCAGATACGCTGGAAGGGCGAACGTACAAATGTGTCCAAATCCCTGGGGCTCAGAGTTCCCATCGTGATACACCTTCCCTTCCTGCTTCTCTGTGCCGTAGTTCCAGGTCAGTTCCAGCAAGCCCTCCCACTCTGCCAACGGATTCGTAGCAGCCTCGTTCAGGGGCGGGTTCGAGGCAGGATACGCCAAGAAGTAGAGATTAAATCCTGCGGCTGGGCTTTCGTGTGTGCGCAATAGCTTCATTCCAAAGACTTCCTGGTAAAATTTCAAGCTCGCGTCGGCATCTTTGACGCGCAGCATCGTGTGGTTCATGCGATAGCTGGACGGGTCCGACTGCGCTACTGCAGCATCCGTGTCATGTTTCCGAATGATCTCGACCCAGTACCCATCAGGGTCCTTGACGAAGGCAATGTGGCGCATTCTTCCCTCGGTCAGCTTCTTTTGGAATGCATAGCCCGCGTCCTCGAGCCTTTTGCAGGCGAGCTCGATATTGTCCACCGAAATGGCGAGATGGCCAAACCCTCGGTGTGGTTCTGTGTTGCCATTGGACACGGCATACGAAGGATCGTCCTCCGTCCCATAGTTATGGGTGAGTTCAACCACGCCGTTCCGATCTGTCCAATGACGCGAGCCAGACACGGACTGTGGGCCGTTGTACGCCAGGAAATACAGAGAAAACTTATTCTCGGGGAAGTCCAGCTTGTTGATCTCAGACAGACCAAGGAACTTGTAGAATTCGACTGGAACAAACGCAAGGCATTAGGCTATGGGTGGCGGTTATCTGGTCTCGCAATTGGCTCCGCACCTGATTTTTTGGGATCCTTCACCCGAAGCATCGTATCTGTAGTGAAACGCGGTCAGCCATGAGACCCCAAAGACACGCGGCGCGGACGGAGCACGCAGGAACTCACGGTTCAGCTTGTACTTGGAGGTATCGGTGGCCATGGCTGCGGTAGTAGAATTATGCCGGGCGATCAGGAACTCTGGGCAAAGCCATATTAGTGACGATAGTCAGGTTCAGGCTAGCTACACATACTCGAAGTTGGGAAAAACAGATCGCGCGAGATGAGACGGAGTGGTCGAGAGCGGCAGAAACCAAGCATCTACAGCCTGGACGGTGTTGGTGGTGGTGAGCCGGACGAGGACGAGGACGATGTAGACGGAGAAGCGGGGAGTTGAGATGAGGTCTAAGCTAACTAGCCGACATGGCGATGACCTCACCACCTCACCACCTCACCTCACCACCAACAACCACCACAACCACACGCCAGGCGCTGCACTCGTCTATGCTGCATCTCCAGGCTCCAGTTGATGCTTGCAATTCCATCGCGGATCATTGTTTGATTCTTGAGCTGCTCGGGCAGACCTCGCTGTGTAAGCCTCGGCGTTGTGCCCCAATAGAAACGCCGCACCGCACCCACGGCTACACAATTAACTAATCATCCGGCTAACTGGCTATCCCCAGACTCCGCTCCGTGCACCCTTTGCCTCGGTCTGGCGCGCGGGCTGGCTGCTTGCTGCTCGCCTCATGGTCGACTGGATATGTCGACCTCAACCGCGCGTTGACCACCATCCCATGCTCTTGAACCCCCCCTGTCTCCCCCCTGGTCCATCGTGTATATTCGCCCGCCATGAGCCTCCCTTCTATCAGGATCACGCCGTCCGCTGCCTCCCGGGCTTTGAATCTCTTGCGCACCGTCCAGTTCACGCACCCTCCTAGCTGTCCGTGCCATTCGAACCCCGCGCACCACCACCACCATCAGCGCAATTCCCCCCTCTCCAGACATGTCCGCAACCTCGCAACCCCCATCGATGCTTCACAGCAAAAGGAGTATGCCTTTGAGATGGCTGCTTCGAGCATACGGTTCGGCCCTGGCGCCACCAAGGAGGTCGGGATGGATTTCAAGAACCTGGGCGCAAAACGCGTGTGTGTCGTGACGGATTCCAACGTCGCCAAACTCGATGCTATGAAGCATGCCGTCGAGGCTCTGAACAAGGAGGGCGTTGAATTCACCGTCTACGATAAGGTACGGGTGGAACCAAAGGACTATTCGTGAGTCCCCCTATTGTTTCTACGCCCCTTCTGCAGTCTTTTGTGACTGGATTTTTTACTCTGTCCCCCCCTGGTGGAGTGGCTTATTGATACAATGACACAGAATCAAGGATGCCATCGCATTCGCCAAGCCATACAACGCAGATGCCTTTCTTGCCGTGGGTATGTGTCTCCAATAGACCCTTTGAAGTCTGATAGCTAACTAGGCGTCTCGTTTGTAGGTGGCGGGTCGGTCATCGACACAGCCAAACTTATGAATCTGTATTGTGTCTATCCTGAAGCCGATTTCCTGGACTTCGTCAACGCTCCCCTTGGCAAAGGACTGCCCATCGCGAGAACACTGAAGCCACTGATTGCCGTCCCGACAACTGCAGGGACAGGGGCCGAAACAACAGGAACGGCTATCTTTGATCTCGTCGAGAAGAAGGCAAAGACGGGGGTTGCGCATCGTAATATGAAGCCCACGCTTGGCATCTGTGATCCTCTCAACACTCGCACAATGCCATCGCAAGTTCATGCTTCTTCTGGTCTTGACGTCCTCTGCCATTCTCTGGAGTCATGGACTGCGATTCCCTATAACGAGAGAACCCCGAGACCGACAAACCCAATAAACCGTCCCGCTTACCAAGGTGCCAACCCCATCTCAGATATATTCTCGCTTCAAGCGCTACGCAGCACTGTAAAGTATCTCCCCCGTGCAGTCAAGGACCCGGACGATTTCGAAGCCCAGAGCCAGATGCTTCTCGCTGCGACGCTGGCGGGCGTCGGGTTTGGAAACGCAGGTGTCCATCTGTGCCATGGCATGAGCTACCCGATCTCGGGACAGAACCCAGGCTACAAGCATGCTGGATATGCTGTGGACCATGATATTATTCCTCACGGCGTGTCGGTTGCTGTCACCGCCCCGGCCGTCTTCAGATTCACAGCCGCAAGCAACCCAGACCGGCACCTGGCAGCAGCGGAAGCGTTCGGCAAGGATATATCGAACGTAAAGCGAGAGAGCGCAGGCGAGATTCTCGGTGAAGCAGTGGCCGAATTCCTGATTGGTCTCGGTGACCAGCCAAGAGGGTTGAAAGCCTTGGGCTTCAACTCCAGCCATTTAGAGGGTTTGATCGAGGGAACAATTCCCCAGCAGCGGGTTCTTAACCTCGCCCCCAGCTTGAGTAGAGAATTAGGAGCAGAGAAGGAAGAACTGAGGAAGCTATTCGAGGAATCAATGGAGTACTGAAGCCCTTTTCGTTGGATGTCGTTCTATACGCCCTGACTCCGTAGCAACATAGCGTGGGTGGCCCTTAGACCTATTGGGAGACTTATGAAATATACGCAAATTTGTCAGGATAACTTGGCCAGGCGTGCATGAAGTGCAATGTCTCGTTTGTCATTGATCGTAGTCAGAAACAGCCGGACATCAGCTAACCCCCACCCTCTAGTTCATTGGCTGTTTGCAGCACTCCCTCTCACAATCCGCATCTGGACAAATCACCATCGCTAATGAAAACTCCCAAGTTGCAGGTCAAGGGCGCAGTCTTGGTCACTCGCATCCAATCATGCACGTCAAAGCTAGTTCGGTATCGTGGCGCAAATCAATTAGCCCGCTATTTAATTATGCATGTTTTATCCCCGCGTCCGATGTCGTCAGCGGGGGATCTATTCGCGGGGCAGCAAATCTGATATATGAGATATTCCCTCCCCAGTTCTTGCTGGGCTCCGTATGACAATCGCTGTCCTGCTCTCCCGTCCATCCTCTTCCCGCTCAGCGACGAATCCATCCGATATCTGGTATCTATATACGCCTCTGCCACTACCTCACCGTTTCCTGGTCTCCTGCTTCTTCCTTACCATGCCTCTTCTGTCCCAAGAAGCTGCCCGCCCCAAGGTTCTGGTGCCCGAAAAACTGTCTCCAGATGGCCTGGCCTTGCTTAACACCACGCTTGATGTCGAAGAGAGGCGAGGCCTTAGTGCTGAAGAGCTGTTGAATATCATTCCCAACTACGAAGCATTGCTGGTCCGCTCCGAGACAAAGGTCACCGCTGAGGTGCTGCAGGCGGGGAAGAATCTGAAGGTGGTGGCCAGGGCGGGTGTGGGAGTCGACAACGTTGGTGAGAATAGTTCTACTATCTCTGCTCTTGTTCATTGTCCATTTCTACTCCTTTAGTTAACCATACGCCATCTGCCCCCTCCTTCGTTTAATCACATTTGAGGTATTTTGCGATGTTATTCCATAGTTATGTCAACCCATATTTGGTTTCGTTGTCAAATTTATGCTAACCATCTGCTATTTCAACAGATGTCGCCGCTGCGACAAAGCTCGGGATAGTAGTTATTAACTCCCCCTCTGGAAATGTCGGAGCTGCCGCCGAACATACAATAGCTTTGATGCTCTCCATGGCTAGAAATATCGCCGACGCTGGCTCAAGCCTGAAAGCCGGAAAATGGGAAAGAAGCCGACTGGTAGGCGTCGAGGTGAATGGGAAAACGTTGGGCATTATTGGGTTGGGCAAAGGTATGTCAATCACATTACCCGTCTTGTAGAGCAGCAACTGATGCCCTTCTTTCATATAGTCGGATTGATTGTGGCACGACTGGCCAAAGGTCTGGGTATGAAAGTGAACGCCCTGGATCCTTACGCTTCGCCCGCAGTTGCGTCTGCAGCGTCCGTCAACCTGGTCCCCTCACTTGCGGCTCTCTTGCCAACGGTGGATTTCCTCACGATACACACCCCGCTGATTGCGTCAACAAAGGGGATGATATCTACTGCCGAGCTTTCGCAGATGAAGCGCGGTGCTCGCATACTTAATGTTGCCAGGGGCGGGACGATCGACGAGATCGCTCTCCTTGAAGCACTCGAATCTGGCCACCTGGCTGGGGCTGCGGTTGATGTTTTTACGTCTGAACCTCCAGTCGCAGATTCCAGTGCTTCCAAACTTATCGCTCACCCTCGTGTAGTAGCGACTCCGCATCTCGGTGCTTCCACTGTCGAAGCACAAGAGAACGTTTCCATCGATGTCTGCGAGCAAGTTCTTCAAATTTTGGGTGGCGCCCTCCCTAGGAGTGCCGTGAATGCTCCTTTGATTTTGCCTGAGGAGTATAAAAAGTTACAACCATTTGTACATCTGGTTGAAAAGATGGGAAGTCTGTATACCCAACATTACACCTCTTCAGCGACGTTTACAGCCAATAGAAACACGTTCGACCTCATATATGAAGGCGAGATCTCGGGCATCAACAACACAAAACCACTCTTCGCAGCGTTGATCAAAGGACTCATTGCTCCCATCAGCAGTTCTGCCGGAGTCAACGTGAATATAGTCAATGCGGAACTTATTGCAAGGGAACGGGGTATCGTCATCAACGAACAGCACTCCCGTGATCCTAGCTCGCATTCGTACTCCTCTCTCGTTACGTTGGTGGCTCGACCACCGTCCCGAGCATCTTCTCGTGCCCCCCCTGGGGCTAGCGGCTCCACGACTCCTAGAAAAATAACCCCCGAGCAGCAGCAAATAATATCCGGAACGTGCTCGCAGTCACAGCCGCTAATATCTCGTCTCGGACGCTTCGCTACTTCTTTTGTCCCCGAAGGTACCCTTCTTATTTGCCACAACTATGACTCCCCTGGCAAGATTGGAGTTGTTGGGAGCATTTTAGGAAAGGAGAGTGTTAATATCAATTTTATGGGCGTGGCCCCTGTGTCAAAAAGCCTGTTAGAGGACGAAGGCAGGGGAGATATTGGTGAGGGTAAAATCTTGTCCGACGTGAACGAGAGCTATGAACCCGACAAGGAGGCTTTGATGATTCTCGGCGTTGACAGATCTGTGGAGGAGAACGTGGCCAAAGCACTTGTGCAGGAGGGCGGAGTGCTAAGCGCCAGTGTTATCTCACTCTGAGGTTCCGAGTTTGTTCTCAACCACGCGGTTTACGGACTTGTCGTGTCGGAAAATAACGTTGCCTTTTGGGGAGGGGCAGGCATCGGGACCGAACCACTTGATTGACTATGCTGTTTTTCCTTATACCATAAGACTTATATCTCTCTGTTTGCGGCACATTGTTTTTCAACCTCCTGCTCCAAGGAGACCACTGGCGCGGGCGGCGGGAAGCAAAGGTAGTTTCGACCAAGAAGCCTTCTCTCTTTAAATACAGTTAACTGCTTCCTCAGAAATGTCACTGTCTCTTCCTGAGTCTACAAATCAAGCCCTTTTGGCGGTGAAACCAGACACCCCTGAGCTGCCACTCGCGGCTCGGGTCATCCAGCGCCATCTCATAGCGGCTCACCAAAGTAGCCACAATCTTGTATACCTCTATCAGGCCAAGATGTCTACCTAAACAAATGCGAGACCCAGCACCAAAGGTCAAGTCATTGGCGTTGAATGACCGAAGACGTTCCTGGTACGCAGCGTCGCTCTCATTCTCGGCCTGAAGCCACCGTTCAGGTCTGAACTCGTCGGCGTCAGGGCCCCATATATCACGGTTTCGAGATATTACGTAGGGAGTCATGCCGACGGCAGTAGATGGAGGAATGAAGCTGCCATCGGGTAACTTGAGCCCACTCTTGGGTGTGTAGCGTTCTAAGGGCATGCTGACACTGGGATGCAGACGCAAGGCCTCGCGAATAACGGCTTCCAAGTCTAGTGATGATAGCAGGTGTCAAAGACGAGGGTGGAGCTTCCAGGGATGTCTTTCGAAACTTACATGGTAATGATCTGGCGATATTGTAGCGCGCAATAGCGCCGATCTCAGCTGCAAGGACCTCCTTCTCGAGTTTCTGCAGAACATTGCCGTGACGTACAAGAAAGTAAATCACTGCTCTTATTGCGATAGCCGTCGTATCAGCACCAGCAACCAAGTTGACGAATATATAGTTCATAACCATGCCGTCATGTACGATATCGGGATACAACTCCTTGGCTTCTAGGAAGAGTTGAAGATAGTCAGGAACACCAGGGCGGAAATTGGGATCTTTCCCTTCAACGCGGGCAATCAGCCGTTCAATCGCAACATTTGTAATGTTGGATAGATTAGGAGGGCCTATTTGGACAAGAGGGTTCTTGTCGAGGAGAAAGTCAAGGAATGGCAGCATTCCAACAGCCGAAAAGCTACAGTAACAAGGCTCGTCAGGATCTTCGGGCTGTAGTTACGATGAGGGGTTACCTACTAGTCAATAGACTTGTCCGCAATGTTAATTGTGCCGTCAAAATCGCAGCCTTTTTCCATGTACCCAAAAGATTTGCTGAAAGTCACCGCGCCCACCATGTCCCAAGTGACTAATATCGATCTTAGCTGGGGTTGAATATGAGCTGATATCGTATATATACACAGCACTCACCGTAGGCAATATATGCACCCAGGTCAAATGCCTTGGGCCCCTCCGATCGGTCGATAAACCTTTCGTCAAGGATACTGCAGAATTTGCCAATCACGGAGTCGAGAAGAGGTTCAATGGCCAAGATGCTGCCTTCAGTGTAGTGTTTGACAATAGGTTTCTTCATGCGAGCATTTACAGCTTGGTCAGTCGTGCTGAAAATGTTGTAAATTATTTGGCCCTCAATAAGCGTGCTATTGTTGTGGTAGAAGTCAGTCTTGACCCAGCTACCATCGGTGGCATATATAGTCCGAATCAGCTGCGGAATGTCGAGGTCCAGCATGTTTGGGCCTAATCGAACCACAGGGCCATATCTATCGTGGAGTTTTTTCACCGTTTCAGGATACCGGCCGCGTCCTGCGAGAAAGAAACGCCATAAATTGGTCCACCCTGTTGAGTCAGTAATTAGCATTCCATCAACAGCGATAATTGAGCTGGGACTCACCAGCCAAGAAGGGACCTGGATATTTTCGCAGCGGCGAGTTGATGTACGAGATAGCCCACCACGCTTGGATTGTGACGACGGCGACAGCAGCAAGAATGGCAACATGTGAGCCCAGCCCGCTGAAAGCTGACCATAGAAATGAAACAGGGCCGCTAACATCCATGGCTACAGAGGACTCATAAGATCCTTGCAATGATTGCGTCCCTTGTGCTCGAATGTCTCTGTTGCTCAGCTGATGTGTTTGGGGAACGGGGTGATGAAGTATTAACACTCTCGTCTCACGAAAACCCGAGTCGTTCCCCTTTATTTATGAGCATATGTTCCCCGGCAGATTGAGCTCAGACCTTCGTTTGCCCCCAAGGCACTAAGTCGCATACTAAACCGACTGAAAAGCGCGCCGTCTGTCGATGAGGAGGGGAAACGGCTGAGGCTCAGATTGTCGCGGCGGGGATGTACAGAATTCAAGACAACTCTCCCAGCTTTTCGTGGAGCCCCCTGTCCGACCATGCACAATCCCGACATGGCGGCAAGTGGCTCGCGGCAAACCAGCCGTCTCAGACCAGGTTCGAACAGTCTATAAGGAGACCGGGGATTGAACCGAAATGAAAAGGGTGCCCACGTTCAACCATCCCTGCAGCTAATAATAGTCTGCCCGGATGCTCGACGACCTTCCGCGGCGGGATCTTTTCCCTTTTCTCTCTAGGCCCCGATCATGATCGTTTATTCCTAGATGGACCAATCGAGAGTGGAATGGGGAGCGTGCTTCAGAACATAGTTAGCGAAAATGCTGCTTTGCTTTGCTTGCCTCCTTTACCACTCTTCTTTTTCTGGGCACAGCAATGACCGCTGCGGCGTCTCTCAACACAATATGTCCATGAAGGGCGAGGGTCCGATGGCGGTGGGGATTATGTGGATGCTGACAGCTCTCACTCTGATATTCGTCGTGCTGAGGGTATACACGCGACTGGTTGTGGTCAAGTCGTACGGAATGGACGACCATGTCTATCTCTTTGCATTTGTAGGCCAGTCCCTCTGCAACATTCTACGGAATTTTTTGCCTAACTGCTAGCAGATTCTCCTCGCCCTTTTTACCATCTTCATCACCCTGTCTGCCCAGCGCGGCTTTGGGCAGAACATATCTGACATTCGCGACCCGCGAGAAATCTCATCCGCAATTTTACTGGAGGCAATTGGCCAGATATTCGCCGTGTTGGGAATGGCTGTTGCGAAGTGGTCACTGGGCCTGTTCTTATTGCGAATCGTCGTGAGGATATGGCAACAGGTTGTTATCTGGACAGTGATGCTCATACTAATGGGTGCATCCATATCGCTCATCTTTTGCTTCATGCTCCAGTGCTCGCCGCCTGCATATCTCTGGGATCGGGCTATCGAGGGCGGCCACTGTGATGTGCCGATGCTGCCTGTGTCAATTGTATATGCAAGTAAGCATGCACTCCGTGGATAACTACTGTGGCAAATGGCTTTAACCAATCTCTCAGCGGCCTGTGTCTTTACCGACTTCTTTTTCGCACTGCTCCCCTGGGTGTTTATCTGGAGGTTGCAAATGAGTAAGCGCGAGAAACTCACAATTCTCTGCAGCATGAGTCTGGGTTTGATGTACGAGATGAATGCCCCTAGCCCCCCTTTTGTATTCGCATATACTTACATTAGGACAACAGTGCCGGAGCTTTCGGTGTGATGCGTGCAGTGGAAATTCCTTCTCTCATGGACCCCAACTATCTTAGTACGTTCATTCGCGCTTACACCCTGGTCGTGATTTGCCTAGACTAATATTTGTGACTGCGACACATAGGAGCGACTGTAGGAATCATTCTATGGAGCGCAGCGGAACAATGCATAACCATGATCTGCATTAGTATCCCTGTTTGTCGTCCACTCTACAGACGCTACCTCGAGAAGTTGACCTCGGACAATCCAAGTAAAAGCTATAAGGGATACCAACGGCGAAGCACCAGCGATGATAGTAACTCGATCGCTCTGCGTACATTCAGAGGCACCAACGTTCACAGTCAGTCATCAAGAGGAAATGCAACAGCAACTTTGAAAGTTAAAGGAGGAAATACATCCAGTGAGGAAGACATTCTACAGCCCTATTATTTAAAGCATTAGTCTACTAGGACCAATACAAACCTGCAAAGGTATTTCATGGGAATAAGTGCATCCAGATTCCAACAGGCTTGATGCCACATTAAATTGAACAACCATTTGAAAGCACATTTGAGAGAAGCTGTGAAGGGCTCCACCCTTATACCCCTATCTTATAGCTCAACCAATCTGAGGCCCTCAGGTGAATGTTATTCCATTCAATAATTACTTATATTATATAATCTTATATTTTGTTTTCCTTTTTCCTTTCCTTCTTCAGTAATTTCCATCTTATTATATCTTCTTGACTGGCAACTATGGATATTTTAGCGTCCCTTTTTCACCACCTAGATTTGACCAATTGGTGATGCAGTGTGGAAGTATTCAAGGCTTTTTATTGAGGGTAGAAAAGTGCAATAAAATATCTATAGCTATCAGTTAAGGAGATAATGTATTATGCTAGAAGAATATGAGGTGGCATTATAATAAAATAATATTGCTATGCAGGCAAGGGTATGGGTTAAAATGATAATGTAAAATAACTTGATTCTCTATCAACTGTGGAAGCTCCAGGACTTATACTGTCACCAGGCTGACTAAGCTACTGTGAGGGTGTAGGCTGAATAGACAATGTGAAAAGCTCAATAGGAGGAATAGAATAGATATAGATATAGCTAAGACTGATAATAAAATATCTAAAAGAAAGTAGCTAATTGCTGAAGTTCCTATGTGTGGGAACTTCTGTAAAGGTATATATACATTTGTGTGATAACATAAGAAATGACTAAGCAAGGAATAAACATCATGCACTGACATAAGAGATAGGTACACTTGGGGTGTATGTGCATAGCCAATATACACTAGGTGTATTGGTGATAAGGATGAGTGTGCTTGCACATGATAATTACCCCTCTTTTTCTTATATTACTGTCCTCAGTGATTCAGTGTTATTATGGTTGCAGATAGTGGTATTTTCATAGATAGTGTAAAGTGGTATGAGTCTTACATAAAAGTTCAGGGAGTCAATTATTGTGTAAGGAACACCCACAGGGTAGGGTGTAGAGTTTATAGAACAATGTGAGGGAATATAAATAAATAGTGCAAGGTATAACTATATTAAATGTAGGGGTAAAAATGTAGTAAAGCTGTTCACTGGCCCTACAAAGATATGGGGGCCAGCAAGAGTTATATACATTTACAGCCTCAGACCTACTTAAATAAGCATTACATGATCTTCACCACTATTACCTCTGAGTCCACTGGGCTTATTCCTTTAAAGGCTCTCTGGCTCAGTGGTCATAGATCCTCACCATGTGAGCCTGTAGTTCTCATAATTATTTCCCCTCTTTACAGGCCTGGTCCCCAGGCCTCTGCTGTAGGTGTGGGTTCACACTATATGTGTGATGGGCTAGATTCCTATTACAGGTGAAATCTAGCTATACTATGTAGAAAGTTGAAATCACTGAAGAAGGAAAGGAAAGAGAAAAGGAAAATGTGAGATCATGCAATATAAGAGATTTTTGGGCAGAGTAATATTCCCCCAATCTAGTGGTTAGGTGAACAGCAGCCTCTGATTGGCCAGGTGATTTCCTGGCCCCAGGCCAGGAAATCCTGATTGGTTGGTTGGTTAGAAGAATGGTAGCCTCTGATTAGCTGAATGATTTCTAGGCCCCAGGCCCAGAAATCCCTGATTGGTCAGGTAAAATATTGGAGAAAGATTGGGCCAATTATATGATCAGAGCCATAAGGTTTGGATGAGCTATGAGATAGGGGTATAAGGGTGCAGCCCTTCACATTATCCCTCCCTACTTGGAGGGTGGGCAGGCAGGAATGGAGAATCAGATGTATGGTCATACAGGTGGAGTCTCATTGGGCAGGTACAGCTCTTCATATCAGGTGAGCATGGCAGTGTCTTGTAGGGCAGAGGCCAGTTCCCACATTAGGGCTGTGTAACTAAGTCATTTTACAAGGTATTGAAAGCTGCAGCTGTATGGGTAGTAGTTGAGGATGGCTTCTATTTTATATTTAACTTCATTATCTTCTTTGATGATGCTGGGTGGGTGCCAGTCAGTGATATCTTGTAAAGGGAATGGGTCATTGGAAGCTTTACAGAGCAGGTTTATATGAAACACATTGTGGATTCTAGGTAGCATGTTGAGTTAATAGTTATGACTTCCCAGGACTTCAACTATGGTGTACTTAGTGTGGTGGTAATCGAGTGTGTAAGATGGGTGGTTAATGGTGATATTCTGCAGGTTCAGCCAGACCTTATCACCCACTTCATAGTGTTCAGCAGGCTTTTGCAAGGTATTCACATGATCTTACTGATCCTGTTGGGCACTTGCCATGGTGGCTTCAGCCCATTTATGAGCTTACTGCAGTTTCAAGACAATAGTATTCACTATTTGAATTGAGCTGGGGGGTAATAGAGGTGGTTTGGGAGATTCAGTGAGATTGAGCACTTCAAGATTGTAACTGTGTAAGAGGAAGAAGGGGCTGACATTCATGCTAATGGCATCACAGCCATTAATCATAAGTTCAGCATGTGGAAGCAGTTCATTCCAGTCATTCTGAGTGTACAAACAGAACTTTTAGAGGTAGGTCTTAGTCATTTAGATCATACATTCAGTGCTACCATTGGTTTCAGGGTGGTAGACAGTCAAGAGGTGTTAGGAGATCTTAAGAAGCTGACATATGTGGGCCCAGTGGGCTCCAATGAACTGAATTCCACAATCCAAGATGATTGTATGAGGTAGTCCATATTGGCAGTAGAAGGGGCTTCAGAGGAAAGCATCTGCAACAGTTAGAGCATCCATTTTCTCATATGGTTCTAAGATTATGCCTTTGCTCAGGCAGTCAATGATGACTAGGATGTTTGTGCAATTACCACTCTTGGGAAGGCTTACTGTAAAATTGATGGCAACATCACACCAGATGCATTTGGGAATCAGAAGAGACTTGAGGAGGCCCTGGCAGTAGTCTCACCAGGCAGTTGTGGATCAGCAGATGTTGTAATTTCAGGTGAATCATTAGATGTCCTGCAACATGTTGGGCCAGTAGAAATCTCAAGAGAGTATTTAATAGAGAGCTTTATGGTCTGAGTGGCCAGTTATAAGAGAATCATGAGTTTCTTGCATGATTTGCATATGGAGCAGTTCTAAATTGGAAACCTATCACCTTCCTTAGAAGTAAAGCAGGTCATCTTAATTAATCATGCACTCAGTAATGTCCATACAGACTTACAGCTCAGGCAGAAAGTGGTGTTCCTGTCTCTTAATAATATCAGTCATCACACTGAGCTGTTCATCTGAAGTAGCTGCAGTCTCCTAGAGGTTCTTTAGTGGGAGCAAGGTCAGCTTAGAGGATCCCTCTGTAGGGTTTACCCAGATGATCCTCATAAATACAGGTGACATGCAGATTGCACTGTGTGAGGTAGTGTCAGAATCTTTAATTATCATGGGGTCAAGCAATTAGTGCTCATGGTTTACTCAGTAGGCATTGAAATCTTTAAAAGGCATATCTTGTTCATGGTGGGATAGTGTGTCTGCCATGAAGTTCTCTGTGCCCAGGCAGTAATAGATTGTAAAATGAAATTAGCTGAGGAATTCCATTCAGTGCATCTGGCATTCCAAGAGTTTGCAAGTTATTATGAAATATTAGAGGTTCTTATGATTTATAATGATCTTAAAGTCTTTCATGCTGCAGAATTTGGAGTCCCATTTCTTAAGACATCAGATAATAGTGAGTAATTCCTTGTCATAGATCTCATAGTTAGTTTCAGTGGGACTGAGTTTCTTGGACATGAAGGCACAGAGTTATAGAACACCTTTACTGTCCCATTGCATGAAAGCACCCCCTGTCATATAGCCAGAGGAGTCTGTTTCTACTACAGTCAGACAATCCAGATCAAAGGAAATGAGCATCAGTGCAGAGATGAACATCTTTTTGAGGCATTCAAAGGCCTTTTCAGCATCCTTAGTCCACTGGAATTGCTGGTCTTTGTGCGTGAGGTCTGTGAGGGGTTGTATGATATCAGAGAATTCTCAAATAAAATGCCAGTAGAAGTTCACAAACCCAAGAAAGCCTCATACATTTTTAATGGTTGTAGGGGCTTCCCATTCAATGATCATGATGACTTTCTTGGGGTCCATGCAGACTCTCTTCTCTGCCTCCATAATGAAGCCAAGGTAGGTGGTCTCTTTGACTTTAAATGTGCACTTATTAATATCAACAGGAAGGCTGTGCTTACAGAGTCATATAAGGACCTTTTAGATGTACTGCTGGTGCTGTTTGCAGGAACTGTCAGTGAAAATCAGAATGTCATTAAGGTAAGCAGAGGTGAATTCATCTAAATAGTCTCACAAGGCCCAG
Organism: Emmonsiellopsis sp. PD_5; assembly: GCA_032988985.1. NCBI lineage: Eukaryota > Fungi > Ascomycota > Eurotiomycetes > Onygenales > Ajellomycetaceae > Emmonsiellopsis > Emmonsiellopsis sp. PD_5. Next base: position 24,180 of record JANTQI010000029.1, on the reverse strand, counting down.
TTAATGTAATGTGATTTACCACCTAATGACCTCTACCACCCAATGACCTCATTTTCCCATACAAATTGGAAATTATTGAATATTAATAACTCAACAACCACTGTATGAAATTACTAGTATTTTGGAATATAAGTATGTGTCTATATATTCAATTCAATTCAATTATACACTGTGAGCCTTAGGGGCCATACAGAGCTGCTATACTGTTACATACAAGATGCTCCTCCATGCTTCTCTATATTCATGCTACCTTGGATCTCTGGTGACAGCCAGGGATGGAGCATTCCATTTTGAACTATACATCCAAAATAAGATCATCTGCCAAATGGAATTGGGGCAGAATGCATTGTCTGAGCCACCACTTTATTAGAGTGCAGACTCCTTGAGCAATTCTCAATAGCCTGTTATAGTCTAGGATGTTGTCCATGTAAAGTTCATGCCTAGTATCTCTATATTCCAGGCAAAATAGGGACATATGTGCTGGGGTCTGTGAGGCAGCACTGTATGTACAACCTGGTGAGGTGACCTCAGGGACCTTCTGATGATATAAAAAGTTTGCCAGCCCTATTTTCTCCATTTGGATTTGGGTTAGGAGTGAGCTCTGGGCCTTATGGAGACCCATATGCACACTGATACTTCTTTTGTTAGGGGGGAACTTGCAATGGCAAGGGTAGTTTGATGTCTGCTGCTCCCACCTTTGGGTTCAATATGCCTGAGCTGCTTTTTGGATCATGGTGCCTTCCTTCAAGTTGCTGTCCCTTTCATTCTGGATGTCAAGCCTGGCCCAGTGTCAAAACCAGCCTGAAGGGGTTGCTTTTGGATGTCTGATAAGGGGTTCTAGTTGGCTCCATGGGGGATAGGGTCTGGCTGGATTGCAGAGGCTGTGGTGTGCTCTCATGCAAAAGTCTTGAAGATTCTGATCTAGGCCTGAAGCTCTGGCTTTAAGTTGATATGCTGCAGTTTGTGCTGTCATTTTTAGATCCAGGGGTAGTGTATGGGTGCTTGTCTCAAGAGCATGAATTGGTGTAGCTCTAAACCTGCCTGATACCATACATAGACAATGTCTTTGGGTAACTTCTAGCCTTATTCCTGCACCTGATGGTTGTCCTGAGGGTAATGTTGGCTGATGCCATATATGGCAAGTATAGGTGATTGCTGGTAGAATCACCATTTAATATATCAGCCGGCACTCCTTCAGGGGGAGACCCCATGTGAAGCCTGTAAGTCTGGCTAGAGTATTTATTTATGTCACCATCTTTGCATTGAGAGCTCTGGTGTGTTGTATCCAGTTAAGGCAAGGATCCATATGCAGTCCTAGAATTCATAGTGATTCCTTGGGTGAGACAATGGTGTTTTCTAATCTCAGGGGTAATGCCAAGTTGAATTTCTGAGTACACTGAGAGAAGTGCATTAGACCATACTTCTCAGGGGCAAACTTAGCTCCATGTTGCCTGGCCCAGTTGATGCAGTGAGTATGTATTTGCTTAAGTAGGTGAACATTCTCCTCTGTTGACTTCCCATATGTGAGAATGTTTGCATCATTGATGAAACCAACCCCTATAGCACAGTGGAAAGGGGGATTGCATATGTCTATTAGCTCTGAGTTGTAGAAGAGGAAAAGGATTGGGGACATGAGGGATCCTTGAGGTATGCCAGCCTGCAATAGGAAGATCTTGGACTCTTGGTTTTCAAACCACAGAGAAGCAGTCTGGTTATCCATAAAACTAGCAACCATGCCTATCAAGGACTCCGGCAGTCCTTTCAATTTCAGGATGTGTATGAGCCACTCTTTCACCACATTGTCAAAGGCCCCTGACATATCCAGCAAGAGAGCTGTTGCTACCCCTTTATCATCTCCAGACCCTGTCCAAACTGTCCAGATATGGCTGACAAGGAGATCTAATGCCAATCCAGTAGAGTGGTTTCGTCTTGCTCCCATTTGGTTGTGTGGTAGCAGTGAGTGTTCCTCCACTATATTCTGTATCTGACAAGCTGTGACACCCTCTATCACCTTTCCCAATGTATTGAGCAGTGTGATTGGGTGCCAAGAGCCTGGATAGTTATAGAACTCCTTCCCTGGTTTGCATAGGACTACCATCTTTGCATGCTTGAACACCTGGGGATAGTGTTGCCAATTCCAGCAGCCCTCTGTCAAAGAGTGTAAGGTTAACACCAATGGCTCTCCCATAACTTTAAGGAAAGCATTTGGGATTCCATCCGGCCCTGGAGCCTTCCAGGATGCCATAGACACCAGTATACTGGTTACCTCCTGTACTGTTGGGGGTGGGAGTGTGCTAACTGGTTCTGGCATTGAGCTTCCTGGTATATCACTGAGGTCTGCTTCAGGGGCTTGAGGGAAAAAGCATTTAGCAAAAGTCTCTGCCTTCTCAGGGTGGGTGTTGGTGATTGTTCCATCTGGCCATTGGAGGGCTGGGATCAGGGGTAACTCAGGTGGTAGGTGACTTTGTTGCCTTCCCCATTTGGCCATTCACCACAGAGCTTTAAGGTCATCTCTGAGCTTATGGGTCCAGCATCAATATTGTTTGCAGTGTTCATTCTTTATGGCTGATTTCTTCTCTTTGCATGTTGCCTTGATCAGCTCTGGATCTGCTCCATCCCTCTGTAACTGCCACTCCCTTTTGGTCATATTGGCTATTTCAGGAGTCCACCAAGAGCATGCCCTTGTACCTTGTTTTCCAGCTGTCATTGGAACTGCTTTCCTGGCAGTCTCAAGGATGTAGCTCTGGAGATATGAGGCATATTGGTCAATTTCATCAGTTGAATTGAATCCTGAGGGGCAGGCCAGCAGGTGAGCAGCAGCTTGGACAGCTGTCTCATCCATTTCCTTCCATTTATATCTCTCTATCTGTTCAGGGGGTTTTTTGCAGCAATTAAATATGGTAAGAATTGGCTGGTGATCAGATCCATGGTTGAGGTGAGGGGGTGAAGAGCAAGAGACCAGCCATGTTCCCATAGTAGCTGTTGTAAAGGCTAGGTCTATAGTTGTCCAGGACTCTCCATGTTCCCATGTCTTAAGTTCAGGGGGCATGACCAGATCCAGCCCCAGTGTTCCAGTACTTTCCAGAAGCCCCAGTGCCATGTGATGCATGTCAGAGATATGTGGCAGATTCCAAAGGGGGTGATGGACATTGAAGTCTCCTAAAAGAACAATATGGTCTCCCTGGTAGGCAGCAAGTAGGTCTGGCAAGTTATACATAGGTGAGTCCAGGTCCTCATAGTTCAGAGATCCTGGGCAGGGTGAGTAGATATTGACAATGTGGACAGTTTGAATTGTGGTATTAAGACTTAAGATGGCCACATCCAGTAGTGGAAAGTCCACAGTCCATTGTCCAGGTTGGTAAATGCTTGTATTGAGAAGAAAGCAAGCTTGGGTTCTCATTGTCAGTGGGTATAGGGGTAAAAAGGGGGTCAAAGATTGAGAAACAGTCATATTCTTATGTGGGTCCTGCCATGGCTCCTGGATTGCAATTGCATGTACTGACCTTGTACTAGGGTCAGCCATGAGGGTGTCCATGACAGTGCATTCTTTCCTTGTGTTGTATTGGAGAATTTCTAACATGAAAGTGATTCTTCCATAAGAGTATCTTGCTGTTCAGACCCCTTGGAAGTCATGTTCCCCAGACTTAGATCCTCCTGAGACTGGACAACAACATCCTGGGCATTAGTCACACTGAGGGATGGTCTGTTCAAAACTGACTGCAGGGTTGATTGAGTGCTGTCTGTGTTTTTCTGAGCTTGCTCAATGGCAGTTGGATGGCCGCAGCCACATTTCTGGTTGGTTGTAGGCTGTGGTGCTTCTGTGCTAGTAGTTGTTGTAGAGGCTGGCTGTGATAGATGGGCTTTTTTGCTCATATTATTCAGAGAGACCATTGAGAATATTGTTGTCTCAGCCTGGGATAGCAGGGGCAGGCCCTCATACTCTTTGTTGGTAGGTACAAAGTAGTACTCTGCTCTGCTGGCTTTAGCAGCTTCAACCTGCTTCCTTTCTTCCATATGCTTGGGGCATCTCTCACTTCCTGCTTCATGGGGTTTGCTGCAGTTGGCACACCTGGTGCCTATGTCACTTCCCTTGATTGGGCAGTGCTCTCTTGCATGGTCTCTGGCTGCACATTTTCCACATTTTTCAGACTTATTGCAGAACTTTGCATGGTGCCCATATCCCTGGCATTTAAAGCATCTAGAGATAAGGCATTTGGGGTCAAAAAGTTCAACATTCTTTAGTTCATTCTCATGTACTAGACCTGTCTTAATCAGGTGGTTGGCTTGCTCAGGGGTTCCAACTTCAAGCAGCATAGAACCAAATCTTTTCTCCTTATGCTTCAAGGCACTTGTGCACCAAAAGATCTGATTGATCTGGAAGCTCCGTAGGTTGGGGTTGTCACAAAGTAAGGTATCCTTAGCTCAAGCCTGTTCATCATTTTTGAACACCTCCTTCCTGACACCATGGACTAGGACCATGAATCACTTGGAGTGTATCTTGCTTTCCTTTCCCCTGAGGTCTGTGAGCCATGCTGTATTTCTCTCAGCCCTGGCCTTAGTAGCTGCATCCTTGGCTACCATGATCACCTCCTGGCCTGTGAGCCTGTGAGCTCCTAGGATAGATCTGATCCCCTTTTCCCTGGTGGCTTTATTGACCCTTGTCAGTACTTCAGTTGCTGAGTTCTGCAGCAGTAGGTCAGAAAGTGTCTTGCTGTGTATCTTGATTTTCTGGAGCTCTTTGGCTGTTGCTGGCTTAGGGGGCAGTTCAGAATGTAGTGCTCCTGCATAGCTTGGAGTGTTTGCAGGTCCTGCTGGTGCTTGGTATGCTGGTGGGTTTACCTGTTGTTTCTTCTGCAACAGTTCCTTCAGGATATTTAAGCTGAACTTTCCAAGTCCCTGCTCAATCAGCTGGACATCCTTGTCTGTGCTTCCCAAATGGTGCTGAAGTTGCTCCATCCCAGTCTGCATAAGCTCTATTCCTGCTAGAATCTTCTCATGTATTGGCTCTTCCTGGTTAGTAGCCTTAGTTGGTGCTGGTTTCCCTTGTGCACCAGGGTTATAGGAGCTCCCCCCATGACTCTGGGCACTACCAGCTTGGTCAAGTGTTTCAAACATATTAGGATTTGCTGATATAGGTACCCTATTGGTACCTGTGGCTACTTGTGCCATGGTGTTGTGGCCAATGTAGGTCAGGGGCTCAGGGGCTCAGGTGTTCTCAGTGGGTCACATGACTAAGGCCTGGTGTTGATGGGTGTTGAAGGGTTGAAGGGTGTTGAAGGGTTGAAGGGTGTTGAAGGGTTGAGCAGTCATGTGACTTGGGTCATGTGACTAGGCGCTTGGCGGTGAGAACTTCAAAAGTGAATTTGGCTGGTGTAGGGCGTTTTCCTCCTGTATTTCAACAACTGCCTGTTGGTATGGTTCAAGAGTGGTGTCATTGTATCAATCATGGTCAGGGCTTTCAAATGCGGGTATTTTCATTCCAGGAGAGTGGGTATTGACCCCAGAGGGGGGGGTTATGGGCCAGGGGTCTGGCAAGGGTGGCCCCCTGCTTTTCCTCTTGGATATCCCAACCACCACTTGAGGGAATGAGTTGAAATTGAAACTGAGTATTAAGGGGAGTAGTAGTTTTAAAATGAAGGTATTCTCGCTCTTTAATTCCAGGAATTGGCCAATCACGAGTTTCAAAATCTTCCTTCCAAAATCTCCCATTCAACAAGATATATATGTGTCTATATATAATATAACATAAAGGGTCAAAAATTAAAAAATCTCTTATATATTTTAAGATATTAAGTGTATTAAATATTACAAAAAATACAGGTATTGTCATCTATAGAAATACTGAATATTTTTATACCAAATTTTAATATGTTTTAAAGAACAAAATAATAAACCTACTGAAGAATTTTCATAAGAAAATATCTGGTATTGAATGAGTTATTTAATATTGAAGTTTTTCCTCAAAAAATACATAAATCACCACTAGTAATCTGAATACCCCATATAATTTTTATATGGGAAAACCATTAATTTTTTTCACCTTTGTAACATCCCCATAACATCACCAATATTTAATATTTTTAAAAATGGTTTGGTGAAACTACATAAATTATATAGGGAATTATAAATTACCACTTAAAAATAAAAATTTACTTGGTGGTGTGGAGATATTACTACCCTGGAATGGCCAAATTTGTATGTAAATCCAAGGTTATTGGGCAATAGAGGTCATTAAGTGGTGAGTCACATTATCATTACCATGTGCTAGGTATGTTTGTGAGGCCAAATGGCATGACAGTCCATTCAAATAGGTCATATCTCATGTGGAAGGCAGTTAGCCATTCATCACCTTCTGCAATTCAGATCTTATAAAAGGTGGAGATAATATCAAGCTTGATGAACCACTTGGCTTGCCCAATTCATTTGATCATCTCATTGATGAGCAACAGTGGGTAGCAATCTTTGCAGGTGAGTCAGTTGAGGCCCTAATAGTTAATGCAGAATTGAAGGCCCCCACCAGACTTTTTAGTGAAGAGAACTGGTGCACCTGCAGGCAAGTTGCTGACTCATATGAAGCCTTTATCCAGAAGGTCATTGAGGGTCTTTATCATACATAAGTGTGCACCTCCTTATCATCAGTGCGCCTAGTGCATATTGACTACACTATACACTCTGAGTGTATTCATCTCTTATGTCAGCACCCCATGTTCACTCCCTACTTAGTCATTTCTTATGTTATTACACAAATGTAAATATACCTTTGCAGAAGTTTCTATACATAGGAACTTCAGCAATTAGCTACTTTCCTTCAGATATCCTACTATTCAGCCTTAGCTATATCTATATCTATTCTATCCTTCTATTGAGCTCTTCACATCATCTATCAGCCTACACCTCACAGTTTCTAATTGCTCTACTTTAAGAGATGGTCCATTAAGCTAATTTTGTACTTTTGCTATGGCCCCTTCCAAAAATACTCAAACCATCTCAGCTGCACCTGCAGCTCCCACTGAGGGAGAGAAAACACCTTCCATTTAAAGCCTGCCTTCTAGCTGTAAGGGAATTCCTCCTTCAAAGCCTCTGTCACCTCAATCTGCCACTGAGATTAAGGCTGAGACTGACTGCCTCATTGCTGAGATCAAAGCCCTTAAAGTGAAACAGGATCTTCAACACCTTCATAATGAACATGCAGTGCTTCAAGTGGCTGTGAATAAGTTCTGAGCTTGAGTCTCTACCCTTAATAAGCCCCAAGCTCAAATACCTTGCTCCATGCAACTTGAGGTGGAACAACTTCTTCCTTTCTGACTGAATACTGCCAACACAGGCTAATCTCAGGCCTCTACTGGAACCACTTGGCCTCTTCTCAGCCAAGTCTCACTGTGAAGGGCTGCGCCCTTATACCCCTATCTCATAGCTTGTCTGAACCTCACAGCTCTGATTGTACAATCAGCCTGATCTTTCTCTGATAAATCACCTGGCCAACCAGAGGCTGCCTTTCACCTGACTATTAGATCAGGGGAACGTTGCTCTACCTGAAATCTCTTATATTGCACAATCTCATGTCCCCTTTTTTCTCTTTCCTTTTCTTCTTCAGCAATTTTAACTTTATACATAGCATAGCTAGATCTTACCTGTAATAGGAATCTAGCCTGTCACATTTCAAAATTGCTGCTTGATCTCTTATCAGAGATCCTCATACTGAAACTTCCAAATGTGACCTGCATGTCCTGAATGCAACTCATGTGTACAGCAGAATCTTCTGAAAAATCAACTTCTCTGAAATATCTGAAACTCAGCACTGGTGAAAGGTCCACCCAGGACACCAGCTTTGTATAACCATTCAGTATAGCCAGGTGACATGTCAGTGAAAGGCTTGAGAGCCCTGACAGTCCATATTTAAATCTCATGAGATTTTCCCTCAGTTCATCCAACCCCAACTCTGAATCTGATCAATCCTATGAATCCACCACCATGGATATGAATCCCCCACATAAAGTCAGTGGCTCTTCTCAGAGCTCCAAAGCTGAACTTTAAAACCTTGTTCAACAGCTTGTGGCCCAGGTTCAGTCTCTCACTAACCAGGCTAATACTCCCACTGAAACTCCGAATCCTCTGACTGCTCCTCTGGGAGACTTCACGAAATGCCCAAAAGAGAAGCTTACTACCTTGGCCACCTTCAATGGTGAAAAGCTCATCAAATACCCTGCCTGGCAACTCAACATCATGGTAAAAATCAGTGTTAATGGTCCCACAATTGGCAGCTCTGCTGATCAAGCATGGTATATCTTCTCATGACTCACTGGAACCACTTCCACCCAATTCCACCCTTAGATGAAGGCTAATTCACATCTCACACTATCTCCCAATGAGATCCTTGACCAACTTGACATTCTGTTCTCCAACCCCACAGTCACCTCAAAGGCTTTGACCTGGCTTCACAGTGCTTGCCAGAGGAATGATACCCTTGCTGCATTTCTCCTGAAGTTTGATCAGAACCTCTTGGAAGCTGGTGGACAGTTGTGGGATGATACTGTCAAGAAAGCCCTGCTCAAGAAAGCCATTAATCTAGGTCTCCTAAAGCAGACTGTCTCCATCTGCAAACCCCTGTCATACAATAAGTACTATACTGAGCTCTGTGAAATTGAGAACAACCTTGCCCAGATCAATTCCATCCAGAGTTGATTCCACTGAAACCCCATCATTCTGAACACCCTGCCACCTGTTGCTACCCACTCATCTGACCTGAATGCCATGGACTGGGAGCCTACACCTCATGTGAGTGCCTTTCATGTTCTTAACATGACTGCTGCTGCTGTCACTGATCACTGTGCATGAAACATTTGCATCAATTGCAATAAGCCTGGCCATAGGGCCATAAACTGCTGCAACACTCATGTTCTGCTGAAATCTGCACCTGTATGATCTGCAAACACTCAAACCCTGAAGACTGTGCCTTCTAATGACAAGAGTAAAGACTTTGAAGATGCCCAATCAGACTTGGGAAAAGACTAGCTTCTGCCTGAAATTGCATGCAGAAGCTACCAGAGTTAGATAGAAAGATCTTTAAGAAGAAGATGACTGTTCCTGCAATCCTAGTTCCTACTGTAGTTAATCATTCTTTTAATATGAATGCTATGGTAGACAGTGGTTGCTGTTACTATGCAATGATTCACCCTTACATGGTCAATCATTTTAAACTCCCATGTATCCCAATTCCCACCTGAAAGCTTGAAGGTGTTGATGGAGACACTGGCAATCTTGTATGAAACATGGTGAAGCTAGATGTTAATGTCACTGGACACCTCCAAGAAGATGTCTATGCCTATAAGATTGAAAACCTCTTGTACAACTTCATGCTTGGCCTCTTGTGGCTATCCAACCACCAAGTGCTCATTAATGCCTGCAACTGCTGCATGGTATTCCCAGGAAACATCCATGTTTCTGAGAAGGACATCCATAAGACTGCCAATATCTGCCAGATCTCCACCAATGCCTATGACCTGCTCTGGCACTGTGACTGAAAGACCAAAGGCTGATTGCCCATTAAGATCTTCATCACCAGCATGGCTAATATAGAGAAAGCACTCTCATGGCTCTCCAAGAGGCCCAAAACTGACCCCATGACCATTCTCCCTCCACATTACCATGAATTCCTTGACGTCTTCAACCATAAAGCTGCTGATAAGCTCCTGCTGTTCCGTGGAGTTCACAACTACCACATTAAGCTTAAAAAGGTGGACAGTAGAGATCCCCAGCCACCATGGGGCCCATTATACAACATGTCATGCAATGAACTTCTTATCCTCCAGAAGACCCTCAATGACCTCCTGGACAAAGGCTTCATATGAGTCAGTAATTCACCTGCAGATGCACCAGTCCTCTTCACCAAAAAGCCTGGTGGGGGCCTCTGATTCTGCATTGATTACTGAGGTCTCAACTGGCTCACCCAAAAAGATCACTACCTGCTCCCACTCATTAATGAGACAATTGAACGGATCAGATGAGCCAAATGGTTCACCAAACTTGATATTATCTCTACCTTTTACAAAATCCAAATCACAGAAGGGGACAAATGGCTAACTGGCTTCTGCATGAGATATGGCCTATTTGAATGGACTGTCACACCATTTGGTCTCACAAATGTGCCTAGCACATGGCAACAATATATCAACTGGGCCTTACAAGACTATCTAGACAAATTCACCTCCACTTACCTTGATGACATTCTGATTTTCACTGATGGTTCCTGTGAACAGCACCAGCAGCATGTCTGAAAGGTCCTCACCCAGCTCTGCAAGCACAGCCTCCCAGTTGATATTGATAAATGCACATTTAAAGTCAAAGAGACCACCTACCTCAGCTTCATTGTGGAGGCGGGGAAGGGAGTCTGCATGGACCCTAAGAAGGTTGCTGTAATCATCAAATGGGAAGCCCCCACAACCATTAAAGGCATGTGAGACTTCCTTGACTTTGTGAACTTCTACTGGCACTTCATCTGAGAATTTTCCAACATTGTACAACCTCTCACAGATCTCACACACAAGGACCAGCAGTTCCAGTGGACTAAAGATGCTGAAAATGCCTTCAAATGCCTCAAGAAGATGTTCATCTCCATGCCAATGCTCATCTCCTTTGACCCTGATCATCCAACTGTAGTAGAAACAGACTCCTCTGGCTATGTGACAGGTGGTGCCCTCATGTAATGGGATAGTGAAGGTGTCTTACAACCCTGTGCCTTCATGTCCAAGAAGCTCAGCCCCACTAAAGCCAACTATGAGATCTATGATAAGGAACTACTCACTATCATCTGATGTCTTGAAGAATGGGACTCCAAACTTTACAGTGTGAAAGACTTTGAGATCATCATGAATCATAAGAACCTCCAATACTTCACAATGGCTCACAAGCTCTCTGAACGCCAGATGTGCTGGGTGGAATTCCTCAGCCAATTTCATTTTATGATCCACTACCGCCCAGGCACTGAGAATTCCATGGCAGATGCACTATCCTGCTGCAAACAAGATATGCCTTCTGAAGATTCTGACACCCACTGGGTGAACTGTGAGCACTAATTGCTCAACCCCATAATAATCAAGGAGTCTGAGACTACTTCACACGGTGCAATCCATGCATCACCCACATCTATGAGAATCATGCAGGCCCCCTCCAAGGAAGCCTCCTCTGAAGCATCTTTACTCCCACTAAAAGACCTCTGGGAGACTGCAGCCACTTCAGATGAACAACTCAGTGTGATGACCAGTATCATGAAGAGATAAGAGTGCCATTTTCTGCCTGAGCTGCAAGTCTGCATGGACATCACTGAGTGCATGGTTAATCAAGACAGCCTGCTCTGCTTCTGAGGGAGGCAGTGGGTTCCCAATTTAGAACTGCTCCATACACAAATCATGCAGGAAACTTATAATTCCCTCATGACCAGCCACCCTGGCTGTGAAGCTCTCTATCAAATACTCTCTTAAGATTTCTACTGGCCTGACATGTCACAGGACATATGATGATTCATCTGAAACTGCAATATCTGCTGATCTACAACTGCCTGGTGAAACTGCCACCAGGGCCTCCTTAAGTCCCTTCTGATTCCTGAATGTGTCTGGTGCAATGTTGCCATTGATTTTGCAGTCAGTCTTCCTAAGAGTGGAAATTGCATGAACATCCTAGTTATCATTGACCATCTGAGCAAAGGCATCATCCTAGAATCATGTGAAAAGATGGATGCCCCAACTGTTGCAGGTGCTTTTCTCTGAAGCCCATTCTACCATCAACATGGCCTGCCCTGTATGATCATCTCAGACTATGGAACCCAGTTCATTGGAGCCCTCTGGGCCCACATATGTCAGCTCCTCAAGATCTCCTGACACCTCTTGACTGCCTACCACCCCGAAACCAATGGCAGCACTGAATGTATGATCCAAATGACCAAAACCTATCTCTGAAAGTTCTGTTTGTACACCCAGAATGACTGGAATGAGCTTCTCCTGCATGCTGAACTTGCAATCAATGGCTGTAATGCTGTTAGCATGAACATCAGCCCATTCTTTCTCTCACACAGCTATAACCTCAAAGTGCTCAACCTTGCTGAATCTTCTGATCCACCTCCATTGCCCCACAGTCTGATCCAAATAGTGGATACCATTGTCTCAAAGCTGCAGCAAGCTCATGAGTGGGCTGAAGCCACCATGGTGAGCACCCAACAGGACCAGCAAGATCATGTGAATGCCTCATGAAAGCCTGCTGAGTGCTATGAAGTAGGTAATAAGGTCTGGCTGAACCTACAGAATATCACCATGGACCACCCATCTTACACATTTAATTATTGCCATGTAAAGTACACCATAGTTGAAGTCCTGGGAAGTCATAACTATTGACTTGACACACTGCCCAGGATCCATGATGTGTTTCATACAAACCTGCTCCACAAAGCTTCTGATGACCCATTCCCCTTGCAAGAAATCACTGACTGGCACCCACCCAGCATCATCAGAGAAGATAATGAGGTTGAATATGAAATAGAAGCTGTCCTCAACCACTGCCTGCATGGCTGTGGCTTTCAATACCTCATGAAATGGCTTGGTTATGCAGCCCTGACGTGGGAACTGGCCTCTGCCCTGTGAGACACTGCCGCACTCACCTGATATGAAGACCTGCACCTGCCTGATGAGACTCTGCCCGTGCGACCATGCACCCAATTCCCTGCTCCCGCCCACCCTCCCTCCAAGTAGGGGGGGATAATGTGAAGGGCTGCACCCTTATACCCCTATCTCATAGCTCATCTGAACCTTGCAGCTCTGATTGTACAATCAGCCTGATCTTTCTCTGATAAATCACCTGGCCAATCAGAGGCCACCTTTCACCCAACTATTGGATCGGGGGAACGTTGCTCCGCCCGAAATCTCTTATATTGCACAATCTTGCATCCCCTTTTTTCTCTTTCCTTTTCTTCTTCAGCAATTTCAACTTTGTACATAGCATAGCTAGATCTTACCTGTAATAGGAATCTAGCCTGTCACACTTACTCTGGCAAGAAAAGCTGAATGACCTGGGTATGACTTCACACAATCCACACAAAGAAGTTAATAAATTCCAGGCCCACAGCATGAAGGAGCTTAAGACCTTTACAACAGCCATCATTGCCTATCATGCCAGTGACCTAGCCTATTTCAACACTGCAGACCACTGAAAAGTCATTGAAGCAGTTACTCATTTTGATGGTGATATTCAAAAATGCTGGTACCAGCATACAAGAAGTATGGAGGAACTTCCCTCTTAGAGCTACTTGCTTAACTGAATGCAGAAATAGGTCACTGACCCTGACAAATCCTTCTGTAACTCTGAAGTGCAATACCTTAAGATGGAACAATGGGAAGTGTAAAGTATGTATGAGTTTACAGTTGTCCTGCAAGCAGTGGAAGGATGCCTATGCCATTCCTATGATGACTACCATAGGAAGAGTCATCTCTATATGAAGGTCCTCCCTGAAATCCAGTGTGAATTCAACAAATATGCAGATAAGATGGAAGATATGGATTATAATACAGTCATCAACTGGTTGGCAATCACAGAACAGAACCTCCTGGAATGTGTTAAATATCTCAAAGAGAAGTCTAAATCCAAGAATAGTCCTCTGGCTGCTTCTGGCAATTCAGGTCAAGCTAACAGTGAAAATCCCAATAACAAAAAACACAAATGGGACAACCAGGATAAATCCAAGTGAGACTCCAATAAGAAGTAGTGTAACTTCCACAAGGCCAACATAGGCCACATCATGGATGAATGCAAAGCCCGCCTGTGAGATGCAGATCCCAAGTCAAAAAATGCTTAAGATGCACCATTAAGCTTGTGATGGCCACCCAAGCTCTTCCCCAAAGCTGATGCAAGAGCCACCTCTCATTCATCATCCCAGTGAAGGTCAATACCCCAATGGGTCTGAAGTAAACCCTTACTTTAGTGGACTCCAGTGTAAAGGTGAACTTCATTAATGAGTTCTGGGCAAAGGCAAATGGCTTAGAGCCCACTATGCATGACCTGCACACAGTGGAGGCAGTTAACAGCCATATGGTCCAATCATTTGGGGAGCATAATTTAGCTGTCAGTGTGATTGACCAACAAGGTTACAATGTCAGCATCCAGCAATCTTTCCATGCAATCAAGCTTGCCACCTATGATATGATCCTTGGTTTCCCCTGGCTAGTTGAAGTTAATCCCCTTATCAATTGGTGGAATGGTGAGTTTACCTTATGCAATGATGCATCTGAGTCAAAGTTTGAGAAAATCTCTGCTGAAGAAGCCATGGGTGAAATACTTGCAGAAGCTAAAGCCAACCTGGTGACTATTATACCAGCTTAAAGCTCCACACCAGGAATCAGAGTCTCAGCTGTGACCACAGTCACATATACAGATCTTCCATCTGATTTACCAGATTTTGTCAAGTCTTTTACACATCTCTTCTCTGAACAAGCTGCTTCCAACACAATTGTGCCAGAAGGAACTGAACACCATATTAACCTTCAACCTGGCACTGATCCTCCCTTTATGCCCATTTATAACCTCTCTGAAACTGAGCTCAGAGTGCTCCATGAGTTCATAAATGCATCATTAGCCAAAGGATGGATCCAACCCTCCAAGAGCCCAGCCAGAGCACTAATCCTCTTTGTACCAAAGAAAGACAGTGGATTATGATTATGTGTTGACTACCATGGCCTCAACCAAATCATGATCAAGAACTGGTATCCCTTACCCTTTATCAGTGAGATGTTGGACCAGCTATTCAGTGCAAAGTTTTTCACCAAGATGGATCTACAGGATGCATATTATTGCATACCAATCACACTCCAGAATCATTGGAAAACTGCTTTTCACACTCAGTACAGCCATTTTGAATTCATGGTCATGCCCATGGGTCTCTCAAATGCTCCCACTACCTTCCAGGCCTACATTAATAGTGCTCTATCTGACCTCCTCAACATATGTTGCATAGTCTACCTTGATGATATCCTCATATATTCAAACACCATGGAGGAGCACCAAGATCATGTGCAACAGGTTCTTAAGTGCTTGGAGTGCACCCACCTATACATGAAGTGCAGCAAGTGTGAATTTGCCACCTAAAAGGTCTCTTTTCTCAGCTTCATTGTAGGGCCAGACAGCATTGAAATGGAACCAGAATGGATTACCACTATAGCAGAATGGCCCATACTGACATCTGTTAAGGAAGTACAGTCTTTCTTGGGATTTGCCAACTTTTATAGGCACTTCATTAAAGCCTATTCCCACATTGCCACTGCCTTATTCAACCTAACAAAAGGAACAAAAAAAGGTGAGAAGAAACCCACTTTTGTCTGGATGAAGGACACCAACAGTGCATTTTACAAGCTAAAGGAGTGCTTCACCTCTGCACCATTACTTGTGTACTTTGACCCTTCACAGTGCACCCAGATTGAGCCCAATGCTTCAACATACACAGTAGCTGCAATTATATCTCAGCTCCAAGAGGATGATCTATGGCATCCAGTAGCCTACTGGTCCTGCAAGCTAATTAATACTGAAACATGATATGATATGCATGACAAGAAGCTTCTAGCTATTATCACATCTTTTAAGCACTGGAGACACTATTTGGAGGGAAGTCAACATCCAGTGCAAGTCTGGTCTGATCATGCCAATCTACAGTACTTTATGATGACTAAAGTGCTTAACAGATGTCAGGCCAGATGGGCAGAATCATTTAGTGCTTATGACTTTATTCTACTGTACCACCCAGGGAAAAACAATCCTACAGACAGTCTGAGTTGCCATGCAGATTATAATGATGCATTCCATGAAGAAATTCTCCTACCAACCCTGCAATAAAAGCTACAACATGGTGTCACACTAGGCTGGGACTTTAACTCCTATATAGAACTCAAGCCTATTATAAACTGCATTTGGACCCATGATGATGAGTGAGATGCTCAACCATCACCACCAACCCAGCTGCAGAGTGCACCTTCCCTTCACCTATGCACTGCATGCTTATCTCCCACTACTGGTAATGCCCTGCACTTGTCTAACAGCACTGATAACACCCAGTACTTAGCCTGCTGTCCCTACATGCCCCATATTATTGTTAACAAGGCAGCTGCCATGAACTCTGCCTACTCTGAACTTTCTGAATTCCTCACCTCTTTACTTCAATGCATGTAAAACCTTGACACTCTTACTTAAAAGATTAAGGTACAGATGCAGGAAAAAGGTGTATTTGCAGAAGATGGCATACTATGGACCCTGAAGACAGATGACATCCTCTGAGCTAATAGTAGGGTGTATGTACCTAAAGACCAAGCACTCATTGATGAAATCCTCTGCACAAACCATAATGACCCACAGGGGGGACATTTTGGAATCAAATGGTCCATAGAAAGCATCCAAGATAAGTACTTTTGGCATGGCCTTTCCAAGGATGTTTCCAATTATGTTCAGACCTGTGACATCTGCCAGTGTGTCAAACCAAAATGTCACAAACCATTTGGGGAGCTGGGAACAATACCCATGCCATCTCAGCCATTTAAATCTATTTCAATGAACTTTATCACTGGATTTCCAACCTCAAACTTTCTTGGATAAACCCATGATGCAATCCTCATCTTCTGTGACATATATATGAAATTCACACTCTATATCCCTTGTATGAAGGATATCACCACTGAAGAACTAGCAGAACTTGTATATGCCCAGTTCTATTATACTTATGGTGTACTGAAACACCATATTTCCAACTGGGGCTCACTCTTTACAAGCTGATATTGGTCAACTTTCTGCTATGTCATTGGAGCCAGACAGAAACTTTCCACAGCATTTTACCTTTAAATGGATGGACAGATGGAACATCAAAACCAGACTCTGGAGCATTACCTACACTGCTTTATTAATTTCCACCAAGATGATTGGGCAAGATGGCTTCCATTAGCACAATTTGTCTCTAATTTCTTGCAACACAGCTCCACTGGCCAGGTTCCTGCAGAAGTGCTCATGGGGTACCATCCTGAACTCCAAATTAATGTCAACCATCCATCTCAACCTGCAGCTGCTCATGCAATGGATCACCTAAAATGAATGGCTGAGGCACACTCTGCACTGGAAACAAACCTGCAAAAAGCATGAGATGCACAAAAAGCTTACTATAATGTCAAACATCTTCTGAAAACCTTTGATGTAGGCAATTACATCACCCTCAATACAAAAAACCTCTGAATGATCCAGCCTGTATAAAAACTGGATCACAAATATGTTGGACCATTCTGAATTCTTCAAAGAATAGGCTCCCAAGCCTACTGCCTTAAAATACCCCCATTCTTCCACAGTATACACCCTGTTTTTCATATCTCCCTGCTGGAGAAATATAATTGCCATAATGGAGCTCTACTGGAACCAGGCCCAGACCTAGTTGATGGGGAAGAAGAGTATAAGGTAGAGACAATATTGAAAAAATGAAAAACAAAGTGGAAAGGGACTGAATATCTGGTCTGTTGGCTGGGATGGGGCCCAGCAGGCAACACTTGGGAACCAGAGGAAAATATCAATACAATGGAAGCTTTTGAGATATTTCAAGAACAAGAAGCACAATGGCAGGAAAATCAAGCCACCAGAAAATGCCTGCAGTATGAATAGACATACCTAATAAAATCTGACCTCATTTTCAACATCTGACAAGCTCTGAGCTCACCATACTACTGAAAGACACCTAGAGTGCAGATAAGAATACCTGACAAGCTCTGATAAGCAGATTGCACTCTTTCCACACTGTAGCACAGAATTTTTTTATCCCCAGTGGGTTTTTAGGTCTATGAGTGGTTTTAATGAGGCATGACACACAAGGAGAATGGATGGTAAAGTTTCCAAATCACAAAATCTGCCTGTAGGCCTTCTTGGATTCAAAAGAAAAGAAAATGCTAATTAGGCACTCCATGCACACACCCCATACCTCTTGCACACTCAGCAGCTTGCTCACAACAGGAGGCCCATTTTATGATTAAGGCAAGCCCACCTTCTATCTTGTGAGATAGTGGACCCCAACCCTGCTGCTCCAAGTGCCAAAAATGACAAATGAAACACCCTGGTGGCACACCATGAATGAGGGCTCAATCTGAAAACCCCTTGAACTCCTCCTCCTCCTCAATCCCCCCCCAAACCTCCCCATCATCCTTCCCCCCCACTGGGATCACAACCCCCACAAGAGGCTGCATCCTCTCCACCTCTCTGAGCTCCAGACTTGCCATGTTGCACCCAAAGTGCTCCCTGCTCCACTCCTCCTTCTCCTCCTCCTCCTCCTTCTCCCACTCCCAGGCCAACTCCTCTTCCACCTCCCAGGCCTTGAAGGCAAGAGACATCACCTTGCAGTGGTGGCACAACTCCCCTCCCATGAGTCTGGCTTTGCAAGCTTGCTCACAATGCACTTCCTTGTGGGGAGCCAACAGCTGTTTTACCAACTGCCAGAGAGCCCACTTCTCTTCCTTCTGAGGAAGGCCCAGCTCCCAAGACAAGTATATATGCACTTAAAGCACCATCAAATGGTTGTAATTGGGGGGGGGAGAGAGCTACTCATGTGATTAGCCTGCATTTCAAGCACAGGGTACAAACAACATAGAAAAAACAGCCCCAGGCTTGGACACAAAAGGGAAATGGACTTACTGGCACACAGGGTTTTCTCATGCACACATAAGGTGCATAATGGATGCAGGCACCCAGAGCCAGGCAGCACCATGTAGCAGGATCTGCAGACACCTGGTTCTGCTGCCCAAGACAGTGAATGCATGGCACCCAGCTGAATAAGCTGTCAGTGTTTCTTCCTGGTCACATGCACTATCACCTTGAAAGACTGGACTTATGTGAAATCAGGCTGGTGGTGGACCCAATGAGATGCTGCAGCAGCATGAGACACAGCATGCTTAGTAGTACAGGAGGAAGGTACAAATACAGATGCAGATGACATGGTGCAGAGGTTGGTATTGATGAAAAATGATTGAAAAAAGCAATGAAATAGTACAGGCAGCAGCAGGCTTGGGGACAAGAGGAGCATTTCAAAGTTTACAGAAGAAGAAAAAGTGGGAAAGATTCTGGCCTGAAGAAGTGTGCTCCCAGTGTTCCCCCATAGCAATGAAATTGACATAACACCCCAATTTGGAAGTCCTTTGACCCCCTAGCAATAAAGCACTTGCACAGCATGCCCTGAGTAACAAAGTGCTTGCATAATACATCCATAGATTATGCAGGCTTACACAATGCACCCCAGCCTTACAGCACATACACAAAGCATCCCTGGGCTCATACAGCATAGCTATTGACACTATGGGACCCATACTGCTCCATGCTAGCTACAAAAACACCACTATGCACATATACCTTGACACTGAATTGCTGAGGACAGTGATATAAGAAAAAGGGGGGCAATTGTGATGTGCAAGTGTGTGCCTCCTTATCATCAGTGCACCTAGCACATATTAACTATACTATACATCCTGAGTGTATCCATCTCTTATGTTAGCACCCCATGTTCACTTCCTGCTTAGTCATTTCTTATGTTATCACACAAATGTATATATACCTTCATGGAAGTTCCTATACATAGGAACTTCAGTGATTAGCTACTTTCCTTCAGATATTCTACCATTCAGCCTTAGCTATATCTATATCTATTCTATCCTCCTATTGAGCTCTTCACATTGTCTATCAGCCTACACCTCACAGTCTTTCAGAGGATAAGGAGTTCATCATGCAACATGTTGTATAGCAGGCCCAGTGGTGGCTGGGAGTCTTTACTATCTACCTTCTCAAGCTTGATGTGGTGGTCATGTACTCCATGGAACAGCAGAAGCTTATCAGTAGCTTTGTGGTCAAAAACATCAAGGAATTCATGGTAGTGCAGAGGGAGAACAGTTGTAAAGTTGGTCTTGGGCTTCTTAGAGAGTCATGAGAGTGCTTTCTCTATGTCTGCCATACTAGCAGTAAAGATCTTAATGGGCAATCAGCCTTTGGTCTTTCAGTTGTAATGCTGGAGCAGGTTATAGGCATTAGCAGAGATCTGGTGAATATCAGCAGTCTTATAGATGTCCTTTTCAGAGATGCAGATGTTCCCTGGGAACACCACACAGCATTTGCAGGCATTAACAAGCACTTGGTGGTTAGATAGCCATGAGAGGCTGAGCATGAAGTCATATGAGAGGTTTTCAATCTTATAGGCATAGAAATTCTCTTGGAGGTGTCTGGTGACATTAACATCTAGCTTCACCATGTTTTGCATGAGGTTGCCAGTGTCTCCATTAACATCTTCAAGCTTTTGGGTGGGAATTGGGATACACAGGAGTTTAAAATGGTTGACCATATAAGAGTGAATCATTGTGTAGTAACAGTAACCACTGTTTACCATAACATTCATATTAAAAGAATGATTAACTACAGTAGGTACAAGGATTATGGAAACAGTCATTTTCTTCTCAAAGGTCTTCCTATTTAACTCTGGTAGCTTCTGCACACAATTTCAGGCAGAAGCTAGTCTTTTTCCAAGTCTGATTAGATATTTTCAAAGTCTTTGCCCTCATTGTCAGATGGCACAGTCTTCAGGGTTTGAGTGTTTACAGATTGTATGGGTGCAGATTTTGGTGGAATGTGGGTATTGCAGCAATTAATGGCCCTATAGCCAGGTTTATTACAGTTGATGCAAACATTTTGTGTGTGATGATCAGTAACAGTGGTAGTGGTCATGTTAGGAACATGGAAGGCACTCACATGAGGTATAGGCTTCCAGTCCATAGCATTTAGGTCAGATGAGTGGGTAGCAGCAGACAGTGGAGTATTTGGAATGATAGGGTTTCAGTGGAATCAATTCTGGATGGAATTAATCTGGGCAAGGTTATTCTTGATTTCATGGAGCTCAGTGCAGTACTCATTATATGAAGAAGGTTCACAGATGGAGACAGTCTGCTTCAGGAGATCCAGGTTGATGGCCTTTTTAAGCAGGGCTTTCTTAATGGTGGCATTCCACAACTGCTTGCCAGCTTCCAAGATATTCTGGTTGAACTTCAGGAGAAATGCAGTGAGGGTATCATTCCTCTGGTGAGTACTGTGAAGCCAGGTCAGGGCCTTTAAGGCAACTGCAGGGTCAGAGAATAGGACATCAAGCTGGTTGAGAATCTCATTCAGAGATAGTGTGAGGTGTAAATTGGCCTTCATCTAAGAATGGAATTAGGTGGAAGTGGTTCCAGTGAGTCATAAGAAGATATACCAGGCTTAATTGGCAGAACTACCAATTGCAGGACCATCAACATTGATTTTCACCACAACATTGAGTTACCAGGCAGGGTATTCAATAAGCTTTTCACCACTGAAGGTGGCCAAGGTAGCAAGCTTTTCTTTTGGGCATTTTGTGAAGTCCCCTAAAGGAGTGGTTGGAGGATTCAGAGTTTCAATGGGAGTATTAGCCTGGTTAGTGAGAGACTGAACCTGGGCTGTAAGCTGTTGTACAAGGTTTTAAAGTTCAGCTTTAAAGCTCTGAGAAGAGCTGCTGCCTTCATGTGGAGTATTCATATCCATTATGAATTCATAGGATTGATTGGATTCAGATTTGAAAGAACTGAGGGAAAATCTCATGAGATTTTGATACAGACTGTCAGGGCTCTCTCACCTTTCACTGATGCATTGTCTGGCTATACTGAATGATTATATAAAGCTGGTGTCCCAGGTGGACCTTTTGCCAGCACTGAGTTTCAGATTTTTTGGATGAAGTCTGCTATACATGTGAATTGCATTTGGAAGTTTCAGTATAAGGATCTCTGATAAGAGATTAAGAAGCAATTTCAAAATGTGACAGGCTAGATTCCTATTACAGATGAGATCTAGCTACACTATGTATAAAGTTGAAATCACTGAAGAAGGAAAGGAAAGAGAAAAGGAAAATGCAAGATCATGTGATATAAGAGATTTTTGGGTGGAGTAATGTTCCTCTGATCCAGTGGTTGGGTGAATGGCAGCCTCTGATTGGCCAGGTGATTTCCGGGCCCTGGGCCGGGAAATCCTGATTGGTTAGTTGGTTGGAAGAATGGTGGCCTCTGATTGGCCAAATGATTTCTGGGCCCTGAGCCCAGAAATCCCTGATTGGTTAGATGAAATATTGGAGAAAGATCAGGCTGATTGTACAATTAGAGCCATAAGGTTCAGATGAGCTATAAGGTAGGGGTATAAGGGTGTAGCCCTTTACAACATGGCAGTTTTCTTGCTAGATCTTCATGTAGGTGGGTAGCCATAGTATTATTAGTAGTAAATGTAGGGCCTCCTAAGTGAATGAGCAGGTGAAAAGTTATGCTAGTTCTGGGGTGTTGCTGGCAGTCCTTTAATTTATCTATATCTTACATCCCTCCAGGCCTTTGAGAAGATCAACCTCTCACATTATAATCTCAGTGAGTCCTATATCTGCCCCACACCTGCATTTCTTGCATTTTGAAGCATTCCACACAATTATTTGACTTCAGATGTATAGGATATGATTGTTTTTTTATTGGAATAGCTCTCCATTTGGTCTTTTTTGAGTGAAGTGGTGATTTTGCAGAGTCACCTTGGAGTCTCACAAAGTCCTAACTCCTCCCCCCCCTTTTTAAAAAGTGAGAGGTCAGAGCAGAATGGGAGCTAACAGGTCATATAGAACCAAAATAGCCTCAAGTAATGAGGTCCTACTTGTGCATCTGACTAGTGAGGTGTGCATTCACTGCATGAGAATGATTATGCCATTTTCTGCCATGGGACCCTGTATTGTAATGGCTAACAGTCACTACCATTACTACACAGGAGAGACCCAATGTTTAAAGGTAAGCTAGTCTCACTGGGCATATATGAGACTATTACTGATAGGGATAAATTTCTGAGGCCTTTCATGAGACTGTTAAGGGGTTGTTGGAGAATGCATACTATGTATATCAGAATGCTGAGGAGGCTTCAGATTGCACTGTTTATATCATGCACAAGTATGGGCCTCCTTATCATCAATGCACTTGGTGTATATCATCTATGCATATATGCCCTGATTCCACCTGGCTAGCTAGATATGCCCCAGATATACCTGTCCCTTATGTCAGCACTCCAAGGTGCATTCCTTGCTTAGTCATTTCTTATGTTATTATACAAATGTATATATACCTTTGCAGAGGTTTCTACACATAGAAATCTCAGTGATTAGCTACTTTCCTTCAGGTATCCTACCATTCAGCCTTAGCTATATCTATATCTCTTTTATCCTCCTATTGAGCTCTTCACATTGTCTATTCAGCCTATACCCTCACAGTTTTTAATCACTCTACTTCAAGAGACAGTCTGTTGAGCCAATTTCACAACCTCATTATGGCCCCTTCCAAGAATACTTAAGCTGCTTCAGCTGCACCTGCCCTATCTGTTGAAGGTGACAAAACACCTTCCACTCAGAGTGTGGCTTCTAGCTATAAGGCCACTCCCCTAATGAAGCCTCTGTCACTGCAATCTGCCACTAAGATTAAGGCCAAGACTGACTGCCTCATCACCAAGATCAAAGCCTTCAAGGTGAAACAGGATCTTCAATACCTTCATGACAAGCATGCAGTGCTTCAAGCAGCTGTAAACAAGCCCCAGGCTTGAGTCTATTACCCAAAAAACCAGTAGAACCTCACAACATCCCAAAGGAATTTTATATTAAATTTTATACCAGCTGATAGAGCAGCTTCAGGGCATTACACTGATATATTCTATATCTCTCTAGGCCATGTGGTGGTGGAGTTGCTGTGGTTTAAAGATGGGGGGGTGCCATGGCACAGTAATACTGTTTTGGGGTTAGTGTGTTTTCAGAAAAGGCACTAAGCCCAAAACAGTATTACTGTGCCATGGCATCCCCCTACAGCAAGGAGTAGTCAGACACTGATGAAACTAGGTACAGTAGCTCTTTAGAGGGTGTACTTAATGCTGTCTAAATTATAGAAAGTAGGAGTAATTATTGGGCTGGCAATGGGGGGTGGAATTTTAGGGTTTCAAGTCTAGGGTTTAGGGTTTTAGGTTAGGGTTTGAGACTTAGCATTAATTAGTGGTGATATCTTCCACAGAGAAATAAAATAAGATAGTTAAATTTTTATACTTATAACAAGCCTCAGGCACTCACTTTGCTCATTCTGGGCTTGC